>JBAMAW010000482.1:600000-952799 GCA_037043295.1 Amiota minor
AAGTGCAAGTAAGTGTACACATTTGTGTGCGTGTGTGTGTTTGTGTGTATGAGTGTGTGTTTGTATTCCATGCAGCAAACGTGGCACGCTACGTCGCCAACTTAAACAATATGGTATGGAAAACTGACGGAGATATGAACAGCTACTTTATTGTTAGCATAACACTTGAGCAATAATAGCAATTGTCGACGGAATGACGACTCCTGCGATTACTTTCATGATTATTATCATTATGCTTTTGATTATGATGGTTATGAAGATGATGATGGTGATGATGATGAGGATAAAGATAAGCTGTGCTTTCGATAATGACGATAGAAAATTGAACGAAGTCTTGTTGATAACAAGTAAGTAGCAAAGACACATTGTGTGTGTGTGCGGCTTTGGTTTCATTTTTTCTTACATGCATTCTTATATTTCTCCTCTTATACTTCTCGATTTACTTGGCTTACTTGGCTTGCCAACTTGCATTTTCATACACTTTGTTGCTTGGCGAAAGGAAATTCATGTTAGTCTATGTCTGCCTGTCTGTGTGTCTGATTGTGTTTGTAATTGTATGTTGCTTAAAAAGGAAATACGCTTACAAACGTAATAATTTTTCTGCTTCATACACAAATTTACAAACACACATGCATTATACATATATGCACATACATACACATATGAACGTAAATTTGCATGCACACATCATTACTCAAAGCAAGTCAGTTTCTTTCTGCATACATATGTATGTACTACATACATATGTGAATGAATGAAAAAAGAAAAGAGTGAGTGCATGTGTGTGTGCATATTGAGAAATTCCCCCAAACCAAGTTCGCTTACTGCATTTGCTGAGTTGAGCATTGCGATTTATATTTCGTTGCATACTTTTGTGCGAATTTTCTACACTTATTTTCCTTTCTTTAGATTTTTCTTTTTTTTTTTTGTTTTTTATTAGTTTTTTCGTTTTTCTTCTTGAAAATCAGGCGCGGCATCATATTTTCAAAATACCAAATTATTTTACACTGTGATTTATTTTGTTAAGAATTTTTTTTATAATTTTCTGTTTTAAGTAAGTTGAATTGAATTAGTCAGTTCATGAATGACGTAATTGCGCTAATGCTAAGGCGATTGTTAATATCCATAACCAAGCACTTATGTTAAAATATATTGTATATTTTTTTTAAACTATTCTAACAAATATCAATACAGTGGCACCTGCATTGATGATCATCAATAAACAAATAAACTCTGTTACTCACGGAAATGAGTGTAAAATCCAGAATTAGAGAAAATATTTGATTGAAGTTATGTCTGACTTGTGTACAGGCAGCTAATTAAAGACTCGCACAAAAGATCTGTTGATCTTAAAGTATAGTTTAAGATAACAGTAAGCAGTAAAGAAATATGTATAAATATACTTGTATATAGATAAAATAATATAAGGCAATTACTTCTCACTATAAACACGGACAACGAAGCCGATTTGTTTAACGTGGACACCTCTTATGAAGACTGAATATCACGGTGGCAAGGACAATCATTGATAAACGTCAATAAATTTTCCTTGGTACTATATTTGACATTATTTTGGTCATATGACTCTCTCCTTGGAGTGGAGTGATGCCCATTCAAAACCTCTACTGCTCTTAAGGTAACATCATACTGTTGTATAATCCAACTTAACATTGTGTTATTACTTTACCAGTGTATGGGCATCAAACCACAGATACAACAACACTCCTATGAAGGCGCCGTAGTCGCTGACTAGGGCGAAACAAGTTCCGTGGGCTCCTGACCATGGATCATGGCCCTTTCCTTCTAAGTGTGGTTTCAGCCTAACTTACTGTAGCTTTACTAAGGAAAGTAATTGATATTGATGCGGTGTGTATTCGAACGTTGTGAAGCAAGAGAATCAGAGTCCTACAATTCATCAATTTTGTATCATTTCATCTGTTTTCATACAGTAGGAATCTGTAAATATTGTTTAACTAGTTTTATTTTTGAAACTACGAGGGATTAAAAACACATCTTACTTTATTTTATACGACGTAATATCAGTATTCAATTTGTTCACATTTTTTAAAGAAAAAAGTAGGAGATATATTAAATACATATATTTCTTATCTGTTTTGAGGAGGAGAATTGTTTTATTGTCCAAGAGCTTTTTCGATACGAAAATTTTGGAAGTAGCGAAAATGATTTTATCAGCTTTGTGCTGGATTCGTAACCACGTTGTCCGCACTAAGAGCCACCGCTCCATGCACTCCATCACGGCTGTAATTTAGTCTTTATCGCTTATTTTATCATTCAAAATCGACAAGTTCGAACATTTCTGATGTTGTGTTATAAGTTCGAACAAGTCACCTTTTATATGCTGAATTTCATAGCTATGTCGAGTGACTTGCACTCGATCTTGTCAGTGATCTTATTGCAAGTCAATTCATAACATAGTTGGATCATAACATGACATAAACCAGATGGGGTGCGTCGGAACTTGTCGGCGAACTTATTGCAAGTGATTTCTAGTTGAATTGCGAATATTAATTGCAAGCAGAACAGCAATAGCGCAAGTAGAAATTGTTGTTGCTTTGGTTGTTACTATTTTTTTTATTGTCCATTGCCTTGTGTCCACTCAATGCTAGAATTCAAAAAACCTTGATTATAGTTCTACTCTCCACACTATCTGAGTATGGCAGATAGTCCAATTTGATTTAAAATTTTCATTTTATTATAATCTAAAAAGATTTTATTACAAACTTTTGTCCTTTTCCAATATCTTAGCCACTCATTGTAATTCTTTTATTCTTTCATATGATCATTGCTTTATTAACAATAAATTTCTCACAGTGTATTCAATAATTCAACAAATTCAACATTAATATAAATAAGAAAAAAAAAGAGAAAAAAAAAAAAATTGGAAAAATCTTACAATTTTCCGCTTTGCAAATCTTTATATTTATTACATACGCTGCTTAACATTCTTTGCTACTTTTCGCGTATCGTGACTATTTCCTGGCTGCTGCCTGTTTGCCTGCCTTCCTCTTCTCAGCTTCTACTTAGCTTTCAGTTTGCCAGTCTGTCTGCTTAGCTTGGCATCTTGGTTCATACTTCCGCTCACATTTCGTTGTGACTGCTATTTCCCTTTGTATTATGATGCCCTTCTACTGCCCTGTTTCTTCTCCTTTGTTCGAGCATTTATTTGCTTTTGTTGTTAGCATTTTATTTCCTTTATTATGCGACTTGCTGCTGCTATTGCTAGTAGTGCAACGTATGTTACTTTTATAGCACATGTTGGTTGTTGTGTAATATAGAGAAGCATCTTCAATGTATCTACAATACTACGCCTCCTAACTAAACAGTACATATTTCTCTGTATTTTTTATAAATTTTTTATATATTTTTCTTTTATATTACTCATACGTAATTTTAATGTAAAGCTTTCATTCGTCTTTTCTTTCCTCTTACACATTGTTTTTTTTTATCTATTTGGTTTTAATATAAAAAAATTCATTTCTTTTTACATACTTTGAATTTTTTGTCTTGGTATTTAATGTTGAACTTACTTATAGTATGCTGACTTTTATAATAAACTCCGCTCCATGTTTGCATAACTTTCAGTATGCATTGCTTTACATTTTATTGTGCTTACACTTGATTCTGAGGGTAATAAGAAGATCAATACCACCTATAGATACTTTATAGTCTTTGACTAATGAAGTAAAGGTAAATGTGCAACATTGTGTCTCTTTTATGTTAGTTATAAAGCCATAAACATAAATACCATAAGTCGTTAAATACTTTTTCATTTCAGTTGGCACGCCTGCTTTTCTCTTGACTTTTATATTGTAATTTTTGCACTTAGTATTATCCTTTTCAGTATTTTATCTCACTCTCTATCTTACTTTTAACATATTAATTTCATAATGTAATTTTTACTGCTTTGCATTTATTGTATTTTGTGCTTTGCTTTTTAAGTTCTTTTTTTTTTGTATCTTTTGTTACGTTTATCTATTTGCTGCTGTGATGTCTGCAGAGCGAGAGAGAGAGAGAGAGAGGGAAAGTTGTAATTCTAGTAAATGGTGTTAGAACCACTATCGATAAACGGATGGACAAACGAGCGAAAGAATAATGTTTTTAAAAGCAATAAAATTGCTTCAATTGAATTTATTACTCATACGAGCGCACACACACACTTCGCCAAAGTGGCGTTCATTGCATTCGCCGTTAATGCTTTTTGCCATTAACATTATCTATCATGTGCATGAAGAAAATGTTACACAAAAAAAACCCTAGAAAATGTAATATAAAAAACTGCATTTCAGAGTATCCAGCAAATGGATCTATTAAAATACTAAGTGAGAGTTTCCATCCATTAGGTTAAGGTCGAAATGTTGTTAAGCATAAATAATGGTTTTGAGATATTTATTTATTACAAGATGATTGAAATGATTATAGTTTTGAATAGTTTTTCCCCATTGAGTTATGTATCTTTCAAAAAGAATAAAATTGCCTTTTGTCAATCAAAGTGATTCTATATTTGCAATTCTACTTATTATTATTTTCTACATGTAGAGTATTATAAGTTTGCTAGGAAGTTTGTAACACACAGAAGGAGACACCAGAAACCCTATGATTATCTCAACGAAACCAGTTGATTTGTACCCCAAGTTTTTGAGCTAGAGAGCTGAAATTTTCTTTTCATCAGACGCTGTGTATATGTTGGAATCAGCCGAATTGCACCTCTAGGAGGGATAGTTCCCATACAAACCCAGATTCAAATTTCTGTTTTTAATAGAAAAACTTTTTTGTTTTACATTAACAAACTGAAATGTAGATATTATAACTTTCTAACCCATATTCACCAGCCATGCGAATTTAAAGACCCTAGGATTACTGGATCGCATAACTTCCATTCAAAACCAGATTCAAATTTATGTTCTTATTAGGAAAACTTTTATGTTTTTTGCATTAAAGCACTGAAATATTGACACTATAAGTGATTAGCTTCTATTTACCAACCATGTAAATTTCACGACCCTAGGATTACTGGATCACATAACTCCCATACAAGCCCAGATTCAAATTTATGTTCTTATTAAGAAAAGTTTTTTGTTTTTTGTATTAACGCACTGAAATTTGGGTGCTATAAATGTTTAACACATATTCACCAACAATATTAATTTCAAGATCCTATGATTACTGGATTGTATAGCTCCGATACTAACCAAGATTCAGATTTATGTTCTTAATAGAAAAACTTTTGTGTGTTTTGCATTAATGGAGTGAAATTTGGATACTATTGGTAATTGCCACATATTCCAAGCATGCAAATTTCAAGATCCTAAAATACTGGATCGTATAGTTCCTATACAAATATTTCAGTTTCAATGATGAGATGCAGTATGATTACTGACTCAACCTTAAAGATGGTCAATTTCTGAATGCTCAATCACAAAAGTGTAGGCAAAAACGTTTTCTAGAGGTGCGCACAGAATATCATAACTTAGACGAAGATAACCCTCTTTTTATACTCTTCACGGAAGTGAATAGTATTATAAGTTTGTCATGAAGTTTGTAACAGGCAGAAGGAGACAAAAAAAAAAAAACAACCACATAAAGTATATATATTCTTGATCAGCTCGATTAGATGAATTGATTAAGCCATGTCCGCCTGTATGTATGCAAACTAGTCCCTCAGTTTTTGAGCTAGAGAGCTGAAATTGTGCACGAACTTCTCTTTTTACCATACACTGTAAATTTGTCGGAACCACCCGAATCGGCCAACTAGGAGGAGTACCTCCCATAGTAACCCCCTAATTGAATTCATGTTCTTATTAGAAAGACTTTTTTGTTTTTTGTCCTTTCGAACTGAAACTTAGAACTATCAGTTTCCATGATAGACCCAGAACATTTGTCAGAACTAGCCGAATCGGACCCCTAGGGGGTACCTCCCATACAAACCACCCATTTGAACCCTGCAATGAAACATTCATTCACTGCGTCCCGTGAAGAGTATTTCATCTTCGGCATAGTCGAAGATAACCTTCTTTCTAGTTTCTTGTTCTGTTGATAATTGGTCCGCAATGGAAATATTAGTACCTTTCCGGCATTGTGTAAGTCAGAAGAATAGCGTTTAAGTTAACACCGATATAAATTATTTTACTAACTGTTTGATATCGGTCAAAAAATAATCGGCGATACCGATATTTCGGTATTAGACTCGTTACATCCCTAGTATGTGTTATTCTCATTATTAATGGCAATGATTGCACCGCGAATTTGAGAGGTCTATTATATTTGAATTTCTTTACCTGAGGCCACAATGGCTTGTAAGATATCCTAGAAGATAACTTTGAGAATCTGCCGTGTCTGGTTAAGGAAACATTTTGTTTGCCTTTGAATGAATTTGAAGATTACCTCCAATGCTCTTGACTTTTTATGAGGAAACCATCAAACTGAGTCATGTGAGTTAGATTTTTTTACTTTACTGTTAGATATTAAATGTGTAAATGTCAATCATCATCATCATCATCATCAGTCAATGAGATTTATGAATAATTATTGTATTACATATTGTTTGCTTATTTGAAATATCTTTTGTCTCTAAGTTGAAGTCAGTAGGCAAAACCATTGAATAAAATATGCATATTGACAACTTTTTGAGTATCAAACAACAGAATTCAATGATAAATTAAAATTTCACTTAAAAATTTACTTGCTTTACTTTATTATTATTAAATTAAATAATTATAACATTTATGCAACATAAAATAAACAATTTCTATTTCAATTTCAAAGAAGCAGAGAAAAATGCATTTTAATTAAAATACAAAAGCGAATTGCATTTTGTAAAAGTCAAAAGAAAATGCATACCATATTTATGAAACTAACTAACTAACATCACAAGAGTAAAAGAGTGGGAAAAGAAATATGAAGTTTTGCTGGTACTCTACTACAATTTCATTATATTGCGCCAACATTTATTTATTGTATGTATGTAGATGCATATGAATGTAAAATGTTATGAATATACTTATAAATGTTGAACATGATTGCTGGGAAAAGACGGCGGAAAACTAGTTTTCTTTTCTTTTCTATTACCATTAATAAAGTCTAGCAAAAGCAAAAGTACACTCACTCACTTTACGCTTCTTTAGTTTCAATTAAAATCAGTAAAAAAAAAAAAAAAAAATAATAACAACATTTTACATACTCGTACAACATTTTCTCTACAACTTTGTTTAGTATCTTAAATTATATAATGCAAATAAATAAATGTATTGCAACATATGAGGTTAGCACTAACATCAATATAACACACACAGATACACAAATCCATGTAAAAACATTTGAATGGTTTTTCCTATTTAGAAACTAACTGGTAATATGGTAAGTACATGTTTCAAAGTGTTTCAATTCATGTATATTTGCATATTTAATACTTGAAAATTTTCGTTTTCATGTTTTCTGATTTAATTTTTTCTTCTTATGTTCGTTATTTGTTGTTTGTTTGTTGTTGTTGTTGTTTTTGTAATGAGTAAAAAGTAAAAAAATTATAATTACACATCAAGCATGCATTCAGTGTGTATTTATGTATATTTGTATTTGTATTTGTATCTTTGTGAGCTTAAGTTCAGCTTATATTCTCTTTTCTTATTCGTTCGTTCAGCTTATGTGTGTATATCATATCATACATCTACCTATAAGATACTCGTACTACAACATACTACACACATACATACATACATACTTCAATTTTAATACAATTTTCAATTATGTGTTGCGATTATTTTGATGTACGATATGCTGTTTTGTATTGGTGTGTGTGTGTATTATATTTGAAAGTATGCGTGATACTTGTTCGTATCAGTTGTCTGAGTTTAATTTAATTATGTTGTCTTATTTTTTAATTTATTTTTCTCTGCTCAGATAGATTACTTAGTACTCGAATGCAATTTTACTAAGTAAACCAATTAAAAAGGTTTTTAATATTATGAATATGTAAAAATACAAACAAAGTATCAACACACATACATAGGTATGTAAATATGTATACACAAGGATGGGTGGGGGTAATGAGGATGAAGAGTTATTGGATTAAATTGAATAGATAGACGACTCATTACAAATAGACGACAAATTAATGAATAGCAAAATACAATAATTTCTCTTTGATAAGTTAGATGTATTGAATATAAGTAAATTCATTGAATCCGATTATTGAGTAAATAATTGCAAATTTATTTTTATTTTATTTCTCAAGCTACTAAAATCCTTATAAGATCTCTTTAATTTAAAATAAGTGGACAAAAGTAAAAATTTCTAATTTAAATGTGGTGCAACATTTCTCATTACATGCAAAACCAAAGAAAACAAGAAAGAAGAAGATCCAGTAATTCTATGTTCTTGAAACTTTCATGGTTAGTATATCACTTATATAATAGCATCCCAACTTCAGTTCGTATTCTGGTCTAGAAGATTGAAAAATCGATTTTCAAAGCTTAGACTTTCAAAAATATGCTCTTAAAAGGATTTTTCAAAATTCGAACTATTTTGGGAGATACAGCGGATTTTGTGACGTGGCATCTAAGCCGGCCGAGCGGAGTGATCACACAATGAACGGCAGACTTGAGGATTCAATCTTTCCAGAAATTCTTTTATATCCGACTCGAGCTCTTTATGTATAAACATAAATATAAAACATGTATACTTTTAAATTTCCATATAAAAGGCAATATTATCATCTGAGTTATTCTACTGGAAATCTTCTTAAACTTCAAACGCGTTTTTCTCAAAACTCCTTTTTTTGAGATGGTTGACACGATATCTCAAGTTCTATCTGAGCGATTCCTTTGAAATTTTGTGAGAATCTTCTTTATACATTTCTTTATCGTCTTACCCTTGGATTTTGAAAAATTTTAATTCCACTATTTTTAAAAAATTCGTAAAGGTCGAAAAACAGGGATAAAAAAATTTTTTTTGTCAAGTGGACGCCATTTTGTGAATTTTTTTTTGGCTGAGACACAAACGATAGCGACATCCTTACTGATTGAGAATTTTTTTTCCTTGTTTGATTAGGTTACTTCAAGGGTTGGAATCATGTCAACCAGGGAGCACCCTTTGAATGGCAACCCCCACTTCACCAGACTGTCATTGGATGAATTTTTGACTTTTTTCTTTTTTAATTTTTTTTTATATACTTTAAAAATCAATAAACATTATAAAAAAAAATGGATACTAAAAATGTTTTTAATTTTTTTTTTATCCTAGTTTGAAAAATACCCAAAAACTAGGGCTCTAGACCAGAATACCCCCTTAATACAAAAACACAAAAAGAAGGCTTTCTAATAAGATCATTTAAGATTTAAATCGGGATTTTTATGGGAGCTATATGATCCCGTAATCCCAGGGTCTTGATATTTATTTGGTGGTTGAATATAGGTCAAACCAGAAAGGTTTTTTTTTTTAATTTCTTTGAGCAACTTAAACAACCTGTGAAGTAGAAATATCAGTGTGAAAACATGTCAACATTTCTTAATTAAGCATATTAAGTAAATCCAATCATATTAATCAAAGTATCTGTATCATAAATAGTTTTCATCTTGATGACAATTTGTTGTTATTATGGAGACAAGCAGCTAACAAACTCATCCAAACATTTTGTGGCTTAAATCGAATTCACAAATCCTTAAGCATCACTTAATTATTTGTCAAAAACTTTACAAGAATCTTGATATATTTTTGCATAAAAAACCAAACAAAATACAATACTATATCCTTTGTTTAGCATTAATAATGAATTTAAATCTGGGTTTGTATGGGAGCTATACGTTCCAGGAATCTGAGTCTGTCTATCCGTCCGTTTGTTTGTACGTTTATCTGTCTCTCCGTCTATCTATTTATTCGTCTATCTGTCCCTCCAACTGTATGTAAGAAACTAGTTTCTGAGTTTTGGAGTTAAAGAGGTCAAAATTTGCACAAGAATCGAATATTCATTTTTAATGAATGAAAAAATGTTAACACTTTTTGAAGAGAATTTTCTCGATCTTATAGTAAAAGAAGGTTGTCAGGGTTGAGCATAGTTTCTTCATTTGCTCATTAGTTTCATACAGAAAATAACTATAAATTATCCAAATACGATTCTATTTACACGTCAAACAGTTTTGAAGGTCCAACTATGACAACAAAAAGAGTCTAACTCTAACAACAATTGATATTCCGGCGCAAGTACACGTTATAAACAACTTATAGATTAAAACTTTTTCTTTCGTTATTTTATACACAATACCCACAGACAACTTATCACGAAAGAGCCATAGGTTTCTTATTCACTTCTAATATGAAAACGCACACAACACAAAAATATTTCATTTCACTTACAAAAATCAAAATGACTGTTAAAGTTAACTCTGTCAAGGAGTGGATAAAGGGCAAACGAATAAATTATAAATTTCTTGTTACAAGGTAGCTAAATCATAAAAGACAAACTCTGGCATTTGCTCAACTCTGACAACTTTTGCCAAAGTTTTAGAAGGATATTTTATAATATTGATCTATATATATATATATATATATGATTATTTGTCTTCTAAACAGCATCTTTTATTAACTTGTTAGAGTTACGGACCCAAAGGGAACCTAACGGAACCCTATTACTAAGGCTACGATGTCCATCCGTCCGTCATTCCTTGGGCCATATCTTATAAACCGTAACAGGTGGAGAGTTGAAATTTTCACAGAATATGTAGTTCTATCCGGGGAAGAGCATCAAATACTAAAACTAAAATATTTTCAAAAATTTAAAGGGGTCCCCATACAGGAAACATTATAGTTTGTATGGGAGGAGTACGGTCCAATAACCCCACAGTCTTAAAATTTTTCTTGGTTGGTGAAAGTAGATTAGTGACGAAATTTCAGTTTGATCGGACCACTGGGGAGGGAACCATCAATAAAAACCCCTATTTAAATTCTGATTTTTATTAGAAAACTTTTTTGTTTTTTACAATATAAAATGGAAATTTCGACACTATCAGTTTTTAATATAGGCGTGGTACATTTATTGGAATCAGTCAAATCGGACCATTAGAGGGAGTATCTCCAATTTAAACTCCAATATGGTATGGAACCCTCCGTGTGCGAGTCTGACTAGAACTTGGCCGATATTTTTTGCATTGGAAATATTCAAAAAATCATTATAAATGCAACAGTCAGTTAGTTGGCCTCCATTTAGTTCCAATACTAATTTCTAGTTTTTCTTCACAAGTTAAGACTTCTCTGTTATTAAAAGGCATTTATTTGCTACCCTTGTTCATTAGATTATTTCGTATCTTTATTTTATGGGACATTTTAAACTTTCCAAGATTGCATTTCAATTGCAGTCTTTTTGTTTTTTAGTATTGCTGTTTTACTTTACTAAGATCTTTTTCAATAAATAATGAGAAGCCCTAGATTAGTGGTATTTTTCAGGATCTCTACAGTCATCTAAGCGGCTTAAACTTCTTCCTATATTTGCTTCCAACGACTATAGAATATTTCCTTTTATATACCAACGATTATAAGAAACATTTCTAGCATTTTAGTTCACAAGATATATTGTATAAATGCAGAATATTTCTACTTACTATTTCTAGGGTCACCGATGTCTGTTCAGTACTAAAGAAAACCAAACAAACAAACCATGGCTAAAATTGATTTACTTAATCCTTTTAAAATGGAAATATCCAACTAAACTTATCCATATTTTGTGTTTTATTTGTTTTAATGAAACTATTAAAATGAGTTCAGTTAAAGAAAACAGTTTAAGTTTAGTTGAAAGTTTAAAAGTTTTCCTTTATTAATATTTTACATAAAATTCTTTAAGAAATTATAAATTTATAGTGCAATTTATTATTTTCTGTAACTGAAGCAGAATATCTTTTAATTAGTGTCAAATTTATTATGATTTTATATGCTACACAAAAACACAGATACACAGACACATAACAACAATAAATGAATTGAAGGAATTTAATGCAACAACGAATACAAAATGATGTTGATAGATAAATTTTATATGGCTTTACTTGTGAAAACAAGCACAAAAGATTGAAGAGCAATTTACCAAGAAGGAACGACGATAAAGATGAGGATGAAAAACAAAAACTTGTAATATTGCAACAAAATACTGCAACATCAACATTGCATCCCGCCACATGATACTTAAAAAGTTGAATGAAAGCTTTGTGGGATTTTATTTGTTATACTATTACTACTACTACAACTACTACAACTACTACTACTACTACTACTACACTACATATAAAGGCTTGTAAAAGGATGAGAGAATCTTTGTGTATCTATCTGTGTATTTTAGGTTATAAGATGCAAGCAGCAACTCTTATGCATATGTTTGTTTGTATGAAAACTGTAAATGTAGATAACCACAAATCCGGCGTGATTATAGTTTTGATAGAAGCAGTAGCAAGTTTAATAAATGAACTCGAAATTTATTAGTTTTTATAACGTTTTCGGTTTTCGTTCTTCTTTCCTTCTTTTCTTGTTGTTTTGTTTGTTTTTGTTGCTGTTGTTCTTGTTGTTGTTGTTGTTGAACGAATGAAAGGTTCATTTTGTTGTTATTATTTTTTGTTGTTTGATTTTGTATAAAAGTTAACCACACTAGACACAAGATTTAGACAAACATACAAGACCACAACTTGTTGTTTTTGCTCTTGTGTTTCCTTGTTGGAAGCTTCCTTTTTGGCAGCTTTGTTGAGTCAAAGTATCTATGGATTTTATGTGTTTACTCATCTTTATTTTGTTGTAGTTATTTTTGTTATTTATTGGCAGCCAATGTCAGCAAGTAAAAACATTTTGTCATTGCATTATTAAATCTTTGCATGAACGCTTATGTTATTCAACATTATTGTGGTTTTTTCTCACTACATCTCACTACACTCAGCATAGTGATGATGATGATGATGATGATGTGTATAATTCAGATTTATAAAATGATATCTAGTATATAGATATATGTGTGTGTGTGTGTGTGTCTGGGTGAAGTGTTTCATTAAAATGTTTCAATTGTGGTGACAACGTAATGAAAACTATTTAATTGTTATGGATAGATAGATAGATAGATACATTTGTGTGTTTGAATATAAGATGATTTGGAGTTAAGTTTGCGTGTTAATAAAATTAAATAATTGAACATAAATGTACAATATATTTTTGAAAGAACCCCAACAGAAAAGTCCGTGTCCATAATTATAAAAATTGAAATCAATATAAATCATCAATTATTTGAAGTACAAATTAATTCGGTCCGTTTTTTTGTGTTTAAAAAGTGTTTTTTTTTTATTGAAAAAAAGTGAAAAATACATCATCTAAAGTTTTGTCTGCCGGAAGCGACTACTTTTTCCATCTCTCTGGTAATTTTCGAATACCAACTCTAAAAAATGAGTCCTCTTTGGCCTCCTTGAAAAGATCCGAACCGGTGACCCCTCAAATCGTTTTGCATCCGTCGAAAAAGCCAGTAGTCGAAAGGAGCAAGGTCTGGAGAATACGGCGCGGGTGGGATTTTTTATTTTTTATTATTTTATTAAGAAATATATAATTGATTTTTATATTGCATGTAATAAACTAAAATAACTTTATAAAGTTTATTATTAAACCATTTTAAATTTTCTATTACATTGTACAATATTTTTATTTAAATTTAAATAAACTTATTTGTGTGATAATCACTGTATCACAAAATACAAAGGCTTTTGACACTTGATTTGATATCAAAATCTAAATTCCTAGCGTTCATTAATTGAATTGGAAAATATTTGAACAATGCAAACAATTCCTTAACATGCCAAATGACTTGTAGTCAGTCATTCAAATCAACAATTGAAGTTAAATAAGCTAGGCGACATACGTGTTATTCAGAATAATGATTACATAAAGATTGAGTAACAATAACAAATAAAGTGATTTACAATAATTAATTAATTTCAATTTTTGATCAAATTTCTAAGATGTCATACAAACTAAAGATGGTTAACAACATTAAATAAATACACAAAATGATGTATGCTTGATTTTGTTGGTTAGTAGTAGACTGCTGATAATCACAAAAATACAAAAACAAATATCCAAATATCCTTTCATATCTAAATTGTGCAGTAATAAATTTCTAATTTTGTAGAAAATTATTTGCTGTCAAGTATCGTTTGAAAAAGCATTGACACCTGTAACAACAAACAAACAAACAAACATAAAATGTGCACGTGAATATGATACAATGAATTCACCAACCTGCTTGTCCATTCTGTGGTGACTACTTGCCTGATAGCATAAATCACCACATCACTAGAACACAACTCTTCGGAAATATTCTACCTTCCACATTAATTCAATTTCCTTACCTCGTTAATATTAGCAAAATAGTAACCTTCATCAAATCCTATAACCTTAGTAATTTAATCTAATCTTTTTTATTTAAGACAGACGAGTCGAAGGCCTTGTAGCTAGCACTCCTTAAAAAACTTAGGTTTTATATTATAAGTAACTAAATGTATATAATCTAATCCTGTAAATAAATAAATAAATAAATTATGATACAATGCAACGTGGTTTTCTATTGTATTTTATTTATTATCGTTTCCTGATGTTTCATTTGATCTCATTAAAACTTGATTTATTCTTTCGTTCTCAAATGCATTGAAAACAGAGAACTCGAGAATTATTTTCATTGTTTTAAATGAAGAAAGTAGTAGTGGTTTTTTTTTTTTAATTTTTTTTATTTGTCGATAATTTAACGTTTGTGATTTTATATAAAAATATAATTTAAAAAATTTCTTTTAATTTTCTTGATCTTTGGCTTTTAATTTAGAGTAATTTAGAGTCTGGAAGTGGAATTGAAAAATTTGAAACTGTTTGGTTGTAATATTGTGAAATGAATAATTTGATTTTTATTTTCTCAACACTTTTTTTTAATGAATATATATATATTCGCATGCAGTTGCACCATCTTCTGCTGATGCAGCAGCATCATCTTCTTCTATAGCACCATCTTCCTCAGGTGCAGCACCAGCATCGTCATGTGCGACTTCTTTTATAACTTATTTTCTATCATTTATTTTTATTGTATTTTATTTTTTCTTTTCACCAATTCTGAAACAATTCATAATACAAACATTCGAATTCAATAATATGAACAATGCAATACTCTTTTTTTCTTTCTTATTAATGAAAATTTTCTTATTTTTTTCTTTTTCTACCCTTAATCTGGAAGTGGAATTGAAAAATTTGAAACTGTTTGGTTGTAATATTGTGAAATGAATAATTTGATTTTTATTTTCTCAACACTTTTTTTTAATGAATATAATTTTAAATAGTGATTTTTATATTCGCATGCAGTTGCACCATCTTCTGCTGATGCAGCAGCATCATCTTCTTCTATAGCACCATCTTCCTCAGGTGCAGCACCAGCATCGTCATGTGCGACTTCTTTTATAACTTATTTTCTATCATTTATTTTTATTGTATTTTATTTTTTCTTTTCACCAATTCTGAAACAATTCATAATACAAACATTCGAATTCGATGACATGAACAATGCAATACTCTTTTTTTTCTTTCTTATTAATGAAAATTTTCTTATTTTTTTCTTTTTCCAAACTTGACATTCTTATTACTTATTTTGATCTTGTTTTAAATTCATTTTTAGTCGATTTCATTTCCCATTTTCTTTTTATTCAACGACATTTTTGAACCCAATGGAAATATGATATTTTCGTCAAGGGTATCCCGAAAAGCTCATCAAGTCTTATAGACCTATATAAGCTTGTTACCGATATTCTCTAAAGTATTCGAAAGGATATTTCTTGTGAAAATGTTGGTAGCAATTGAAAGCACACGCTCTATTCCGAGCCATCAGTTTGGATTTCGACACGGTCATGCCACGATGGACCAAGTACAGAAAGTGGTCCAATTCATACTAGAGGCATTTGAAAGGAAGATGTATTACTCTGCTGTATTCCTAGATGCGCAACAAGCTTTTGAAAAGGTTTGACATGAGGGTCTACTTGTCAAAGTCAAGAACTATTTCCCAGAGTGGCATTATCTTCTTCTTAAATCATATCTGCTTGATCGTCACTTTTTGGTTGAGGTGAAGGATTAGAGATCCTCTATTCGTCACATTGGGGCGGGTGTGCCACAGGATAACGTTCTCGAACCGGTACTGTACAACCCACTGTACACCGCTGGTATGGCAATAGCTGAGCTTGAGGACTCGATGGTGGCAACCTTTGCTGATGATAAAGCGTTTCTAACAGGAACCAATTGCAACGTTCAAGCCTCGAATAACAAAACATATATTGAGATATATTAAGATACAGGGTTGGTCCAGAAGTTCTTCACCTATTGTTGTAAACTCTTAACGAATTCCAAGCATAACAATGCCCACTTATTCTGAAAGCTTTAAGTGCTGACGCCACAATGTTTGAACTTCAAGGCCATCTGAATAAGACTAATAAAAGAATGTACAAATGGGACATACTGATTAATGCAGGTCAATTCGCCCATATTTTGTTCAATTTCTGATGTGGCGTATGCCAACGAGTACATCAACTTGGTTTATAGATGTCGATGTGCTACTTACTCCAAGAACAGAACGCAGACTAAAGAGTTTAAACCTTTTAGATCATCTATCGATTAGAGACTCAGTAATCAAATCTGTTACTGAAAGAAATATAATGGAATTGTTCAATTACTGATAACCAAATTTGATTACATTCCGAAACGGACTAGCAAAAATAGAATTAAATAAAATAAAAAAGAAAAGAAAATTTTTAAACTGATTTTTTAGTAATGTTAAATGTTGATAATCTGTTTGTAGAGTCAACAAACTCCTGAACACATCCATCAAATCATCTTAGCTACTTTAAAAAGTTTTAAAAGACAGCATTACTTAAGAAAATAATCCAGGCAAAATGGTTGTTTTTAAGATTAATAATTTAAATTTAGAACCATTGATCCCAGTGATGAGAAAAGTATTGTATCAACTGATACTCTATATCTATGCTAAAGGAATGAACTTGACATTACTCTATCGGCAGCCGATCAAAGTTATCCACAGAAAACAGGTAACTTATTTATCTGCAAGCAAATAATAAAACCATTAGCAGCTTTGAGGGTGTAGCAGTCAAAGCACTAAAAACACATACCAATAATATTAAAATAAAGTACTTAAGTATGCTTATTATAAAATCACCATGGTATTGCAAAAGTGCTGCCATTAAGCTTAATCTCAGAGTGATGTCTGTTAATGTAGAAATAATAAAAATTAAAGCAGCGCATCAAGACAGATTAATAAATCTTATATGGTAAATGAAGAAGTTTCCACTCTAACTAAAGTCAATTAGACTAACGTGACGAGTCAAGCACATTAAACCCTGCGATCTTAGGAGTTCATAAATGAAAAATTAAATCTATTTTAAGCAAACTTGAAATCCATTTTCTCATGATCAATTTGACTGTCTATTTTCAGTGGTCATTTGCCTTCTTAACTTTTTAATTTTTCCAATCACGTTTATTTAAATTCAACCAAAAAACAGCGAAACACTTGACTATCGATTTATATATGACCAAAGTTTCTTCATCCATTTACTAAATCCGTAATATAATAAGTAGAAACATACATGACGGGCAATAACTTACCTTGGCACAGGGTTTATGTGACATTTCACTTACATTTGCTCTTGAAAATTTCGGTTTTTTTTTTCGATATTTCTGCCAATTCCAAATTTGTTTGTTTCCTAAACCATCCCTGAATTGAGACGAACAAAACAAACAAAAAATTATTTAAAACAATCAAGCCAATCTCCAGTCTTTACCAGTCAAATGCACAGCAATTGATTTTCAATATATATAGATGTTCATAAATCTATCTATTGATGATGGTCAAACAAATACTAAAGAAATTAAAATCGTCAAGCTTTAATCCAATGATTTGTAATACGATAAATTCAAATTTATTCCAATAAAAATGACCATCTACAATATACTCGTACATCTGTCAGTTAGGACATTTCTTTGATAACCAACCCTCTTAAACAAGTTTGTTCAGTTAAAAGTTGCTATTAAAAACATGAATTGCAATAATTCAATATAAAAACAAACACAAATCAAATGAATAATGTGTGAAAGTGAGCATACTTTCTCGTATTTCTATTCCCTTCTATGAGTTAATGCACGTGTATATTCTTTTCTATGAATGAAAATGCATGCCATGGCATAATTTCCGCTTTTTCATAGTTTTGTTTTATTTTTTTTTCCATTTTATTGCATACTTTTGAGTGCTGTGCTCCGCTGCGCTGCATTGTGCTGTACTGTGCCGTGTGTTATTATTGTATTACCTACCTTTATGCAGTTAGATCATGCTCAGTACTTATAACAATATAACATTTGTTCAATTATTTATTATGCCATTAATATTGCTGCACGCACATTGCCACCATAACCATGTATAAGAATTTTGTCTATACGAGTATGTCGGGTTGAAGTTGTGAGAATTTTCTGCGTGTGAGAATTTGAAAAGTTGCAAAATCACGATAAATGTGTTTTTGCTAAACTTGTCGGCGTTTTGTGTATTTTTGCATTTTTGTTGCATCCTTCATTGCGTTTAGGCATAAACTTCAAACATTATTTACAAAATATTACCAACAGTGCGTTACGCGTTATGAAATATTTAAAATATGGCGTTTCTTTTAGTTGAATGTACTTAATTTTTTTTTGTGATGGGGGTGTATAAAATAAATATAACGCTTTCATCTTTTTTGTTTAATATGAAAGTAAATAAGATTTGTTTTGCCATTAAAAGATTGGAAAGGATTTGCTTAATTCAAATTTGTTTCGTTTCTTGTTATTAGTATTTTACACTAGAAAAGAAAATAAATATCCAAATAACTTGGCTTTAGTTATTTTCTAAATATTCATGACCTTCAAATGAGAGGATAGACAGATTTATGACAATTTTATTCTATTCTCCCATCATAACTAACAAAACTAAAGCTAAAGTTATATTAAGTTGAAGAGAGCAATGGAATCATTGAAGAAGTTGTCTCAGGCCGATCAACCTTTGCCTGGGAGAATAAAAACTGAGTTTGTACTAATGAATACATGGAAAAAGTTTGATTTGCGGATCACATTTTCAATCGACGGCATTCATCAACTATCTGGGCGTTCTTCTCAACCACTCGGCTTTCTTTAAGCACTACTACTTAAGTGATTTTACCAAAAAAACTGCTGGCTATGACTTTCCCAAGCCTAGGGGGACCCAGACAGTAAACTCTATTTGGTTTGGTGAGTAAATCTTTACTTCTTTATGTAGCTCCGATCTGGGCAGAGGCAACCGCAACCAAGTTGTACGTGCGCGAGAAAAAGTCTCACAGTGTTGCCAACATGATCAGTTATGAATATGTGAATGTACATTTATCATACATTTATGATACATTTATTTACATTTATGATACATTTATGATACATTTAATTACATTTATGATACATTCATGTACATTTACGATACATTTATGTACATTTATGATACATTTATGTACATTTATGAAACATTAACATAAACATGTGTACTAAATGAAATCAGATTTAAGAATGATTTCTTGATTTAAGTTTCAGAGTTTAGAATAATTTTGATCTTAAAAATAAGAAAGAAACAAAAGATTCGCAATATTATTTCTTTTTACTTAGAAAAAACTTTACAAAAAATATTCTCTGTATTACAAATTAAATAAAATATATGTATAACATTAAATCATATACATATATGGTATCTGGTTAGTTAATGATATTTATCTGCGTGTGTGTTTGTGTTTTACTATGCAATTACCACTAAAAATGTAATTTTTGTTTATTGCATCATTTAAATTAATCATGTTTCATGTGTTGTGTATAGCCGCTTTTTATAATTTGCGCTTTGTATAAAAATACATATGAGGTTTAGGCATGCAATTATTAAATTTATGTGATGCAGTGTATGTGTATGAGTGCAACGGATGAAGGAGTGTTTTCTTAAAACCAAAAAAAATTAAATAAAAGTACTATATACAATACACACAAAAACCAGCAAGGAGCTGCGCCTGCATGTCTGTTGCACACAAATAGTCGTAGTCGTTTTTATATACACACATTGAATTTAAATGGTTAACATTTACTTAAATGTCACAAATATATCTTTATCTAGTAGTGCAATACAGTACAATAAAACATATTTGAGTTACAGATGGAAATAAGTACATATAAATCCTTTTGTATGCATGTGTATTGCGATACGTCGATGAGATACTATAATTCTGATAAGAGAAGTGTTCGTAACATAAATGCATATGTTGGCGAGCAATTAATGCAAAGTAATTTCTTTTAAAAGTACTGTTTTTTAATGCTCTACAACATCAGGAAAAAGTTGGGCATATCAATTTGGAGACAAACTTTTTCTAAAACTTTAACTTTACTAAAGAAATATTGATTTTACAGGCATGTGCCAGAAATTTCTTTCTTTTCCCATATCAATCTAATTACAATTCTCGGTGTGCTAGAAATCTCTTTTGATGCTTTTGAAATCTCTGACTTTTATAAATGCGATTTGATTACATTCTCCTTTATTTGAGGTTATTAAAAATAAATACCAACAACTGTAGCTTATTGTTTTCATCAGTAATCTGCATAGAAAGAATTCAAAATTTCAGTTGTTTTTAGTTGTAAATTTGCATTTTACACAAATCTCTTTTGCTTCATAGCAAAATGAAGCAAACAAGCAAAAACACTTAATGCTGAAAATGCCACCCTGCTCGAATTTAAATTTTAACATTTTCGAGGATTTAAATTTTCTTTTAATTCAAAGAATTGATATATTAAAATCAACTTAATTATTCATAATAAATTTTTAATTATGTTTTAAAAATGCGTGGGAAGTGATTAGTTTAATGAAATCTTATTGGTGAAAGTTGGCATGTTTGCAATTTGTGTACCAGCTGGTGAAGTCGGGCTCTTGTATGTAGTGATTCTTCGGCAATAATGAATTTTATTTGTCTTCGCTTTTGTTGACTGTTGAGGGATGTGAGGGGAATGAGAAATAGAGACACCAAAGAAGAATCAAGGACATGTGTCACAACAAAATCACTACATATAAACCAGTGGAATCGCAAACAGATCATTGTCTGAAAAATGAAATCGGCCATTCTGATTTTTTGGAATAAATTGAAACCATTCTACCTGAAAATCGTCGGCGGTTTCTATAACTTATCCAATATAACATGTTTGTATAGGAAAACCTAAAGTTCGAGTAAAAAATGCAGTAGCATAGCATAGCAAATTGATTTAGATTAATCATAATAGGATTTATGTCTTGACTTTGTGAATAAAAATACAAATTTATCTAAAAATTAAATTATTATATATCATTTTTTTTTAAATTAATGCAAATTTTTTTTTTGTCATACACTTTAAGTGACATTCAGAAGTTCATAATTTAAATAAAAATGTGCCAAGTGTGGGTCAGACTCGCACACGGAGGGTTCTGTACCAGATTGGGGTTTGTGTGGGAGGTACTCCCCCTAGTGGTTCGATTTGACTGATTCCAACAAATATACCGCATCTATATCAGAAATTTATAGTGTCTAAATTTCAGTTCAATAGACCAAAAAGGAAAAAAGTTTTTCGAATATGAACCTGAATTTTAATGGTGGGTTTGTATGGGAGGTACCTCTCCTAGTTGGCCGATATGGCTAATTCCAACAGATATGCAGCAAAAACTTATAATGTTTAAATTTCAGTTCGATGGAATAAAAAACAAACATTTTTTTCTAATAGTAATCTGAATTTTAATGGGGGTTTGTATGGGAGGTACCCTCTCTAGTGGTCTGATCAAACCGAAATTTCGACAATATAAGTATCTGATGTATAGCCACCAACCATCCAAATTTCAAGAGCATGGAATTACTAGATCGTATAGCTGCCATACAAACCAAAAAGTTTCTTATATGGGGACCCCTTTAAGTTTTTGAAAATATGTTAGTGTTAGTATTTGTTGCTGATGCCCTGATAGAACTACATATTCTGTGCAAAAAAGTTGAACTCTAGCTAGCTATGGCGGTTTATGAGATATGACCTAGGGACGGACGGACGGACGGACAACGAGGTCTCTGCAATAGAGTTCCTTTTGATACCCTTTGGGTCCGGAAGCCTAAAAAGTATTCAAGTTTGTGATAATTATGTATCTTTATCATCTTTTTAAAATCTGTTGTTTTTAGATATTTTAAACATAAATTTTATCTCAATTTTATTGGTAATTTTTTTAAAATATTTTCATATTTTCCTTTTCACTAAAGTAGGGTATACTTAAGATCAGGTGAAACTTGCCTTTGATATACTTACTTTCATCTCATCTCTTTTATGAGTCTGTAAATCTGTGGGTATATCATTGTTCAATTCCTCTTCTTATTTGTTATTTTTTAAATGTCTGAGTGTTAATCTGTTGGTCATTATATTTATTTGTCAGTCTTCTCTCTCTTTCTTATCTGTCTGTTTATCCATCCGTCTATGGTCTGTTTTTCTGACCCTCAGTTGAACTCCCAAGCGGTGCTTGTCATGTATTTTCGTAATATTTGTCAAGTGTTTTTTTTTGATACAATTCACACTTTTCATAAAATGTCTTATCAATTTAGCCTGATGTTTGTTATTCATGTGACATGATAGTCAATAACATTGCGAAAGAAATTGTTTTAGATTTTCCAGTACAAACAAAGAAATAGATGATGCGAAAACTAGCCACCATATAAATATAACCGTGCCTTTATGGTTCCATCGCATAGTATCGTAAATGGAGTTAAAAAAGCCATGATTCCTTAAAGATAAAATGGAACAGTTTTAAGGTGGAAAATTGTTTTTTAATCACCTTTTTTCTTGATCATAAAATCGAGTAAGTACATATCATATTCAAAAGCTATGTAAGAAGCAGAAATATAATCAATGCTCCTTAGTTTTGAAAATATTAATATGAAATTTTGATTTGATTACTAGTAGTCATCATAATATCATCAAACCATGATATTAAATAAAAACTATTTACTCATGTGAAGTGCATCAAAACTTTTAATGAAACCAATGATATCATTTTGTTTTCTTGTTTTTCTCCTTCATATTCATTCATTACATGGTGATGATGGTTTTTATTACGTAATAAAAATGATATAATTATCAACATTATTTCGCAAATATTTTATTTTAAACATTTTGTGTGTGGGTGGTTCGTGGACTGGTGGTTGACACACAATCAAATTGCGCTTAATGCTCAACGATGAAATCAACATAACTACACATTTGTGTTTTCTCTTACAACTCTATATAAAATTTATTTTATATTTTATTTACTTTATAGATATGCATGAGTGTGTGTGTGTGTGTGTTTATGTAAATATATATGTAAGTAAACAAATGATTACAATTTTATAAATAATATAATGTCAAAGTGTAGAGTGAAAACATCATTTAGTTGTAGTGTTGTTTTTTGTTCTTGTTCTTGTTATTGTTTCTCCTGCTCTGCTAAGCTTAAAAAGGATTTAATTTTGATAGAATTTCATTTGAAATTTTTGTTTTTTTCGTATTCATATACATATTAAATTTTAATTAAAATTTTTTTTTATATACAAAATTAAACTTTAATTTGATATGAATTTATGTAGCAAGTGAAAGCAATTTAATAGGACTAAAATAAATTACTTAACACAGATTAAGTTTGCTTGAATAGGCGCGGGTATGGCAATTTACAAAACTGCTGCAATTCTTCCTTTTTGCACAACACATTCCCAAATCCACCCAAAGGATCGTAATTGAAAACCACAATATGATGGTGCCACGTTAGTCGTTTACATACATATGTACATGCACGCATATATATTGTATGTGAGAAAGCTAAGAAGCAATATCATGCGTATATATATACATAGGTATTTGTGTATATATATGCTTAAGCCAGGATAACGTTCCTGTCGACACCATCAACAGTCAACAGAGTAACAAAAACGTCATCATTTTGTCACCGACCAACCAAGCAACCATCATCCTCTGTTCGGTTCTGTTCTGTTGCTTTTGTCCTTAGCTCTGAAGTCGAAGAGAGTTAATTACAAGGCAAATGCAACTGACTTGACCTCGTCTTTTTCCCTTCTCTTCCTCTTTTTTTCTCTTGATATCCTTCTTTTAACTGTACAATATCATCAGGTTCTCCTCTGCCATAGGTTATTTTTTAGTGTCTTTATTTGGTTGGTAGCATGTAGATTTTATTTTATATTTTTTGTGACATATAAAATTACTTTTATTACATTCCTGGCAACTTTTATCGCGACTTTTTAATGATTTCTTTAGCTTTGCGTTACTTTTCTTGCCTCCCCCATTTGAATTTTTGTGCTTTTTGTGTTTGTTTTTGGTGGTTTTTTTTCCAGTGGTGTGTACACCGCTTAATTGCTGTGCACTCAAGTGTGTTAATGGCCAAAGTTTTACAACGTCAGGGCAATGACAACAAATACAACAACAATAGCAACATCATTAAAAGACAACAACAACAATAAAAACAGAAATAGCAAAACAAAAGACATCATCACATGGCAACATTACAAGTATTGCACATGTGTACAGGTGCGAAATACAAGATCTCCAATAAAGAAAAATTTCTAATTAATTTAGTTTTCCATTACAGATGAATGTAGACATTTAGATTCGGTAGAAGCTGGTTGGCTCCTTACTGCAGCCTCAATTGGGCCTATTGTCACAAACGTCATGATTACATCTCTTTCAAAAATCTGGTAATTAATTAAGGGTTCCAAGATTTTCTTCGAATATATGTGAGTCTACAATTTCTGCTGCTTCGAAGTATTGGTTATCGAAGTCTGGTTCAAATCAGGCCATTACAGTGGCAAAGTAAATGGCTCTGCTCAGTTTCCACCTCTTCATTACATAGTCTACATTTGCCTTTAAGACTCATGTGCATATTGTATCTTGTTTCGAATAAAATAAGTATATTTCTACTACAATTTTAAAAAAGCAGTTAATCGATCTAAGAAAAAAAAAAAAAAAAAAAATTGCGCGTCTGCCATCGTACACGTGATAGAAGTGAAACTTCTTGAAAAACAGACAGAGAGAACTCATCTCAAAGTCTGTCAGCTTGTCTGTCTGTCTGTCCGGTGGATCTTCCAAAAATTTTATTATTTGTTGGGGATATGGCAATAGAAATACGCATTCTGTGAAAATTTCAAGTCTCTACCTGGTGCGGTTCATGACATACAGAGCCACCAAATTCGTGACGATTTGTATTTTTCCAATCAAATTTTTATTAAAAATTTTTGCCCAACGCCGCTAAAGAAGTTTCTCATCAAAAAATTTTTTTTACAGAATATGAAAATTAACAAGAAAACAAATTAAAGATCGGGCATTATATTTCCATTATGTTAATTGTCTTTGTTTTTCATTTCAATATCTCCTTTTGAGGTTTTTGCTTTGAATTTGTACTTTGAAGCAATTTGAGGAAGTAGTTTCGGTTTAGTTTTGATATTATTTATAGAAATCATCACTTCTAATTAAATTTCGTCTGATGTCCAAGTTTGCTGAAGTTTCTAGTAAGCAAAAAGCATTTCCTTGTTTTAACAATCAGCCTAGTTGAAATACTACCCAGAGATCACCAATCAAAACCTGGCTGTCCTTCTATTGCGTGATTTTGCCGCACGTACTGTAGTTCTAAACTTATCTGAATTGCCAGTGCAAATGAACACTTCGCTGTATGGTGTTTGAATGTCGATAGATATTTACATTCGCCTCGTGTTTTTTCTGGTTCAATAAAAGTAGATAAGGTAGAAATTAGTTACTTTAAGATAGAATTTGTGAGAAATATATGAGGGGGAAGGAAGCTAAGCAAACATACATTTATTTTATATATATTCTATTCTTAGGCACGTGACAAATTGTCATAACTTAAGGTGGATTTTAAGTATATTGTAAATACATTTATTGTGTGATAAGTACCTCGGGTATGTCAAAGATGCCTTAAGTATATCATGAGTACCTTAAGTATATGAAAAGTATCACAAGTGTGAAATATTGAAGGACTTCTTTTTGTTTTCAAAATGTGTTTTTGTGAATGGATCTCGAACAAAAGGTACCTAAAACTTACTTAATCCATACTTATGATACTAAGGCACCAATCATCTATCACAATAGTAGTTGGAATCACTTTTGAACTTGCTTTTCAACAACACATGCCAACTTGATATTGATATACAGGGGTTGGCCATTTTAAATGGACAGATTTATTTATAAAAAATAAAACAAAAAAATTAGAATTTTTGCTTATTAAGTTAAATATCATCTAATTTAGTTTAAGGAGATTTGATTACATCACTTTTTGAAGTTGATATCGCGCATGTAGTCGCCCTGAGCGCAAAGGCGAAATGTGCACTATATTCGGCATTTTCAATCTTTTTTCTCAATATTTTGGACAATATGGTGGCTATTTCCTGGCGGACCTTAAGTTCACGTAGCGATTTTGGTTTATTGCTATGAATCTATGACTTAAAGAAGCAAATTTCAGCGTTGTCAAGACAAGCGAACGCGGAGGCCAGGCAAAAATTCCATTATTTGATGTCAAGCGACCAGAGAACAAAGGCTTGAAAAAAATTGATTTTCGCTTGAGCTGTGTGTGATGATGCGTAGTCTTGATGAAACCAGAAGTGCTTCATACCAGTCTTATGAACATTTAACATAAAAAAATAAGTTGTAATAGTCGCATGAAGCTTTTCATTTACGGTTGTTGTGTTTCCAATGCAGTCCTAGAAAAAGAACGATCCGATGATCATATGCGCACAAATTGTGCACCACGTTGTCACTTTTGTGTCATAAAGGGATATGTCTTCAATTACCTGAGGGGTTTCAATGCGTTCGACTAGTGTTTACTACTCCATAACAAAAATCTCCTAAGACTGACAACCTTAGTCGATCTGGCGATTCTTGTCAAAGTTATAGTGTTGCCTGATGATGGATCCTACTATCGCTAACCCTGTAGATAAAAATAACTTTAGGAATTTAGAGAAAGCGATGCACTCATGATATTTTCTTTCACCAGCACTAATTTACCAAGAAAGTCCTTTTATTTTGATTTCTCCTTTTTCATCACAAATGTAAGGACTACAATCCCTTTTAAATATTATTTATCGCGATGGTAACCTCATTTGTACAATCTCATTTGTCCATTATGTTATGTTTGTCAATTAGTCCATTTATTTGTTGTTAATTCATTGTTATTTTAACATTTTAAGGCCCCTTGGCCTAACTTATGTTAACAACTGAATACAGCACTTTGCATAATAATGTGCTTGTGGTGCGTTCAATTATGCAGCAAGCTTCTCATGAAATCCCATTTCCCTTTTGCTGCCTCGCACACATTCTAAGTTGAATGTATAAACTTTATTTTAAGTACATAAGTATAAATTTACGTGAATATTTGTATACTCGTACGTTTGATGCTTCCTTTTGGTTGGCATTTGTTTTTTTTTGTTTTTTATTATCTCACACTTTTAATGGTCCAAAACATTACAAATTACTTTCAGATAGAGAAACATAGGAACAGATTCTCTAGCAAGAATTATATGTTATGTTCGTCATAAAAAAGAAATCGTGTTAACAAATACGAAATTCGTGTCAGTCACTCACTTTTGGCTTTGATTAGAATATGAATACAATAAACACGGAATATGGGTGCTAAAGATATGTGAAATGCGGAATATACTACTCAATTAAGTAGGTAAAAGGAAAAGATGCAGTAAAATTTTGTTGGTATTTAACTTTGCTATTTGCAATAAATATTACACACACATAATTAAACAAAAGTTTAAACGCATACGTATTAGCTTTAGCCTAGAGTTGGAGTACTCGTATGAAGGTGAAATACATAAGTATGCAGGACAATGGATTTTCAGCAAAAATATTGCTTGATCAGCGTTAAATTAAATTTTGCGCATGCAACTCCTTCGGCCTCTCATTCTGATTATCAACAATGGTGAGTTACAATAATTGCCAATCCAACAAACAAAAGATATGTTTCTATATGCAGATAAATGTTTGTTTGTGTCTGTGATTGCCTGCCTGCCTGCCATGCTGGTTAAATTTTTCACATACTTTGCAAAATTGCAAAAGTTTGACAAACGCATCGACGAAATAAATGAACGATCGAACGAATAAATGCATTATGTTCAGACGATTAAGCAATTTATTGAATTGCATCAAAATCAAAAATAGCAAGAGGCAGTCAGAAGCATTTGGTGCTGCGCTGCATGGATGCCAACATATCCTTGTTGATAGCCTGAAAATTGTTGCGCTTCCTCCTATATGCATACATGTATGTATGTATGTAGTATGTATCTGTATAGTGTGTGTGTGTGTCTGTGTGTTCGTGTTTGTATAGCATACCTCGAGGCTTAGATGAAGGTTTTTTACAGTTTGTGCAACTATGATCAGCGCATTATACCAAACAATAACAGCAACAATAACAACAATAACAACTTTGTATTGTTTGCCTCTATGCAACATTGTTGTGTATTAAATCGCAATACTGCAATGTGTGGTAGGCAGAATATGCCGCAAATGCGTATGCGTGCGTGTCCAAGTAGTCATCACCATCATCATCATCATCATCATCATCATCCATATTACCATCACCATCGCCAACACCGTCGTCGGCGCGTCTTTCCTTGGTAATTGAAATTTCAATTTTAAACACATTTACTAGCGCACACTCAATGTTTTGCAACTTGAAATTGCCACATATTCGTTGTATTCCTCTTATACTAGTTCCCTCATTCTCTGCCTGTCAGTATCTCTCTACTCTATTGTATTGTGGAAGCAGCATTCATTGCCACACCTATGTAATTTACAAAAGCCATGTTAATAAATGTGTATTTCGTAGTTTATTGCTTTTGTACCATGTGTCCATGTATGTCTATATACAATACAATAATATTGTAGTATGTGTGCATATATGATATTCCAGATCTTTTGCTATTCATTCTCAACGATTTCATTGCACTTCTCGCGCTTTCTGGCTATAAAAATGTGCGGTATGTCCTTTTCTTTATTGTGTTGAAAAAAGAAAGAAAAGAAAATGCAGAAAAAACTATTACGAAATACACTGAAAAAAAAAATTGATAAATTTCGAAATATTGTGTATTAGAATAAGTTCTGCTTTGATATAAAAAGAGGTCAACAAATCGTTGTAATGCATGATAATACAACTTTCATCACAATTCTCTACGTGAGGATATGCTGACCTTCAATGTTTCTAATGGTTTCTGTACAACTCTGGCTCGCCCACAGAAGCAGCAGTGATTCCATGCTTGAGCCAAGAGCTAGAAAACTGATTAACTCTGAGGCGCAGCATTAGCCCAGGTATCGCATTCGGCTCAGAGTTCAATTCAAAGGTGGACCAAGCCCAATACCTCGGTCTTATTATGGCCAAACTTCTCAACTGCCGTGCACATGTAAAATAAATGAAAACAACAAAAGAACAAGGTTTTCAGATAAATCAGGGTAGTCCCATGGTTTGCCCGCAACACTACTCCATATAGAGATCTGAAATAAATTTACACAACATTGCAATTAGAGGCTTTAAGGGTATCCTAATGTACTTTTGACAGCACTCAACCAAAATGCGACACAACGAACGAAGGCTGAAAAGACTGCACCCATACAACCTTCTCCAAAGAAGAAGGAGATTTACTCGTACACAATAATTTAATAATTTTTATAGAATGCAGAACTAATAAAAAGACTTTTAAATATTTATATCAAATGCTTGAAGATTTTCTCAGTATTGATACATTGAGTGACTATAAAAAAGCATTTGCATTCAATGTGAATAGTTCGATGGATTAGAATATACTGGTGTGTTGGGTAGAAATCGTAGCCAGGAATGAAGACTAGCATCACCATTAACATGTTACAGACACACCTTGGCCTAAAGCAAACAACTCCAATCGATGTGGGTTGATTGGTAGATAAATAGAATCAAACACTTGATGACCAAGTTTTTTAACTTAGTGCCCCTGCATTATCTAATCGATTTGGATATTTCATCATGCTATTTATTCTCTTATCGCTCTGTTTATAAAAACAACCATGGCCATGCTATCTCGTTTACTCCTTTACGAAGTAAGTACGTGTAAAAGAGGAAAATATACACAAGTGCTCACTTTAATGAAATATTTGGACAGAGCAGACGTGAGCGCGTTAGCGGATGGCATGCGAAATATGTGTGAAGTTCCGACGGCGTCGTCATCGGCATTGTTGTCCGCACAACTGCTCACTTCGAAAAATAACAAGAAATGAACTATCATCATGCTTCCATGCAGCATGTTGATCACACGTATAAGAAATGGCTGATTATAAAAGCATGACCATGTCGGGGGCACTATAAGACGTCAAATTCGTAAAGAAGAAAGTATTGGGCAGAAGGTGAGATGAGGTTACTTTGCCTATATAAACATTTTTTTTCATCCTAGATAAGTCAGAATTAAATCAAAACAAAAGGTATCTTAGCATTCATAGCACATTTTCCAATAATTTTGCAGCATTTTATTTAATCAATTACTGAGGCTTTCAATCATTTTGGTTTGTTTATGTTGTCTAGTGGATTTATTTTCACTTATTTTCTCAATTGATTAATCAAACATTAATTCTAAAACTCTGAAAAAATGAATTTTAGTGATCTACACAATAATTTTCTTCCATGTATTTTAACTACTATTAAAGTCAATGTTCTGCGGTCTCCTTCTCTGAGCCAAAACTCATCATATAAAAGCGTGCGACTATCATAAAAGTGCTGACTTCATTTACACACGACAACGTGAGCTAAGCTCAAAATAAAAAAATAAAAAAAAGAAGCGAAGGGAAGAGAAGTGTAGAGAAATAAAATATTTAAGGCAACTCATATCAACAACAGCATTTCGTTGCCGTATTTCATTATATCCTGGAAATCTCCTGACTGACTTGGATTTACTTACTACATACGTGTTTATTAGAACTTGATGCTTCTGCTATTGCACACATGCTGACACCTTAAGAATATTTCAATTGGCTTAGTTTATTTTTTATGGGGATTACAGAGGTAGTAAGCATTATGAGGAACGAAAGCTAATTCCCAAATGCCCATAAATAATTTATGTTTGCAATGCAAACCTAAGAACTTAAAATTATATAAAAAAAGCTCAGTCATTAAAAGAAAAAATTTCAAGAGAAATGATATAAAAAAAATGAGTGTTTTTGTTTAATTAAAAAATATGTGTTCAATTGAGATTTATTTCATTTCATTTGAATTTTTCTTTATAACATTTTCTATTTTTTGTTCTTCATTTTCTATATGAAAAACTTCTGCTTTGGAAAATTATGTGCAAAATTAGTTAAACAGAAGAAGAATGAATGAACGAACAGAAGAAGAATAAAAAGAAGAAGGAGTCGATTATAAGTCACTTGCAGCAGCCACAAGTTGCAGGTGTTGCATTAGTCTTTCTTACACTCTGACGATCTCGCACACAATAAAACAATGTAATAGTATGTAGAACCTCGAACCAGTAGTAGAACTCAAGTTCAAGTAAAACTTTTGCAAAATTTCTGATGATGATTTATGGGAAAAGTGCATGTGTGTACTAAGGAATGCGACTTAAAAGAGAAAAATATAGAAAGAAATTAAAAAAAATAAAAAGAGACCAAAAATTGTAAAAGAAACTTTGTAACTTACCTCGAACAACAAGCTGTACTTAGTGTAAAAGTCTGTCTGTCTGTTTGTCTGTCGCTTTATCTGTTTGTCTGTCTGTCTGTTTGAAGTTTTTATACACATTGAATCCATATTATTTATGTATGGGCGTGGTTTTTGTGGTTTTTACACGCCCAAGCAATGATATTGCCAAAAAGTTTTACTTTTGTCCTCCAAATAAAGAAAAACAAAAAAAAAAAAAAAATACAGAAGATACTTCAACACTTACCATAATCGTAGGCTATAAGTAGACAAAGCGCTTAGTTTATCTCCTTTTTTTTTTGTTTGCTTTTTAATACTTTCTTTAGACATATATAAAATACATGCGAGTGCATATGTGTTTGATGATAATTTTGTTTTTACTTTTCTTTGATTTTTTAATGGAAAAACTTTGTAATACTTTCCGTGCCTTTTTTTTTGTAGTTTTTATTTGTCTACATTTCCACTATTTTTGCCTTAACCATCCCAATTGCATTTACAACACTCTCGCTTCTCTTTTTTGAACATATTCTTCTTAGTATTGTATCTATGTGCGTAGAAGCCATTACCATTATCATCATCTTCAACTTGTGAGTTGAGTTGTATGAAGGCAACAAACAACTAACGTACAACTCGTAGTTCTTAAGTGCCTACCAATATTAAAGCAGGCAATTCGATTGATATTTGCTGTTAAATGCAGCTTTGATTTTGATTTTGTCTCTGTTTCCTTTTAGCTCTTATCCTACCCATTCGATTCAATGAGTCTGCATCAATGTGTGATTGTATCTGTGTGTGTGTGTGTGTCTTTTTAAGAACTTTTAAGCGCTCAAGTGTATTTCCACCCACATTTTAGTTTCTGTATCATTTTTTGGGTTTTCTAGTCAAGAGGAACGGTTTACACTCAACGGAAAAAGTTAGTAAGTTGGTTCTTTCTATCATGCATTCATTTTTCTACTGAATCTTAATGATGTGATTTGGTAAGAAATTTCACATTTTATATTGAATCCTATATATGCATGTAATATTTTGCCTTTTAAAGAAAAACAAAAAAAAAAAAAAACTTTATACATATTAAAAGTAAAGCAGAAATAGAATAGAAATGAAATAAAGTGATCAAAAATAACAATTGTTTTTCTGAGCACTTAAAAGGTTTAAAATGGCTTTTTATTCAAAACTTTTGAAAATAATATTTTCTATGCATATAATAATACAATAATAATAATTGTCAAATGTGCAACAAGCATTTAATAGTTTTGAAAAGATTTTTTCTATTAAATTCAGATTTATGAATTTTTATATGTTACCCTATAATCATATTTTAGTAAAATTGTACATTGAGTTTGTGGAAATAGTTGTGACAAATTGGAAATAAAAAGAAAAACCCCAACAAATTTAATCGCAGAGATCGGTAAGAGTCCTACCAAGGTACTGATTGATATGATGCATGTCCCTGGAACGATGAGATGTAAGAAAATATTAAGATGAGAAAGAATAAGGAGAAAATAATGAAGTGAAAAAGTTTCCCCACTATAAAAATAAATGATGATTGCTGAGGATTGATTTGTGGTGAAGAATAATAGTGGACTTGATATCCAAAAAGAAAAGGACGGCACCAAAAAGGATATTTGTGATTCTTGATACTGATCACATGTATTGATATGTATATTTTGTTAAGAAATCCAAAGTCCATAGAAATACATAATATTTATGTATATTCTATATAGCTAAATCTAATGCCCCATCTAGAGCGTAGTTTGTGAGCCAGGAACCCAAAAAAATTTCAAATTCTGCATATAACAGAAATCTATGTATATAAATACCTCTCAGGCTTTAGAGATATCGGTTTGTAATTCATACAATATCTACTACTATTTCAACTTTTCTTTAAACTTGCATATCGGAAATCTTAAAAATTAATAGAAAAAATTATTTTGCTAAGGATTGGATTTCTGCCATCATTTCCTTATAATTTTCTAAAGTTTCTAATAATCTTTTCTTTTAACATAATCTTCCAAATATAGTATTTAACAATACAAGGAAGGGTATATGATATTCGATTGCACTTATTTGTTTTTCTGGGCTCTTTTCTGTCATTTTAGTATTTTAGAAAACTGCAATAAATTGGAAAACAAATAATAATAACATTTTTAATGAAATTCATGACATGTATTTCAATATTTTAAGATATTTGTTAATCCATAAATTTATTAAAAAAAAAAAAAAAATACGGAATAAAAACAAAAGTTTAGAATAAATAAAAATCCATTTCATAAAATAAATTTGCTTAAGAAAAACTTGAATATAAACATGAATAAAATAAAAATATGCAAAACTAATATTTTTTACGTTTCAAATGACAACATTCAAATTTCATTATTTATTGTAATTCTTTTATAAATTTTTGCATTAAAATATCAGTTAATTAATTTTCAAAATAAAAAATATCTATAACAACAGTTGATTTCCAATTTGTAGTTATGAAAGATTGAATTGTTCCATTTGACTTTGAAGCGACTCATCGGGTTTGTTGTGTACTGTTGATTTTCTTGTACAGGGTTCGGCGTCCATTGTTTGCAATTCTAGCGTTTGGATACAAGGGATATTTTCAAAAAGGCTGCAATACAGTTCTTCCTTTTAGAAGGTTTGAGTCGAAGCTACATAATATCAATAAAAAATTGAAATTCGTTAACATTTGTAGAAGTAACAGCTGATTAACCGTTCGTGTTCGGGTCACATCTCATTAACCGTAGTAGCTAGAGAGTTTTATTCAGGCATCAGCAACAAATACTTAAAATAAAATAAACTTAAATATATAAAGGGGTCTCCTTACAACAATCGTATGGGTCTGTATGGGAGCTATAGGATCCAGTAACTCTAGGGACTGAAACTTATAGTGTTAAAATTTCAGCTCAATTGTACAAAAACCAAAAAAATTTTTTTTAATAAGAGCCTGAATTTGAATGGGTCGCTTGTATGCAAGTTACATCTCCCCTCTGCCAATCCAGCGTTCCGACAAATGTACTGCGTTTAGCAAAACGAAAGGTTCGTTCAAAGTTTCAGCTCCCTAGCTCAAAAACTAAGGGACTAGTAGTTTGTATACATATAGACGTACAGACGGTCAGCAGTACTTAATTAAATGTTATTTCTTTTGAAACCATGTGCGATGGTACGGAACCCTCCGTTTGGCCGATTTTTATGCTTTTAACTAAGTTTCTTTTTTTCAGATTTTCATTTGATTTAGCTACAAATCCAATTCATTTCGCTGAGTTGCTCAGTCATATTGTTTCTTTTTTCAATTTGCCAGCTTTTCTTGACTAAAAGACTAACGTCGTTTACTTGGTTGTTTGGGTGTTTTTGTGTTTGTATTCTGGCTGACAGATTGCCAGCAGTCCACATATCATAACGCATCGTTGACTATCTCATACTCTTGGGAGAGAAATACGAGTATGTACAAGTATGTGAAGATTTTTGCATTGCTAGTTTTTATTATTGTCTAGTATCTTTGCTAAGTTCGTTTCATTTTTATGGTTCGGTAAATCTGTGCTCTGCTCTACTTAAACCATATTTAAATTTTGAAACAAACAGACAAACACAAACACAGAAAGATAACTACAATATATAATATAGAGACATATGCATATATGTATGTATGCACATGTATCTAGTATCAATATTAGAATATGTGTATGTGTGTTTAGGTTTAGGTTTAGGTGTGTGTTTTTATACATTTGTGAGTATAAGTGAGTTAGAATCTTACTCACTAATTTACGCTCTTATGCACTTTGAATACAATTTACGCTCAAACTCTTTGCTAAAGGGAAGAATATGCAGGAAAGAATAATAGAAGAAATGAAAACAAAAAAAATATAACTTGAAAATTTGCATAAAGAAATCCCTAAACTCTTCGTTTACTCACATAGATGCACACATGCATGCATAGATACACACCTACCCGCACTTCTGCATACTTAAGTTAAAATAGTATAACTTGCAAATACATACACCCACAGTATCTACTAACTATACACATAAACTTTTGTTTTCTTTTTTGGCTTATGTTTTGGTATCTGCATATCTGAGCATATGAGCTACAGTTTTTATATATGTAAGTGAGCGAGCGACTTTTGATAGAATCTCTTATTTCTTTCTTTACCATATACTTTCTCTTTGTCTTTAACAACCATCTGTGTTATAGTTTTAAAATCGCTTGAGAATTAATTTTGCGTTGTGCAAGTGAGAATTTTACTCAAAATATTTCAAGTTTCTATGGCGTTTACTTTTTCATCTGTTTTGTTTTTCATTAAGTATTAATCTCAAAGGGTATAAAATTTTCCATCTACTTGTATTGCAGCTGTTTTCTTCTTATGACGTCAACATGGATACGCGACGAGTAAAGGAACTTATTGTGACTGTGTGTGTGTGAATATGAAAAGGAAGAAGAGATAAAAACTATATCTTTGAAATAAACACAATTCTTTTGAATTTCATCATAAAGAATATTTGCTTTCTGTTAGTTTCCTTATAGTTTTCTTTTGATTTATGTTCCCAAATATCGGTGAGGTATAAATGTTCGTCTATATAATGAGGCCACAAAAATTTGTCAAGCAAAACACACAAACACACTATTGCAGAGGAATGTTAAGCGATCATTTTAGTTGTTAATAAGATTAGAATTGTGTCACACGTAGTATAGCAAACCTACTTATTGTATCTGTGTTCAGTAACTTAACAATAATGCTAAATTCTGAAAGTCCAGATCCGAATGCTACCAATGTTTGCAACGAAATGCATTAAGAATGATAGAGGTGCATTCAAATATGAACCACACATTCTAAAATTGCCATGAGATCATTGGACATAGACAATGTTTGTCACTCATTAAAATTCCGCAATAAAGCACCCGTCATCTGCTGCGCAACAGGAAAAGTTGTTCTGCCACCTCTTACTATTCAGCTGGAACTTTTACAATCAGTTAATGACAAGTAGACGATTCAAGATACGCAAATTTAATTCTTGCTTTTAAATGACGTCATTTGGAGCAATAAAAATTTACGATCGCTTATAAGATGGACTCAACTTTGAATCTACAATATAGATACAAGGGTACTTATACCAAATATTAGTTCATTGATGTCAACCTCTAATGAGGAACAAAAGTTTCTCGAAATTTCTTTTATGGGCAATGATGAACAAACAACTCGTGAAAATCCGGTGCCAGTACAATGGGCAAAAAAGCGAGCAATTGTTGAATTGTTGTTAAAACTTATAGAGAATCGCAATCAACTTATTGAATTGTGTAAAAGAGATTGAATATTGTTTCAACAGTAATTCTGCTTCTTAATTTAAACCCATTAAGAAACGTACGTACCTACGTATCCTAATGATACCGTCGTAGACCCAATGCCATTGAAACGGCTTCAATTTCCAATTCGTTTGGCATTCGCAATGACCAAAAACAAATCACAATGGGAGACACTGCCTATGTGTGGTTTGGAATTAAAAAATCCATGTCTCTTTCAATGCCAATTTTGGGTTGTGTGCTGATGTGTCAACGGATTGACAAAAAGTATAGTACAACAAATCGCATTATATTTCAAAACAATATCAACGATGCATGTATTCTAAATATATAAGCGATAACTGCGACAAATGATAAAAGGCGGTCTATATAAAAGGCAGTATATTCTAAGATCCATTGCAAAACTATTGGTCTGCTTTATTGTTCCATATTTCAAATTTTTACGTATTATTTGATTAATTTCAATGGTTACAATCTCATTGTTGAAACCTTTCTTTGATCAGTAAAATTTGTATGTGATATTTTAACAATGCTGTTGAGAGTTTTGATATTTTGTCTGGTCATTGTTTAGCAATCAGGAACAAGGAATATAACAAACTTAACTGATACTTTACCATAAGTTTCAAAGTAAGTATTATTTATCTCTTCTACTGGACAAAAGTATGCTACATATTTTATTATGCAATAATCATAACAAATTGTTACTGATAATCAGAAAAATCAATTTCTGTAGCAAAGCAGAAATGTCCTTACATGACATGAACTGAGTGAAGTATTTGGCAAAGAAAAAAACCTGATTAAGTTTGTAATCAATGCAAATTAGATTCGGTCAAAGGGACAATTGACCAAACTAATTTCGAATAAACAACAAAGAATTCTATTGTCAAATGCTGTGGTCAGCATAAAGACGATTTGACAAAGAAATGATAGATAGATACAATAGATAGATAGATAGCAAAGATATAATATAAAATCATTTATGTATTATATGAAAATTGCGAAATTTATTTTCATTTTTATTTCATTCTTCTTTTCGATTTTATCTTTCCATTTGATTTTACAAAATGTGTTTGCCATTTTTTTGTGTTTGGGTTTTGTGCTTGTCAATTGTTCTGAAGTCAAAATGTCTGACCAAAATCCTGATGGTTAATACGAGTTCTATACAGCTGATGTTTTGGGTTGACCATAATAGCCTCAGTTTACTTTACAACTAGTATTTGAAACTACAATACAATCCCTACGAACCCTACTAACAAAAGGAAAAAAGGTACAGCTGTTGGTTGCCATTCCATTGCCACAAACTAACAATCATTTTTAAAGATTACAATAGTGAACCCTTTTTCAATTTTCATCTAACTTTCACTTATGATTATCAACAGCTTTTCCATATTATTTAAAATTCTAAGTATGCAGAATGTGTCCATTCGTTGGGAGTGTTTGTAATTTTATGTGCTACCCAAATGATGTTGATGATTGTTTGTGGCCTTGTGGCGTATTGTTTCATATGTGATCTTAAACTTTTACTGAATCACATTCTCATCATAAAACATCTACGAACAATAGTGGAAGATATAAGAGGTATTATTTGCATGGAAGAACTTCACGGGTTTCTACTCGCCACTGTTGATTTTTTCTTTTTTAATAAACTGATTGCGTCTGCTTGTGCTTGTGGAAAGATAAATAAGAAAAAAGAACAAGAAAAAAAAAAATAAATAAATGAAATTGCGCTATTTCAAATTAACTATTGTACTACGAGTCTATGTATGTGTGGGTTTGGTTTGAGGGTCTCTATAAAAATCAAATCAAACATGCGCTGCATATCCCTGCTTTACATGCTAAACTATTTTTTTTTTGTTTTTTATGATGGCATTCAGTTAAATTTAGTCGATGAACATTCGTCGTACGTACGTTTGTACGTGTTTAATATCATTGCCTAGATGCGAATGAATCGCTTAAAACTATTTCATCATGATGTATGATGGTGTATGCAATTTAGTTTAATGTACGAATATTTTCTAGTTTAAATACGAAAAAACTCAATGATTTCATGATACTTGTGAACTCATAAAATAAGGGAGAACAGCAAGGAAGAGATAATTGCACTGTGTAGATAAGATTAGAGAATATTAGAGAAGAGAAGAAGGAACTAATCGAAATGTTTATAAGAAATAATAAATGGGTTGCATAGATCTCTGGATTTTTTCCCGTAATGGTTATGAGGTTGGGAATCGAATGAATCAATCCGCCCTGTACTTGAGTAATGTTCGGTTGTCTTAAATTGGGATACCAGTGTACTTTTGCCTTCATACTTTAGCAGGCTTCTTCTTATAGATCACCCGTCATTGCAAAATCGCCGAATAACTTTTGGTATAAGCATTCTTCATAAACTTATTACTGGTAATATTGATTCGTCAATGCTTTTAGGCCAATTTAGTTTCTGTGTCCCTAGTCGTATATCTAGAAATATTCGATCCCTTAGCTATAGGTACATACACAACTAACTATGTCCTACATGATCGTTTCCGAATTTTATGCACTCTTTATAATAAGTTATATCATGTCATTTCGCCTGAGATCTCGCCCTCTGCGCTTAACATCATCATCCTTCGTTGGCTTCGGGAATTGGAATGAACTGCTACTAGATGAAGTGGACATTGCTCATGGGCTCTCGCATTTTTTTTGTCTCTGACCACAATTGGCTGTGACTAGAGGCATAGCTTGAAAAAAAACCTCCAACGGGTCAAAGACTGGTCGAGTCCTTATATGAGGGTCAATCAACTATTTATCCTCACCGCCCGATGGCGCTGCTATTACTACAGAGTGTTACCAATACATTCTTTTAGGAGCCTACTGTCAAAGTTTCAGTCAATTCCCTTCATTAGTTTTGTTTTGATAGCCTTTGGAAGGGAGCGTGTCGGTTAGTTTTACACAAATGGAAAAAAGCAATATAGTTCGGTGATTCGTCTTTGGTCAATCCGGAGGAATTCTTGCGTTGTTTCGTGACCGTCGATGAACCAGAGACGAATCACTGAACGATATTGCTCTTTTTCCATTTTTTTTATTATCTTACGTTTAATTTATGTAATTAAAATTGTTTTAGGACTAAATTTTATCACTTATTATTATTATTATTTATGTTTTTTTTTTGTTTTAATATCACGTATTAAGTTAATAACCTTTTATTTATGCGAAATGATCTTTTAAGTTATAATTTCCCAGAAATCTTATAGGAGTCTCCCATTTCTTATTTTAACTTATATCCTTCTGAAGACTTTTCTGTGCTCTTACTTTATAGGCAGTAGGCAGTATCTTGTATCTTTGTCGTTACCCCGAAATGTCTTTTTAACTAGAAGCCTGAGAAAATAGAGTAAACCTCAGTACAACATAACTTTGTGCCATTAGATTGTCCGCTATCCATTCCCTTCAATCTTAATGCAATTTACTTTTGAGTTTATGTTAAATTTTTAGCTCTAAAGCTCTGAAAAATTTCGATTGAATAGAGACACTGGCATCTCCTTTCATAAGAATGTTTATGATAATATCTGTGGCACTAACAAGTTCCTTACTTCACTTGAAAGATTAGCAGCAAATACAAAAAGAGACTCATCTGAGAGAAGCAATTTTTTATTTAAACAAAAAATACCTTTCTCTAGTGGTTGAAAATACTTTGGCACCTCGCTTGATGAGAAATTATTCTGGAACATTTTCCGATTATATCTATTATCTAGCACAAGCCAGGATTATGAGGTGGATAAATGAAGATATGTAACTATGGTGCAGTGCATATCTTAAATATTTTTTGTTTGTTTCATTTCATTTTCATCTCATTCATTTCATTTTGCAAAGATCCAACGAAACCAACAATTAATTCATGATAACTTTTGAATTATGTATTTCTTTACATATGAATTTATCCACATAAGCCCATTGAGTGAAAACTTAATACTGAGAGTAATTTTTAATTTTTAAAACCAAATTAAATTTACCTACACATGTGTTCATGTTGACAATGTTTGTTAATGTTTTTAATGTCAGAAAAGAAAAATAACATAAAAGAAAACAAAAAAAAAAAAAAAAAAACAAAAATTCTCATTACTAAAACCATATTTCTGTTTCCCATGAAGTGCAATCATTTTACTTACAATATTGAAACAGGTGTTGATGTCCGAACAGAAGCAACAACAAGGATGATGACAAATTTTAATGGACAAACAGACATGTTTGTAGTACGAATAATCGACCAGAGCAAAGAGAGTTGAGTGTATGTAAAGTTACTGGGTTGAAGCGACGGAGCAGCGAAGGCCACACTAAGTAATTGATTCTGTCATTAATGCAGGAAATTTGTAACACACTCAAGTGGAGATACTTACTTATACATATACGAGATACATAGATACATACATATAAGCAATCTAAACTCAATGCACCAATTCACTAAGTGAGATGGTTAAGCAGCTTCAGTGAGTTCTTGGTGCTGCTGTTTCTACTGCTGGAGCTGTTGATGCAGTATAAAGCAATATTTGAAGTATCTAACATTGGACCATGGCAGACGCAGAATAGCTTGTTATTTGTAGGCAAACATTTCAACAAAATTAACATGAATATACAAACATACAGAAACAAACACGTTTGGAATATATTCATGTATGTATATAGAATGTATTGTAGTATGTAGGTCTGTATGTCTAAACAAAAGCCTAAGAAGCAAATGCAGATTCAAATCTACATACATACATACATACATATATGTATGTACATACATATTTATTTGAACATAAGGATAATGCGTTAAGTGCTAACGAAAACAATAGTCAAGGCATTCACTATTGTTTGGAACATGCTTTCCTTCAGGCCTTAAACCCCCACACAGACAGACATACTCGTACATATTCAACTTCCATCATTTATACTATTCCAATCCATTCATATAAGTTGTATGTGTATTTATTTATCTGTGTTTATGATCCTAAACAAGTTCAATACGTTAACGTATTCTATTTTATTGGATATAGTATAGTAAAATATTATGTAACAAAATTTATGAGTGCACAACATTTTGACATGCCACATATTTAATTAGCGTCTTATGTTTTGTCTTCTAGCTTCTTCAACGGATGTCTAGAGCTCTTTGTTCTGTTGGCTCTTAGTATCCATATATAGTAAATCTGTTTATATACAATATACAAATAAGGACCTTTAAGTTAAGTTTCATCTTTAGTATCTATGACAAGATTTGGGAAAACTTGTTGTTGTTGCTTGTTAAAATGATAATGAAACCGTATGGTTCACTTGACTTGAAATTAACTTTACTCGATCCTTGTGTTATTATCTATACCTTCCTCTTTCTTCCTTCTCCCATCTTTAATCTCTTCTTGCCTCAATCACATTGTCTGTGTTGTTGATTTTCATTCCTGCTGTTAGTTTATCTATCGTTCTTGCATATAATTTCGAGACCACATGTTGTTTTGAGGTCATTTCTAAAATATTGTATATACACGTACTACTATACTCAATCATAAACACAAACTCACAAACACAACCCATCATATTATATCGTTTGCATAAGTCAAATTGTAATCGATAATTCTGCTGTCCATTGTATAGTAATAAGTTTAATTTATAATTGCATTGAACGTTTGTATATTGTAATTGAACTCAAGTTGATTGTCGGTTGACTTAGTAAACCATAGGATGCTCGTAAATTTTAACTTCTGTCTGTAAAAGAAGAAATGCATAGAACTTAAGATTAATAGAAATGTTAAGAAATAAAAATCTCTCTATCCTTCAAAACATAGCCAAAACCCAATTAGGAATGATATAAAAATGTTGTAGAATATACTAGGAAATCATGTAAAATATATTGTTTTACATATATTCTATTTCCATTAGACGTGCTTTTGAAGCTGTGCATCAAAAGGAAGTTGTATAATTAAGAAATACCGAATTGATCTGCATAGAAACAAATTTTGACTTACTAGTTCATAGAGGAGCATGACCAGTCCGATAACTTTGTCAAGATCAATTCGTTTCGTCATTCTGTTCTTAAATGTATACAATTGTTTTTTGCACGATCTTGTCACGTGCCCATTTCTCTCTATAAGTAGTTCCTTCTTGTTCATCTATGATTGTTTGAAATGACCCCAACAATTTGGTTTGTAAAAGAATCATATAAAAACTTTATGAAGTCCAAAGATATTCCATTCCATGCGCTATTAAATGCGTTTGTCAATAATCCTATATCTGGGGACTATCTATACAGAATCAGACACTTTAAGTTATGTACACACTAGACGAACACAAACGAACGCATGCAGCCCAGTTGCACCGCCCGAATCTCTGCTGCATTTGTTCATTTTTGTGTGTATATTTGTTTCTTGTTCATATTACAATAAAATTAAGGAATGCATTCATACGACAACTGAAGCCAATTACAAATGTTCTCTACACACCATAACTGAAGCTGAACATGTGCGAGCGAAACATTGCATAAGCAAAAGAATGCGGCCAACTGTATGAAGTACAAATTGACTGAACGCATGCGTTCGTTCTCGTGCGTACGCGTTCGTTCGCCTAGTACCACTATGTTCATAGCTTTACGTGTGAGCATTTCCGCGCATATTCTGCCACACGAGCGGTATGTAGTGGGTATTATAATTTTAGAAAGTTCATGATAATAGTTCGAAAAGGTTGTCAAAGTAGGGTGACGATTTTTTTTCCAGCTGTCCTTCGTAATGTGTGGCATTCACTATATGTATATGAAACAAATTGAAGATTGTTTGTTCTATCATATGAGTGTGCACCCCATACCATTATGATTGATAAAAATTGAAGTTGGAGTCATCAGGTTCTTTAAGTAAATCACTTTTCATCAGAAAAAATTATTTAATACCATTTGTGCTATGCGCATAGTTGCGAACAAAAGCATTACGTGTATATTTACACAGCATTATAAATGTTTAGTTTCAAAATTTTTAGTTGATTTGCCTGTATCAACTCTTGCAATTATTTCCAAATGAGATAGAATTGTTGATACAGATGCATATGAGTTCTCGAAGAATTCGTCGTTCTTAGAAACCCCTTCTTTCATCCTTCCTTTCGTATTGTCCTAAAAACTTGATGGATTTTTAAGACAGTTTGCTACATCAGTTTTGTTTTTTTTTGAATTAATTCTACAATTTGCCTGATTTTTGCAAAAAACATTTAAAAGTAAATTGTCTTTTATGTTATAAAAATAAATGACTTTCAATGTCACACTGAAATGTCATTGCAAAACTTTTCGCTCATCCCTCTTTCTTTTTATTTTTAGCACTGACATGAACTAAAACGAGCAAGTTGTTTTGAAATATGTGCAAACAAAAGCATAAGTGACATTTAATTGCCAGTAACAAATTAAAAGTGACGCTTAACACACATAAAATAACTCAAACAGACTTTTGTGTAGAGTATAGAGAAAAAGGGTTATAGAGAAAGAAACAGAGAGGAAAGAACTGCAAAGCAGAGGGAGTTTGAAACGTGCTGATTTCTTTAATTTAAACTAAACTAAAGTAGACATTAGAATAGAAAAGTTGTGTTGTTTTGAAGTCAGAAGTCAGTAGTTAGTAGTGGAGAAATTGTAACATAAACAGAGTAAAAATTTTACAAAAGTAAGGAAAGAGTAGAAGATAAAAATGAAATGGATATAAAAAGAGAACAAGAAAATAAAAAAAATGATATACAAACTAAAAGAGACTAACGCTTAATGTCCTTTTTGGTCACTTAACTGTCCACACTCAATTGTATTTGCAGAACAACTTATGCTAGGAGTGTCCATTTGTCTAACTGCCTCTTTTACAGTGGGCTGTGCCAGCATTGTAAGCTTTTACATACAATTTCGTTTGTGCTTTATGTGGCATACTTTTGTACTTTGCCTTCTTGTTCAGTCTCATTTGGCTCTTTTAATTTTTTGTTTTCATTTTTGTGTTCTTTATTGCGGCACCATATTTATCTTCATCTCAACGCAAAAGTCTCGACATGCATTTGATGGCTTCGTAGTATAAAGTCCATAAGTGTGTGATTGTATGTGTTTTGTATCTGTGTGCATCACACTCAGCGTCAGTCGTTGGACTCGTCACTATACTCATCGTAGTAGGGAAGCTGCTAAAGTCAAGTTATTTCTATTGTTGCTTCTCTGCCATTACAAACTTCTACTGCTACTTGTTCTAATGTCCTTGCATTCTTGTAGTTTGTCCCGCTTGACGTTCAATCGTTGACTCACCACTGTGACATGACCAGTTTGGTGTCCTTTTTATGTCCATTTTTGTGTGGTGTTTTTCTTTGTTGTTGCTCTTGTTATTGTTGTTGTTGTTGTTGTTGGATCATGTCAACACGTTTCGTTTGGTTTTAATTTTTTTCGACAACAATGGCGCCAAAGTCTTCGTCTTTTAGTTCATGTCCTTCTTACATGCTTCGTTCCACTCATTCATGGTTGCATTCATAATTCTCTTTTTGAATTTATGAACACTAAACTGTTATTTACGATACTCAAAGGCATTTAATGTGATATACAAATGCGTCTGCTGGGAGGACGTGCAAATGTTATGCCAAGGCAACAGCCTCATATAGAAAATGTAGAAAGAAATCAAGTGTGCCTTGTGCAACCCGACCGGATATTAAGGAACAGCAGCCCCAACATCGACAGCTAAGGGATATTTTTGTTACATGCATCTATTGCAACTTACAATTCTATTGCCTGTGACTAAACCAAATCGAAGCAAAAGGTTTTTGCATTAATTTTCGTTTTAACTTGAATAAGTTTCAATGTCATTTTTGATATAAATTAAGTATACGTCATGTTGTACATGAAATGTTAGGCAAATCACAATAGAAATTAATAATATATATAAATGAAAATTGCACACACTTATATATAATATTAGTACAATGCAAAAGACAATGATATCGACAATTTCAATATTATTATTGATTTATAACAACAACAGAATAACCACATTTCGAACTTTAATCACAATGCACTTGCATCTGAAATAAATCCATACTTCATATCCCTAGAAGTTTACAAACAAACTAATCTATCACACTATGTATTGCTGCATTTATGGCTTCCATTTAATGGCTACGCATGATTTTGTCATCACTATAAATCATTTAATGTTGATATCAAGTGTTTTGTCTGGTGAAATGGTTTCGATTCACACATTGAACTCTTGTTGCTAAACTTGTAATTTCCTCAAAATTATCACATTGATGTTTTGTGTGCAACGAAAATGTTAATGAAAAGGAAATTAACTGCAAGTTGTGTTTATTTATGTTTGTGAAATACAAACAGTTGCAACTACATGGAAAGATAAATATGTAGAAGAGAGCCCAAAAAAAAAAAAAAGCAACAAAAAAAGAATGAGAAGTATTAGATTTTGATTATTTGTGTGTCTGCTTGTCATTTTATGTTTGATTGTCAGACATCAGTTACAATATCGATTATATCAACTGTATTGAGTTACATATTTGGTTTTATACCATAAACCAAACCAAAAGAGATTTAATTTATCATCCAATTACGTAGGAATTCTTAAGTATAAAAAGATTAAGTTACAAATATACAAAGCCCACAACTCTCGCAATATACATAAATATAATTTCAAAGAAAATTACGAGATATAAAAAATATTTAAGTGTTTTGGAAATTTTTGTTTACGATAGATAAAATTTAATCAAAATTGTTGTGTCTTACAAACAACTGCTTCAAGCTAGCAATCGCAAGTTGCCTATTTTGAACAAAGCTTGGAGTGTAGATTGATGGTGTAACGTAGGTCTTGGGTCCATCAGTTGTGACTACGAGGCTGCGGATGAGTTGCAAGAATACCTGCATACTTTTAAGGTATGGGCACAAAGATGAAACATAAAGCTGAACGATGATATTGCAGTAAAGTTTAAAGTGAAGAACACCGCCGGTCAATCACCTTAGTGGTGCAGCGATGTAATGCACCAAGGCGAGATACCATGTGCTTCTTTCTACTCGACACACATACTCACATTCAGGGAGCATATAACACGGTAGATAATACTAAGAAAGGTCCACTAGCAGAAACAAACTAATGCTCCGAAACATGTGAACAGTGTACCCGCAAATAATCGCACCCTTCTGCAAGTTATGTTTTAACAAAATTTTGTGCCTCTAACAAACCAAAATTATTTCATCATATATTTTCTTTTGTTATTGATAACCTTTTGCCATCTTTCGGAGAAAACCATAATTCCATTTATGTAGAAATTCAGAGGTTTCTGATAAAAGAAATTGGGGCAATGCCGTGTTGCCTTCATCTAGGGAAAACATTGTTATATAACCAAAGTAATACTGTAATGGGCGAAATGAATGTTAATCAGATTAATATTTCCCAGCAGAGTTTTCTCAATTTTTGGAGGGTTATAAGAAAAGTGTGTGGCCAGACGTTGTCGTGATGAAGGACTATACTCTTTCTGTTGAAGAATTGTGACAGAAGAGGTCTAAATTTATCATTTTCCCGGGTGGAAGCAGCTCAAAATGCGCAGGAACACCTTTCTCGTAGATACGAGGGTCAATCAACAAGTACTTAGCCTCACCGCCCGATGGCGCTGCTACTACAAAAGAGTATTACCATCGTACAGAACATTCTTTTATCAGCCTCCTGTCAAAGTTTCAGTCAATTCCCTTAATTAGTTTTGTTTTGATAGCCTTTGGAAGCGAGTGTGTTGGTCAGTTTTACAAAAATGGAAAAAGAGCAATATCGTTCGGTGATTCCATTCTTGTTTTTGGAAGGGAAAACACGCAGCGAAATCAAAGATCACTTGGATTCTGTGTATGGTGACTCTTCTCCTTCGATGGCAACCGTCAAGAAATGGTTCAAAGAGTTTGTTCGTGGCCGCACGTCGGTTTTTGATGAGTCACGCCCAGGTATCACGGCTACTACCGAGGAAAATGTAAAAAAAAAACCCACGATATCGTGTTGGCAGACCGCCGATTGAAGGTTCGCGAGATAGCTAAGACTGTAGGCATCGCAAAAGGAACGGCGCATCATATTCTACACGAAGAACTGGGCAAGAGCAAGTTCTCGGCGCGATGGGAGCCGCGTTTGCTCACATCGGACAACAAACGCAATGGACGAATTGGTCGATTTGCGCTACGAATTGCTGCCCTATCCACTGTATTCTCCAGATTTGGCTCCCTGTGATTTCTTTTTGTTTCCAAACCTGAAAAAGTCACTCACCGTAAATATTTTTGGGTCAAATGAGGAGGTCATCGCCGCCACGGAGGCCTATTTTGCAGACCTCGGGAAAACGTATTTTTTTGGACGGATTGGAAAAACATCGCTGGGCCAAGTGTATTCAGCTAGAAGGAGATTATGTGGAAAAATAAATCGCCACTTTTCCAAAATTTTCGATTTTATTTTGTAGGCTAAGTGTTTATTGAATAACCCTCGTAGCTTCGGCTTTGCGATGGTTCTGGCAAATTCTGGACCAAAGATGTCCCAAATAATTCTGTTTCAGTAACATGTCACCCAAGGCTTTCCAGACCAGGGCACGTCTTTGATATCGGAAAAATTTTCAAACCACCTATGTTCTTTCTAATTGTTTGTTCTGACAAAATACATAAAATTTTTCGAAGAAATTAATAGAATTGTAGCAAATTTCCTCTGTTTATTTCTTTACACAAAAAGACGCTGTTTAATAAACAAATGTTAATTATCTTGGAAAATGGTTTCACCAAGATTCCCAGCATTTCTTTACTGTGTGTCATTCTTAGATTGGATTAATAAATCTAGTAAAACAAAGTGAAGTGAAGTTACTTTTAATGTCTTCCTTGTGTATTTAAATTAATTGAATATCTCGCATTTCTTTTTCTCTCCAAAATATTTAATACAATTTTTTATTTTTATTTTAATTGCTTCTTTTGTTATTCTTTTAAATTACAATTTACACAACTCAACAACTTTAAATAATTTATGTCATTTATTCACAGCAAAATGAGCCCAACCTCTTCATTTGTATTCTTCTTTTGGCTACCTTTAACTCAACTCAATTCAACGACTAATTTAAATGATTCTAGTACAGTACTTAGTGCTGATTGCACAAAAGGCAATATAAATTATAATTGCCGTTGCTCCTACTTTCGTTCGTACAGTAAAATGCCTTTCATGCATAACGCGCCTAAAAGCAGGCAATACTATTGTTTGTATTATGAAGTATAGGAAGAACCCTTTTTTTTTTTGCAAAATGGGTTTGGTTTATTTTCCATTGTTTTAACTCTCTTCTCACTGTTCTAAAGAGTCGATGCCTTAGGCATAAACATAATTATCAACAATGCTGACATACCATATACATACACACCTACATATACCACCACCATCATCATCATCTTAGCCATTCATTCATTTATGTTATTTGTAGAAGAAGATCCCTTTTAGCTTTTGTGTTTTGTTTTTGTATTTGTACAATATTATTATTGTAAGTATTTTGTTCTTGTTGACGTTGGCGTTTTCTGTTTTCTGTTTGTTTTTCGCAATTGCTCAATTAACTTATTCGAGGGGCCCATAAACAAATGAAAAATATTAAAAACAAGAAAAAAAAAAAATTGCAAAGTGCTGAGAAAAGTATGACAAACAAATAGCAAACAAACAAACAAAGGCATTGATTTATTTTCACAGCCGTCGGCAGAAAATTTTCACAATAATTATGCGTAAATAATTTATAAATAATAAAACAAATACTAAACTAACATATTCTGCTTATACATATATAGAAAAAGGAAATAATAATGCAATACAATTTCGAAAGAGTTGTATATTGACTAACTGGATGACTGACAATAATATAAGGAGGAAGGATGTTAAGAATTAATTGCTAAAAATTTTCTTTGATCTACTATAGTAGAAACTTCTGTTCGTGATGAAAGGGAAAGAGCTCAAAATCAGAATCAAACTATGCGTATAAAATATTCATAGGCAACAACGACGTTGATGATTGCGACAAGTAAAATTTAATATTCAATTTCAAATTGATTTGAATAATCACTGAGTGAGTAGTATCTCAGTAGTAGTATCCTTAGTAGTCCTTACAATGGCAATGACAGCGCTCAACAACAACAACAACAACAAGAACAACAAACAAAAATAGAATATAAAACGATAGAGGAAAAAAATTTAATTGGCTTCACTTCAAACTGGCAATTTAATGCTTATTCATTTCAACAATGTTTTGTCTATTTGTCCATTTCGCCTTTTTGCCGTCAGTTAGATTGTGAGTTGGCTAGCAACATATAAAGCAATCAGGCAAATTTTCTATGAATTTATATACCATATCTGTGTGTGTGTGTGTGTGTGTGTGTGTGTGTTAGTGATTGTATATGTGGAACCAATCAGCTCAGCACAGCTGTATTATTAGTCATTTGTCGTACGACATTCTAACAATAGTTTTGCCCAACACAAAAAAGGACATCGTCTATATTATTATTACTCTATGCTACTTGCTACTCTATATTCTATTTTACTCTACTCAGTTTAGTTCAATTCAGTTTAGTTTAACCAGCTCAGCTCAACTCAGCTCAACTCAATTTTCTATTGATGCAAATTACAATTCATTGGCAAAAAGTGCAATTGCAACATTTGTATTACAAAAACGATGTGAAAATGTCATGTCAATGTTTAAGCCATAAATCTATGTAGTCATATTGGTTAGTAGCCACGACGTTATTGTTCGGGTCAAGCATGTAGTTGCAGTTACAACTACAATAGTATGAGTATAACAATGCAAACAAATAAAAAGATATAAAATCATCTGAATTGATATATACATGTCCATATTGTGAAGAGTATCAATGATGATGATGATGATGATAATGATGACGATGATGATGTTGCTATTGATGATGACGACGATTCTGTTGAGAAAAGAAGTAAATGCATGTTTCTTTAACAAAGAAATGAAGAATTTACGTACTTACATTACTTTTCCCTTGGCGAGACAAGTTTATTTATATTGTATATTTATAGTATTTATTGAGAAATAGTATTGTATTATATTTACTCTTAATATTTTATAATCTTTAAGGTTTTGCACAATTTAAATGAATTGTATTGTTAAGACATGGAAATACATTTCAAAGTGAAAACTTACTTAGGCGCATTGAGCGTTGTTTGATAAAGGGAAAAAATATAAGTTTGTGTCACTGAAGGGTTGGGGATGTTCATTAAAAAATATATGGTATATCGATATTTATTCCGATATGATGTATCGAACCTCTATAACTATATGTTGCTATATATCGATAACAAATTTTGATTTTTTCGCTATATCATAAGTAATTTTTATTTGATTATATTATCAACTCATTTCATTTAAAAGTGAAAGCCAAAGATCAAATGCCAAACTACATACGACGCCATGCTTTCTACGTTTTTCAACGGCACAAGAGCCACACACAACACGCGTCAGGTGAAACAGCTTTGTAATTAGCAAAACTTTGTAAAGTAGTCGATAGTCAGATTTCATTGTATCACTGATTTGAGGATCATCTTTTAATATCGTCTTTGCATCTTGAGTCTTAAAAATACTAAGAACAGGTGTTTGCAATCAAAGTTGCTCAAATTTTCACGTACCGATTTCCTAAGTCAAATCCTGATTCTCTATGGTCACATTTAATCCTCTGTGCGAAGTCCAATATAAAAAACAATTCTCATCAAATGCAATATTTAAGAAAAATAATAATCAAAAATTGTTTGTCTTCATTTTTTATTTTGCTTGATCGCCTTCAGTTTTTCATCCTCATATTTTTTTTTATTCTTTTTCATCATCTGGTCGTTTCAGGACACGCATCTTAGCGTTTAGCACCATGACAGCCCATGCCGATCGAACTGAATTCTTCAACTTTGATTTCTTTAAAAAAAAAAAAAAAACTAATTTGTTACCCTTTCTAAATGTTTATACTTTATTATATTATATAGATTATTTTTTTTTTTATATATTTCAACATTATTTCTGCATTTTGCTTATATATTCATCTGTACCTGACTCTTTTATATTTGCCTCTGGTTGCCATCATCCGAAAGTATTTTACAAAAATTAATTTTGTGTTAAATTTTTTTTCCATTTTGTTTTGCTTTCGTGTGCACAAATTTTTTTGTTGCTGTTGCGATTTCTTTCTCACGTTGAAAATGTTTACCTTAATTAAAATTATGTGTAGCAGTTGGCAACACATGATGTTGGCGCCAAAAAGTATGCTTCGCAAAACTTGTTGGAGCGGAATAATAAAGTCATTTCCGTTACTTTTTGGTCTGTTACTACTATTACTGATGCTGCTGCTGCTGCTGGTAATGATGATGATAATCATCCTGATACTGGCGTTGATAACTTGTTTCTCTTTTTCTGTTGCTATTATTTCTATAAGTGAGTTTGTATGATTGTCATAAAGTTGGCAACACAATTCATGCGTGTTGTATGATGACTGCTACCAACCAACACAGAACCAACCTCACAGCACAAGAAGTAATAGAGTTGGAAAAAAAAAAATAAAAATAAAATCGCAAAAATTTGTTAAAACTCTGTCACTGCCATGCACACACGCACACCCCCACAGGCAAAGAGCACTCGAGAGCGTAGATGACGCGTTGAAGCGGAGTTAAATAAAATAAAAAGTAAGTGTGTAAGTGAGTGAGTTCTCAAAATGTCCTTTGGGCCACAAAATGCAAAGGCATTCACACTCACAGGCAGCACCAAGTAGTGTAGGTGATGTTTGGCTGATTGTCCTTCTATCTGTCTGTCGGTCTGTATATTTGTCTGTCTATCTGTTTGTCTATTTACTTGCTTGTCAGACTCTTTCGCCCTCTTTTGACTTGTACTGTGCTTGCAGATTCGCGCTTAAAAGGTGTTAAGCGTAAAACGTTGAAAATTTGTTAGTTACCAACTATAAATCTACACACTTACTTATAAACATATGTAGTCTCGTATATCATCTATGTACAATACATACCATAGATGTGAATATTTGTATCTGTAAGTATTTACAGAATTTAGCTCATCATCTGTGTATATTTCGTGTACCTCAAAAATTCAAAAAGTTGTATGTGTGCAAATGACAAAAAATATTTCACTTGAATTTCATTTTAATTTTTGCGCAATTTGTTTTTGACTACATACTATTCGTATTATGTAAACAAAGGTATTGTAAAGTTAGTTTTGCATAACCTAAGGCGTTTAAATATCATGTTTAACAACATGAATTTCTGACCAACAAAGTTTTTTGCTGACGTTGACATTTACCAAATTGCTACAAAATACCTGATTGTGAAGTGAAATGAAGTATACAAAGAAATAAAAACTATGACAAACAATCTTGTGAATGATACTGAACTGTTTTTCCTATAATAAACAAAGTAAATTATATTATTTTTAAATGTATACACTTCATAATATTTTACTAGTCAGAGAAGTGTACTATTATTTCAGGCTGATGCTTGTAAAGCATAGAATCGTGTGTTTGAGATGCAACAATGTGCGATTTTGAGCTATCAGAGCACTTTCCATTTGTGTTTAGGCACAGAAAACTGCGGAAGTTGAACTACAATAGCACAGAAGTCAACTTAGCCTATGTAATAAATTGATGATCTATAAGGCTAAAGTTGCGCAGTCATAGACATATGGGGAAGGCATCTGCTGTGGCTGCAAATACAACCAGGAAGATACTCAATCACCTTCATCCTGTCTTTGGTCTTTGGGTATACGCACGAGAAATAGGAGATAGATATTCCTTTTCTGAATAACACAAGTATTTTCTCCATTCATTATATGAACTCATCTGTCATTATTTAGCTTTTCATCAAATCACTTTTTTACACGCTTTGGTTTAGTGAGAGGTTTCCAAGCCAATCGATGATGCAAATGCATTCCAACGCGGCCATATAAGACTGATCTATAAATACATACTCTAGCATACTCATCTCTTCTAGTTGAGAAGCTTATGTAGCAAGATTTACTTGGTATCCGTATATTGGTTTAACCAATTTTGTTTCAAATCCAATTGGTTTTAACCTATATTAGTGGCATTCAAAGGACTTTCTGCTGAAGCAAGATTAGCAGTGTCGTCAGCCACAATGAGATTACCGTTCACGGGCAGGTCAGGAAAGTAAAATATATACGGCTTAGGCCTTAAAACGTTTCCCTGACTGAGTCTTTGACTTTCACATAAAAGTCTCTGTGAGTTTGTTTGAGTTTTTAGTGTGAAATATAATGGAGTTGGCAGTAACTTTATAATTTTGACTCGCACTTGGCCTAGTTTTTAAAAACATATTTGAAGCATATATATATTTTCCCAATTATTGTGTTTTTTGAACTAATTCTTAGTCCTTTATTGATATTTAACATGTCCGATAACATTATGCCGTCTGTTCATACTCATAATATTTGCTACCATATGTCGGGATATTTTAAGAAAACTGTGGACTCAAATTAATTAAATTTACTGCAACTGCGGCTAAATAATAAAATAAATATTTAACTTTATTAATTTGTAATTATTATTCTTTCATTAAAATTCAGACTGCATTCGCAAATTTGCAAAGGTAGTAGTACAAATAGTAGGGTGCATTCGTTTGTAAACAATTGATTTTTTATAATATTATATTTATGTTTTCTTTTTTTATTTTGTAAAATATCCGCGCCAGCAAATTACTTAACTTTGACGCATTGACGTTTTAAGTTTTCATGGATTTAGGCGTAAATCTATCTCGGTTTTAAGTGAAATGTAAATGTTTAAGGATTTATCTCTCTTTTTGCAATACACAAAATATACAAAATACAAATTGACTTGGTTGAAGTGTTTGAGCTTTCGGTTAGTTTGAATTGAATCAAATCGAATGAAAAGATGGCATTTGGTTTGAGTTTAAACTTAAGCACACTTAATACTCAATGACAAAATGAAGACATTTAATTTAATTAACTTTTTTTTTTTTTGTTTTTGTTGTGTTAACCTCAAACTTGGTGTTGCTGGTGAATTGTAATATTTTATTTTACAGACAGAAACATTGAATTGTTGTCGATTTATAAGATAAGCTATAAATTCATTGATTAAGTTGAAAATAAATATAAATTTAAAGAGTAGAAATGAAATTTCTTACTTTAAACTAAATATATATATTTAGTATTTTATTATTATGTATTATTATTATTATATTTTATTTTTTAAAGGTATAAACGCATTTATTAATTGACTAAACAATTTAATTTTAACAATTTTTCAAGCTTAAAAATAACTAAGTTTAATTGGAGAATTTTATCTAGAAATCTAATTATAGAAAATGGAATAGATAGCCTCTTTATTATTTTAAATATTGGCATGATTGACATAGATTTTCCCAATCCGATTTCATTATTGACTTTTAACTGTGTTTAGGTTTTAATGGCATGAATCTTTTAGTTGATTTTTATATAGATTACTTAAAGGGCAAGGTCACTTTATAAGTAAATCTTTCCTTTAAATTGTTTGCATAACAACATATGTACTTTTAGTAATAAGACACCAGTTTTTAATTCTTTGATAAGTGATGATTGAAATGATTATAATCATACAAGAAGACATACACAAACAATATCTTATTGATTACTACAATATCATACAAGTCTATTACATTTTACTTTACTTTACTGTGATCATATTAACACTTTAGTCATTTTACATTGACTGAGTAAGAAATCAGTTTAGTCATGTTCTGCTATCCATTTGTTCCTCGTCATTTCAATTTTGGAATTATGACATATTATTTATTATATTTCAGTTGTCAAGTTCTAACTTACAAGAATTCAAACCCATCATATAAACTACTACAGTCTATTTATTTTTCCATATATAAATTGTCTAATAAAACAAATTAATTAAAACAACAAATATTTTCTATAAAGTAATGCGAACTTTTGATGAGACCAAAGCTACTTCATATTTTTGTATATATTTTCTTTATAAAATTCTCATTATTTTATCCATTGTTGTTTCAGTATTGGTTTTGTTGTCGCAATACAATAAATTGAGAAATTGACAAAAGATTGCTTAACGTCATTGACAGTTGAAAGTAAGCATGTGATTTGTGAGCAAAAGATTCTTGGAAGAATAAATAAATGATGATTTTAAAATTAATTTTTCTATCAAAGTCTTAAAACTCACCAAAAGTGAGTGAATACATGGAGGTCTTTGTGTATATGGGCTTACATGGAGACCCGGAGAAAACCAACCAACCAAACATAAATCAATTGTCGAGTATCAATGAGTAGGTTGGATAGATACTCTAGTATGTTGGTTGGTATGCAGTACTTTGATTCATATGTTGGCTTCTGTTGAGTCGCGTATCCTATTCGAATGAAATGTTGTGCTATACAGAAAGGAGTAGGACAAGAACTGTGAAGTATGATTTCAATAGCGCTAACACATAATTGAGCTAACAATTTGTAGCGTCGCGTCTATAAACTCTGTATGTGTGTGCATATGTGTTTAAACCAGAGAAGGGATCATTAGAACAATAAAAACAACAACAACAATCACAACTACTGTCAAGATTGAAGTGTAAATGGCGCAATGGCGTAAGAACGGCAATCAGCATTGAGTTGAGGGAGGGGCCCATTCTCGCATTCGATTCACCATTTCTAAACTAAAATCAAATCCAATGTGAACGTGCGAACAAAAGGCATGACAAAAACAGCAAAAACAACAACAACAACAACAACAGCAATAAGAACAATAATAACGAGGGCAAGAGCAACTACAATGACATTACAACAACAATAACAACAGGAAAGAAGGGCAAAGTCGACCACGATACAAAACCAATGGGCATACACCAGTGGGCAATAATTTAGCTAGGTTTCACACATAATTTACAGACGCACCAACCAAAGAATAATGGTTTTGCAACAGCAAGAAGGGGTCAAAATCTAGAAAAAGCAATACAAAAAAGATTTGAAGTGAGTGTGAATTGCGATGAATGTACACAGAGGAAAAAGAAAATCATCATAAAAGGTATGTTAATTAAATAACTGAACTTTAAATTTAAATCATACGAGTTTAACTCATAGCGCCATCTATAAAAATTTGGTCGTTTTGGAAAGGTGAATTTTTTTTTCTTTCGATTGCAGTTGAGATCAAACTGATCCAATGTCAGCTGACTAAGTTATGTCCTAGGGTGCTTGTGCAAGTATAAAATTTTTATTTGAAACTTGTTAAAAAATTCACTGAGATTTACTATTTCGTCAAGGAAAGTTTATGGTGATGGAATAAAAACGCAATGAGTTGGTGGAAAAGTGCGTGAAACAATCGCTATAGGTCAGTTCAGTCTCAGTCGCAATCCACTATCGACTCGAAATTCGCACCGATAACCGAAACGATAACAAAAAAATGGACAAAATTTGTCAATCAATTTCGATGACATATCGATAAAAGAAATCAAATGCAACACAACAACAATCACTGTGGAACTCATTGAAATATATCCAACAGTTATTATATTACAACTTGTAAATAGATAAATATGAACAATGTGTAAACAAACAGTGTTCAGTGTTATACAAAAACTCTGAAACAATTGACAACACTAAGATTTGCACTGATCGTGTAATAACAAGCATTTTGTCAGACCATTTCGATTTCTGAAGCAAATGAAAACATGGACTGAGACTGAACTGACCGTCTAAAAGGCCTTTAAGAATGCTGGCAGAAGAATTTAATATATCCGCACAATTTTAACTGAAGATTTGTGTAAAAGAAAGGTACGAGTATGTGCACGTTTTATTCCACATTAGCTGAACGAAGATCAAATAATCGCTGGTGATGAAATATGATACTTTCAACATGATCCTGAAACTAATCGACAATCTTTTTTCTTGGAACAAAATACATTCCAGTGGGCGGACATCTCCCGTGGTGCAGGTGTAAGACCTGGTGGATTATTTGAATTACTTGACTATTTACTGATATTGAAGAACATTAAAATTATATATGATAGAAAGTAAGACTCATTTTGAAACACTTTATAATAATTACTTGTTCATTGATTCATGTTTTTCACATAAATTTTTAAATAAAAGTATCCCTTTTCCATTAACATGGAATCAATATACATAAAATGTTTGTTTTCTTAGTTCTTTGAATTTTTCTTTAATATAAATATTATGTAAAAATTGCATTAAATTAAAGAAAGCACTGAAAGAAAAAAACAATAGAAAACTTGAATTATTTCAAGTTTCTTTACTTCTTAATTCAATAACAATAAATGTAGGATAGGGGGTCTAATTCAGTGGAGCGAGTAAAGTGGTTAAAAAGAAAGTAAAACAAAATGTATTAGGAAAATGTTTTTGCTTCATTCAATTTATCTATAATCTTCCATTAAAAAATAAAAATAAAATGCATTTACGCAGATCTAATGTCAATACAAATATTTGAAATGATAAAGGGACGTTTGCTTAAGAGGTATGTTGTGTCTCTTATTCTAAGTTTCAGTTTTTCTTTAATTATGAACAACATAGGTTTGGCGATTATGGGACGCAGAGTATTTAGTACTAAAGCTCTGCTCAAACGAATCATGTACTAATTTCAACTCTATCAAAAGTCACACTGTCTTTACCAAAACTACCACAAATCAGCTCATATATAACAATGTTCTAGTTCAAATCGTAAACACAATGCGAGTCATACCATAAGAAACGAATCAACACGACAGTATAGACAAAATAAGTTGAATGAATTGCACTCATTTCATTGATGTGACAGACAGGCAGACAGATAAAAAATTCCGGTGACTTTCCAAATGAATACCAATGCACACCTCCCTGGCCTTGTGATACAATATTATGAAAAAATGCAGAGCTCGAATTATTGTCCATTTTAACTCTTTTGCTATCACAACTTTGATTTCACTATTAAATCACAATAAAATCATTCAAGGTCAGGTTTGATACCGATTCACACCAATAACACCGAGTCACACAACAGGTTTTTATTCAGTGTGATGCCGAGTCTTACCATAAGAAACGAGTCAACATGATAGTATAGATTCAAGTCATGGAGTTAACAAAGCAAATAAAACCAAAATAAGTTGATTTAATCATTTCAAAAGAACACATGACTCTTTGTCATAGTGTACACAGTGATATTGCCTACTTTTAACACTAAACTAATGTTGACTAATTCAGGGCTCTCATAATATGTACTTATCCATTCAATTGATGAAATTAAATAAGAATATACCAATGATGGAAGTTTCTTTTTTTTTCAGTGTGGTCAATACAAATTGGTTTAGTACAAGTTTCGTTTCATTTCGTTTCCTGTACATGTTCGTTCTTTTACCCAAGAGACCAATTTATGTTATTAGAAACTTTGTAATCATCTTAAAATTTTGCGAAAAATCTCTATGTACTACAATAAATGAATATATAGACAAAGTTTTTAGAATATAACATGAATGAAAATTGTAATATTAAAACCGCAACAAGATAGACTTTTGCCTTAGATTTAAGTTGGATGCTTATATATACAATACTATCACCAGTATCTTCTAACTGTCTATGTATGTAAATGCATATGTAAAGTAGTGTATAGAGTTTGTTTAAAATTGATTGAAACATTGCATCAGCATCAACATCATCATCATCATCGATTATGCGCCATATGTATATAAGAATGTTTGTATATAGAATCAAATATTTGTATGTAAGATGCACAAATTTTCAAAATGAAAGACAAAGAATCGAAATTTATATATATAAAAAACAAAAAACACATTGAGAGGGAACATGTGCATATTGAATGAACGCTTATAGTTGGCAAAAACAAACTGGCAAACAAGCAATAAAACATAACCAACAATGAGCCAACAACAAACACAAAAATAATAACCAAACAGGACAAGACCAAAACTACAACAAAGTTGTAATCAACAACATCGTCGCTGACGTCTTCGATGATGATGATGCCGCTGTTGTTGTTGTTGGCTGCTTGTCTGTCTTCATCACAATCATCAACATTATGGTCGTCATCATATTCAACAACAACAACAACAACATCAACAATAACAACAACCACAATGACAAGAGCGGTAGCAATAGCAACATTTTGAGCAATGCCAGCTATCAACTATGTATGTATGTATGTCAGTAAATGTTGTCTGTCATTAAAGTCGTGGTATTGTTGCTGCTTCTGTTGTCAACAGATAGATAGATCCATACTATATAGACCGGCAGACAGACAGACTTTGAAACAAGCCGGAAACCGGAAATGTCCATGTAGTATAAGCGCATTCACACACATACTATAACTTTATATATGTACATATATAGTTTATATTGCTGTCTCCTGTTTCTATATGTGTACTTGTATGTATTTTTGTATGTGTATCTATGTGTATGTTTTCATACACTTGAGTGTTTCATAATTCAACTTCAGTTGCAGTTGCATACATAAAATACCCAAAACTTCTACACTTCTCTCACTACCTTACTCAAAAATTACCAACTCTATTGGCCACTGGATGACGCCCACAACCAACTGACTGTTGGACTGTCTTACTGACGCACTCAATGACTTATGTTATGCCCCCTGTGTGTTATGCGCCATGTTGTCGCCCCAAAATGGCCATTGGCTTGATTGTTGCATATCAATTTTGTGCATAAAATATAAACTCTCATGTTGTTTACTTTGTAGACAACAACGAGTTCTTTGTGGACAATTTTTATTCTCTTGGCAGGCGAATAAGTAACCCTTTTTTGATCATATAAATTTGTTTTTTTATAACCTTTTTCCAATTTTTTGTTTTTATTGCATAATTTTGCAATTGTTTTAAATGTTTAAAAAATGCCAAATATTTATCTTATTTAAGAAATTGTACAAAAATTTGATTACATAACCATGTAAGAATTTATTGTTTTGAGGGATCATAAGGGAGATTTTGATTCCCTTTACATTGCAAATATTTTAAGGAGACTCGTATGTGATAGTAATAATGTAGGATTAGATTGAAGATAATCTCAATTTTCAGTTGTACTACTTAATCAGTATTACCTTTTCTTATTTCAAAGTAACACAGACAATTAAGATTTTAACATCAAAATGCTCTACAGTAGAAAACAAAAAATTGCCCCAGAAATGGTCGAAAGCTTTTTAGGGATAACCCTGGGTAAGATTTATTAAAAAATAAAAATAAAAAATAAAAATAAAAGAAGGACTAAAAGGAGTATCTGACTCATTCGAATTTCGGTGATCAAGTGGAGTTACAAAGTAAATTCCAAATTCTTCTAAGCTAGGAACGACTCTGCCCACCTCAATCGTCGTCGACCTAACGACTACACGAGTAAATATTTAAAGTGATAAACTTGAGAAATTGATAGATGGCTTAAAGCTTAAAAAATAATATGCAAGTAAATGGTTTGGTAGTTCAGAAACGGAGCCTACTTCCGCTTTTACGTCCGTGCACCCAAAGGTCATCAGGATGGAGACTTTGATCCTCCTCCTGACGGTGTTTATATCAAAAGCGGATGCTATTTTGTCGACATGCGTTTTTAGCCGATAATTGCACCGGCTTGTGTGAAGGCTGCCCTGCTCACGGATTGAGAGGATTCTCAGATTCCTGGATATGATATCATTCCGCAAGCATTTACAATCTGACGGAGAGCAGAGTTCTAAATCTTTTGGATGCATCATTTAAATTTTATAACGTTACAAAATTAAAAATTGTCAATATTTACTGAATAACAGTACTTTGTCATAATAAATAAATAAATAATATAAAAAAAAAAAAAATAAATAAATAATAAACAAAAATGGCTCAATGTCTAAATAAAAAAGAAAAAAAATAATAATAATAATAAAGCTGCTCATTCAGTCTTTATATTCTTTACCTAATTTTTATTAATGATTTCATTAAAATTAAATTGAATTGAAAGAGAAAAAAAAAAAAAAATTATATAAATGGGAAAATAATTTATTCTCTTTAAATTTCAATTTTATTGTATTTTGGAAATTAACTTTTAAAATAAAAAACTACCTATTCATTGACTCAATGCAACTTTGTTCTCGTATTCTCACAATGTAGTAAGGTTTCTTTTTATATTGTATATTGGGTGTATGCATATGATTCCGCCCTTTTTTGTGAAAACAAAACAAATTTGCTTGTTTAGAAAAAGGAAAATTTATTTATTCAAAGTATGCCCCATCTGCAGCTACAACCTTTGCCCATCTTTCAGGCAATTTACGGATTCCTTGCATAAAGAAGTCCTGGTCTTTTGAGGCAATCCAATTATGAAGCCAAATTTTGATATCTTCATAAGAAGTGAATCGCTCTCCCGTAAGATCAGACTGCATCCTTCGAAATAAATGAAAATCTGAAGGGGCTATATCTGGTGAATATGGCGGGTGGGGTAGCACTTCCCAGTCTTGTCCATTTAAATATGTTTTCACAACATTTGCCGTATGCGGTCTGGCGTTGTCATGTTGAAGAATTAATTTGTCATGCCTATTCACCCATTCCGGTCGTTTTTCTTCTATAGCTACCTTCAACCGCATTAGGTTGTCGTCTGTAAACATCGCCAGTGATAGTATCAGACGGTTTCAGCAACTCATAGTGCACAACACCTTTCTGATCCCACCAAATACAGAGCATAACCTTGGTACAATGAATATTTTTCTTTGGCTGTGATGGGCCGGCCTCACCTGGCTTCAGCCAAGATTTTTTGCGTTTAGGATTCTCGTAATATATCCATTTTTCATCTCCCGTGATTATCCGATGCAAAAAACCTTTTCTTTTTTTGTCTTTGAAGCAGCATTTCACAAATGGTTTTGCGACGTTCGATGTCTCGGTCTTTCAATTCATGTGGCACCCAGTTATTGACTTTTTGAACCATTCCCATTGCTTGCAAACGTCTTGAAATAGTTGATTGATCAACATTTAATGTTGTTGCCAATTCTGATTGTGTTTGACAACAATCTTCGGTCAATAAATCTTCCAATTCAGCATCTTAAAATTTTTTGGGTGGTTTTCCATGTTCTCTGTCCTCAATGTCAAAATCATCATTTTTAAATCGTCGAAACCATTCTTTGCAAGTTGTATTCGATGGAGCATTCTCACCGTAAACATCAGCAAGCAAAAACGATAAGTTTCCGCTGCACTTTTCTTTGCAACAAAATAGTGCAATAAAACCTCCCGCAAATGATGTTTACTTGGGATAAAACTCGACATTTTCAATGAATTAGAAATATTTGTTGTTTATGCTTCTATCAGCTGTTATACACTGTGTTTAACAGCTGATAGAAGGCACTATCGAATGCAAGTATTAGTATTTTAGTGTGCAAGTGTAAGCGGCGATACTAGCGAAACTATCGGAAAGGGCGGAATCATATGCATACACCCAATATATAAAAAAAGAGAAAATATTAAATGATTTACTTAAAATGCCATTAGTTGTGTCAGCGAAAGGACAAAAAAAAAAAAAATTGAAAAAATCACTTGACTTACAATAACAACACATTGAAGTTCTGTTGACTTGACTGACTGTGTGTGTGTGCAGCTATGAGTTTTAGCGCTAGCTAACTTGAAACTTGACTAACGCGACTAAAGGCAAAATGCAAGAAGGACTAGCGCAGCGCATAAATACATGTTTTATTCATCAACTCCTGCTGCTTCCTTGTGCTATTTTCTTAGTAGCTGTAAGAAGCAGCTGTGTGCAGTCGACGTAGTTCCTGCAGAGGAAGCCAGTCTTACGTCAAGTCAAAAAATTTTTCTACAATATGACTTAGTAGTAGTAACAAACAACAGAGCCGAACCCAACAACGATGGAACGATAGAGCGATGGGCTGCAACTCTATGCGACACTTAGTAGTTCAGCGCAGTACAATTTAGTTCAGCTCAGCTGCTTTTAGATTCATTCTACACTAGTATCTCTGACACACCCTCTCTCTTTTTGTCTCCCTCCTCTTGCATTTTGTTGCACTGTTGTGTGTGTGTGTGTTAGTAAAATATCCATGCAGTCGATCATCGTCAGCGTCTATATGCCAGGACGACAATTGCGAAGATTTCGAGGAATATGGTGATGGGTGATAGGCGATGGGTGTCTTCGTCACTTGTACTTTATGCTATAGAAATTCTTGTGCTAGTTTTAACATCTCGCCTCTTGCTCTTGAGCAGCTTTTTGCTCTCTGCTCGCTTGATTTTGTTTAAGTTTAGTGAATTAAATCAAATTTACGCTTCAATTGATTTTATGTAGTTCAGTTCCGTCAGTGAAGACTTTTAACACTTGTGCATAACTAAAAGTTTTGTCTGCCCCAAAAACTTAAGGTTTTAAAGCATCTTCCTTTCATCCATCTATCCGTCTATCTACATGCATACCTCTTTATATTTTAATTTTTCCTTTTGGGAACTTTAATTGAGTACAAGATTTTGATTTAAGTAAAGTTTCAAGTAAAATTTGACTGTTGTTGCAGTATTCTATACTATCCTATAGTAAGTACTAGTGGAGCAGCTCTTATATGTTGATAACTTTGGCAAATTTTTCTTTATAAATTTTGTATTTTGTATGTATATTATTTCGTACATATATATTTTTCTAAGAAGATACAAGCACATCGTTGTCATAGTCATCGTTGGACAAGCAAGCTAACACTTGAAATGCAATAAACACTTCATGCATGTCATTCAAGCTAAAGTACAATACATCCAACATATCCTTTTCAGTCATGTATCGTACAGAGTGTTTAGTGTGTGTATGTAGTAGTCGTTGGACATTAGTTGTTGATTTTGTTCGTTAGTACAATCTTTGCACTGCTATATTGTGGCATGGTTTCCTTTGGTTTCGTTTAGTTTGGTTTGGTTTGAAGAAGTGGCCCTGAGGTGATTTTAACGCCAAACACAGTTTTGTCGTACATATAATTGCGAATGACATGTGCTTGCGCGCTTGCTTAAATTGTCCTAGCCACACACCAGCAATGCAGCAGTGTTTCACCAAGAATCTTCAAACCAGATCTTTCATTGCAAGCTAAAACTAACGAAATAGAACTGTGGAATATAGTATTTTGTAATGTTCTCTCACCACACAAAGTACATAGTAGTATTTATTGGTGTTACTGATTGTGATGAAGATTTTATTATATTTATAAGAATATAAAGTTTTAAGTTTTCTTTCCAATTCTTCAAAAAAATTGTTGTATATTCATTCGCTTTTCCTATTGCGATAAGAAAAATTGAGTTTCGTACTGTTGTAGGTATCCACATTAGTTGAAAAAAAGATCGTCCTTAACAAGGAATGAGGATAGTTTTTTGTGATAAATACATGCGGATTCCTTTAGTTTTTTGTTTAAGTAAATTTCTAATTGTAATATTTGCAGACATTTCTTAGCATTTTCTGATCATTCAATCTGCTTTAACAATAAGAATCTTCCTTCTGATTTCACTGTTTTCAAGTCCTAGTTTTTATTCCTATATTCTTGGTGTTTGTTTGTCAATTGTTATTCTGTCATCCATTTGCATCAGATTTCTTGTTTAGGGTTTCGGACCCGTAGGGATCAAACGAAACCATAAAATCACCACTGACTTACACTTGTCCTATTTTTTTTTTATACATTCCAAGAGTTTCTCTTTTGTGGGACTTAGTATCTTTCCATATCATTTCGGAATTTTCTAATAGAAAATCGTTTGAGATCTGATTAATTTTATTTTCCAATAAACATTTTATTTCGGCATAACCGGAGGTAACCTACAATTTTCTTGATAGCTTAGGTTCTTGACAGAATTGCAATTGCAACTCAGATAGGAGAAGTTAACTCTTCCGAGTTCTGTCAGCTCAGTCAACTCGATATTATTCAATGGAACTTTCTGGCATGTAAGATCCAATAAATTATTTGTATAAACTGTACTTGGATCCGTTTTTCCGTAAAAGACTTTTAATATTTTGAAGGTATTGTTTTTTAATATAAAAAGGCATGTAAATATATTTTCCTTATTTTATTTAAAGTAATAAAATTTTTTTTATATTAATTTCTTAAATTTTTTATTTTTTTTCAATTATTTCCAAGTTCACCAAGTTTTTCCTTTAATTATTTCAGAAAATCTCAGTCATTAATAACACTTAATGAGGTTTCAATTTGACTATTCAAATATATCTGGATATCTACGTGTATTTCAATCATTATCATAGCACTACATACAACATTTAATCAATCAAATTTACGTGGGTCTACGCGGTTGAACGCGTTTAACCAATGCATGTGACCAATTGTACAGCAATTAAATAGTTTGCAATGCAATTAATCATTATCACTTTAAATATGAAGACTTGCGAAAAAAGTAATAACAAAGCACAAACAAAAAAAAAGTAAATTAAATGAAATGAAATGGAAGGAAAAAAAAAAAAAAAACAATTAAAAATCATTTAGTTCTTTAAAACTGTAGAATTAATGAAACGGAAACTGTGCGGCAACTAATTCTTATTATTTACTTATATCTAATCTTCTCTGCTTTGCATTTAAATTCTATCAAACTTATCAAATTCCATCTGCATTTCGGTGATAGACTATTGTACAACAACCTCTTCTCTATACAATATAGTTCAATCGTCTTCTGGTATCAAAATTAAGGTCAATTCGAATTTATTTTTTATGAGATTCTAAAATTCTTCAAAAAGGGAAGAGATTGCCATCTTTTAAAAATCATGTATAGCAGCAGCATCTCATGCTCTCCATTCTAAACTTAAATCACAGTACCAAGATAATATTTATTTTCAAACCTTTCAAAATTCAACCACAAAATCTACACTTAAATTTTCATTTTATTTTTATTTTTATTTTTATTTTTGTTACTCGCTCCTACAATTTGTATATTGTATGTATGAATGTAAGTATATAAAATAGTAAGTAAGTAAGTACTTAGCTTGTTCTCTTTGGTTGATTCTTTGATTCTTATGGCAACCCGAACTCATTCGTTCCTCTTACTTGCAATGCGTTGTAAATCATAAAGAAAAACTCTCGTAAAAGTAATAATACGATTAAGTCTACTTAAGAGACCTTAAGCATACTTACAAACTAGAAAACGAATTGTACGATGGTTGGATGGTTTGGTTTGGTTTGGGATGGTCTAGTTTGGTCCTGCCATGTCTGATCTGATACTCTACTCTGGTCTGGCTTGGTTTGGTTTGGTCTTGTGTCGCTTGGTCGTCCTAGGTTTGGTTTTTGTGCGTTGTTGTTTTTGGTCTCTTAGATTAAATGTGTGTCGTCTTAAGCGAGCTGGCAAGTCTGGTTGGTAGTAATAGTAAGTTGCGTAAACTTTTGACATGGCTATGAAGCAATGATGAAGACAACGTCCAAGAAACATGGCGATGACTATAATGATGACGACGACAACGACAAATGAAAGATTAAAAGTCAAAATGATTAATTGTTGTTTTTGTTGTTGTTATGGTTGATGCTGTTTTTTTTGTTATTATTGTTGGTGTTGTTGTTATTGCTGTTGCTGTTGAGTCTAAATAATAATCAACGTTTTTCAAAATAGATTCATGTCTTGCACTTTTTAAACTCTCTGTCTTGGGGTCAGTTAGTCTATGTTCTGAGTTGTGCTACGACTTGCAAGTCAGCGAAAAACTTTGTGTAAAATTATTTTTATTTTTAATGAGTCTAGCTGGAGGGTTTGAATTGTGTTGCGTTGAATTGAGTTGAGTTGAAGTCACTCACAAGCACGCACATTGGGTTAGGAGAGACAAACCACTCAATCGAGTTGGAAACCATGCATTAAGCATTGACAGTTAGTCAGGCGTTAAAATATTTTCTGTAGAAACAGCCGCATAAAGTTTGTTGCTCGCTGGTTAAAGTTTTGTGCCATCGTCACTACCACCGCCGTTTGCGACACAAATGTTGAACTGGTTGGAATCCTTCTTCTTTCATCTATCCATCCATCCATTCATACATTTATACAAGCATTCATACAAACAAATATACAAACATATTTTACGTGTACAAGATGTGTTAGTTCTGCGAAGCTACCGCAAAAGCCACAGCCGCAGAAAACTTACAACATTTGAGCGCAAATTGATTTGAAAGTTTCCGGTAGTCCTGGTCCCCTTCCTCACCGTTGTCATCTTAATCATCAGTAACAGCATTCATTCACCTCCATATTGCAAGTCCGACTGTAGTTTGTTATGCAGTCAGTTTGTCATATGGCACCGCCGTGATGTCTTTAGGGCAGTTTTACTTGGCAATAAATTAATTTCTAAACTAATATGAAGTCCTTCTATGTTACGTGAGGCATAAGGAAAACTTAATTATGGCACTTGCGCATTCTTGTTAGTACTAAAAATGCAGTTTCTCGCTACAAAACTACACATTTTCAGTAGTGCTTAAAGTAAAGTTTCAAGATATGTTTGCTTAATACAATTTTTAGTGAAGATTTAACATAAGTTCTAGAATAACACTTTAGTTATAGTTAGATAAGAGCACCTAAAGGAGAATGATTTACAAAATCATAATTATTATTTTATTTAGTTTATTTAATTCAAATAAATTATACTCATTAGATCCGAGTAGTATTAGGAGATGGGCAGGTATTGTTGTGTAATATTTGTCAAGTTTTAATTGTAAAGGAAAGTCGAATTTCCTGTCCGATTCAATGCGCAAAACTTCTAGGCCACATAATAGATTTTGATACGGATTTCACTGTCATTTAGAGATTTTTTTGCGGAATTTTTTTATATACAATATGTTTTAATTCTTTCATTGAATATAAGAATGAACCTGCTCGATAGTCTTTGTTGTGTTGCTTACAAGAAAATTTAAAATTAGACGCAATTCTTCCAACACCCGAACCACTATAATCTCTACATACGGTTGATGCTCCTAAATCAAAACTATTTAAGCGCAATATACAGCGATATATTAATGTTATTCAATTGACACTGCAAAGCAACGTGGGTCGCTAGTATTATACATATAACAAATAAAAATAACCATATAAACGTATCCATTTCTGTATGATTTTTGAATTGCCTATCTATTTTGAATAGAAAGGAAATTGAGCATAGGTGGTTTTTATGTTCAGAACCGATTGGTTTAATCTTTGCCATGTGTATTGAACAGGAATATGAACAGCTTTCAAGAATGATGTATGATCAAATCCTTGTCAAAGAGTGAAAACCTTTAATAAACTGTAGTCAACATTTTAAAAAGATTTCAGTTTCACTTTTTGTTGAATTTATTGTAAAAGAAAAAAAAAATTAATTAATGTGCCTCACCTTCATACGTGAAGGGAGGTAAATCCAAAAACTAGAAAATGAAATGTGACGAAAACCAAAATGCGGTTTTTTTTCATAGACGTAGAAAATGAATGCTTAATGCATGATTAAAAGAGATAAAAAATGCTTTAATGTTATGTTAACCGTACGAAAGAACGTACGAACAAGTGGACGAATGACCGAAAAATAAAATTGCTCTTTTGTTTTGAAACAATATAACACTGCAATATTCTGCATTATTGCTTGACCACCTACTTTAGAAGTTTCATTTCTATATTGTATTTGCCTAAACAGCTCCAATATAATAAGAACATCGTCAAATTTTGATATTCGTCACATTTCATTTTCATAATTTTTGGATTCATTCCCCTTCGCTAAAGAAGTTTCACTTCAAAATGTTAATAATTTTCAGTTAGCGCGAGCATAATAGAAACTTTAATTTGAAATATAGTATTAGATCCAAGACTCTATCAAGCAGTTTTGAATATGAAATTCGTTGTAATTATTCCTTATTAAAAAAACTTGTTGGACTCTCAAGTGATGCATGCACCAGATGCTTGGTGAATGAATTCACGCATTCAATTTTAGCTGCTTTAATGCGAAAGCCAAAATTTCCATGCTCCTTTTCCGAAACGAAACATTTAAGATATCTTATATTGTAAGATAGTTCTTAGTATTTTAGATAAATATAAGTTCAAAATAACTGTTTTGTTGTTGTGAATGTCACATTTCGTTTTGCATATCATGTATGAACATATTTCATTTTCGGCACATAGAAACTGATAAGAAAGTTACTGCGGATAAGGTTGTTTTTTTTTTTTTTTTTGGTATTTGAAGAAAGCATGGAGCTTTTCCAAGGATTTTATCTTATTATGTTTTCATTTTGTTTCATTTATGTCCTTCAAAACTGATTTACGAGGGCAGATCGATTTAGTTTGGGTATCATGTTTGAGTCTAAGCCCTTTTTTTGTATCTTCTTTAATTTTAAACCCATTTATCAATCTTCCTTCGCTCTACAAAATGTTCTCATGGCTTTGTTCTCAACATGCCAATTTTGTCCTTTTTGGCTGTCGCCTTTGACGTCCTCACAAAAATCTATTTAATCGGCTTCTGATTTAATTTAGATTTTCCAGCGCGAACTGTAATCTGTAAGCCGCATGAAAGTTTTAAGCAACACAACAACATCGTACATTTTCAGAAGAGAGCATTCTTCTTTTAACATTTTTAAGTCCTTTTTCAATGGCCATGGAAAAACGTAGAAAAAAAAAAAGAAAAAGAAATAAATAAAATGGAACAAAACGAACAACCGAAAAATGAAACCTCGGGCTTTATCCTTGCCACTAAGTAGCTTACAATTATTTATTTATTGTATACCATTTTGCTTTGAATTTGTCAGTTGTCATTGTTATGCGAATTAAACAAAAACTATGACAAAAGCCTTGCATAATTTTCGGTCTTAAGTGAGAAACACAAAGGACTTGTTTTGCCTGAAAGAAAATGTGTTCGAGTTATACAAGAGAAAAGTTTATCTTAAAGGCAAATTTATTTATCTTAACCTTTTGGAAATAAGTTTTTCGTACTCAAAGCTGAAAAGTATGCAACAAATATTTACTTAATACTTTAAACCATAATTTACGTTGTGTTGTCATATCATGCGTATAAAATCAATTGAAAAATCACATTAAATACAGACAATTATACACATCGCTATCCTTATCATCATGAACATCATCATCATGCGGCAAGCATTTAAACTGATTATCCTTGCAGTTAACCAATAAACGACGGAGTAAGTAAAGTAAGCAAGAGCATGGGTACGTGTGCATATGGTGTTATAAAAAAGGGTATAAAACTCATTACATAAACGTCAAATACAGGCAAATGTCATTTGACAAATTATTATTATCACTCTTCAACGCATTATTCTGCTTCTTCATATTCGCTCGCTTTGCTATTCTGGAGTTTGATTTTATTCTGTTCATTTCGGTACAGTTCAGTTCAGTTCAGTTCGCTTCGTTTTGTCTCATTTTGATCCATCGATGTATTATACAATACTTGTATGTTACGTCGTTCTCATTACTTTTATAGATAAGAACAATACAGATTTTTGTTCTTCTTTTCTTTGTTTTTTCTTTTTTGTTTTTAATATTTTTTGAATACACGATATTTGAAAGAGAAAATAAATGTACTATTTGCTAGTGCGAGAAAAGGGATATCATTTCAAAGTATCGAAGTTAAGGAAGCACTTTACAATTGTGCCATCGAAATCAAAAACAAAAAAATCTATACATTGCCATTGTGCCACATAAAAGATTATTTCATTTATCAGAAGGGTTTATTTTCATTTTACTTATGATAGCATGGAAACAAAAAGTATATTTATACTCTTCACGCAGTATTATGAGTTTTCCTTGAAGTTTGTAACAGGCAGAATGAGACATCGGAGACCCAATAAATTATACGTATTCTTTATCAGAATGACGAGACGAGTTGATTAAGCCTTGTCTATATGTATGCAAACAACTACCTCAGATTTGAGCTGTAGAACTAAAATTTTACTCGAAGTTTTCTTTTCATCAGTCAGCCCAAATCGAACTACTAGGAGGGCTCATTCCATACAAACTCAAATTTATATTGTTTTTATTAAAAAACTTTTTTGTGGCTTCCATAAATTGAGTTGAAATTTAATTAAAATAAATGTCTGGCCCATATTCACAAACCATGTAAATTTCAAGAACCTATGATTACTGGATCGTATAGCTCCCATACCAACCTCGATTTAAATTCATGTTCTTATTCGGAAAACTATTTGCCTTTTGTGTTATCGAGCTGAAATTTAGATTATCTAAGTATCTGCTCCATATTCACTAACATCGCGAATTTTGAGACCCTAGGATTGCTAGATCGTATAGCTCCCATGCAATTCCTGCCTCAGAGTTCAAATGCTCTCACTTTACCCTAAACATAAATCCAATTAATAGTGAAATATTTCTGTATGCTCAATCATGATGGGTATGACAATTTCAGCATAGCTGAAGTTAACCTTCTTTTTTCTTGTTTTTACTGATTTGATTGATTGTGTGAGGTATTATTTCTTGAAGTTGTAATCAATGCGATTATAAATTATACATTTCTTTAAAAATAAAAATGTAGTATATAATGTGGGATGCAGTATAGACCTTAAATAAGTATGTAGATTCACAAGTTATTTATCTTGTTGAAAGGAAATTGAATTTGATTATTTTTAATATACAAATAAATTAAATGAAAGAGAACTTTTAGTTATTTTTAACTCGTTTTTATGATCAATTAAGATTAAATCTGCGAAATAATAATAAAAATTGTGTTGAAACTCAATCATTCTTTATGCAATTCTCTTCTATTCCTACTTATTTGCCGTTTCCAAACAAAGCTGGAAGCCTTGTGATGATAACTTCTTCAAAAAGCGTATCTTGTTACGTATAAAGGAATCGTCTGACTTTAGCATTATAGTTTTGATGGCAAATGAATGCCTTTCTTACTTTAATCATTAGTTCATTTAAGTACCTATTACTTGGCTGGACATCTAGTAGGAATTAGATCGTTCATAAATTGAATTTTGTTTCCCACTTTTTCCTGATATTGTGATTCTTGGCTTATTTGGGTAAAGCCTGTTATTTGATTACCTTATCTCTGTAGACGTAGTGTTTGTATGACTGATTTCTTCATATCTCTTTGAAAATGTTTAAAATGAATTGAAATGCCTTAAAAATTACCAATTAAAGTAGTCTTATTAACTCTATTACCACAAAAAGCTTTCATCACGCTCCACTAACAGTGGCCGTCACCATCGCATGCTGTGTAAATCATTTACCATGATGATGATGATGATGATAAACACTTTTAACTCTTCAGATCAGTTCGGTTGGTCTACTCTATCAGGCACGACCCTCTCTTGCATATAATTTCATTTTTTCATCTTAACACTTTAGCTTTCCGCCATCTTTAGACATTATTCATGCTATGTTTACGTGTGTGATTTATTTTGCGCTATTAATTTCCGTTTGTTGCGTCCTTAACGCAATTTCCGTTTTCCGTTATGGACGATGGTGTAAAGAAAGCGACAGCAAAAGATAGAAAGAGATACAAATGCGGACAAACCAAGGGCATGGAATCCAAAGAAGACGTGAAAAAGTAAAGCATAAATTAAGGCGTACAATAAACAAAAGCAATGCAATAGCAGAATAGTAAACAGCTACATTTCCGTCCAACAAATAATAGTACGAGTATATAGTAGAGTTGCCATCGAAATCGCTAAACAATATAATTAATCAGCAATAATTCATAAAATTAGAAACACCCAAGTGAAAAGAAAAGAAGAAGGAAAGCACATAAATTAAGTGTGCGCACATAAATTAACTCTCCCTTGTTTGGTATTATGTATGTATGCATGTATATATATATATATATGTGTGTGTGTGTGTGTGTATCTATGTGTATGTCTAAAAGTATTCAAAGAATTGCGAGTTCTCAGTTTGTGGAAGACTTTGTAATTGGCATCATTATGTTGTAGGCTCGTTTTATTCTATGGAAAACTTTTTAGTAGCTCAGGCTCCTGTTGCTATTGCTACTGTTACTGCTGCGTGTGCTGGCTGGTCTACTACCCTCTTGCGGTTCATTAATTGCATATTAATTTAGACAAATTTGTTTAATAAATGGAAAATAAAAAACTTGTCAAATTCTCATACTGTACTTAAATGCACAAACAAAAGAAAGGAAAAATCGAAAAGTAATGAAAACTTGGCTTTACAACTTTGGCACATTAATTTTCCATAGCAAAAGACACAAAAATTTGCCAAAGAAATCTTTTGTCTGCTGCTTACGTTGCATATTTTGTATACTTTGCTGCATACTTTTTGGGGTTTTCTTTCTTCTTGTGAAACTCACAAAAAGTATGACAAGTAAAAATGACTTTTGTTTAGATTAACATTGAGAAAGAAAGAAACCACAAATAAACAAACAAAGTATATTTTTCTTAAATTACGAATAGTTTTTTTTCTTCTTCTAATAATAAAGCATAAATTTAATTTACAAAACTGATTGGAAATTATCCTTCTGGCTACATCGTGTAAATCGTATATCACGTATCCATCCATGTACATTGTATTGTAAATATCTGTGTGTCCGTGTGTAAGTTCTCCTAATGATTTATGTTTAATATGCGCTTTAACCTTTGGCCATATTTGTAATTAGTCAAGTAGTTTGGCAGTTCTATGCGTTAATGATTTCTATTTGTTCGTCGTGATTAAAGCATTTATTTGCGTCATAACATACTTGTATAAACAATATATGTTTGTTTGTACATGCTTGAGATTCACTGGTACTTGATATTATTATTTTTTTTTTTTTTTACCAATTTTATAAGAGTTTCGTAATCCTGCTGTTCTTGTAGTTTATAGAGCGATAGAGAAAGACGCAACGACTCAGGAAATAAAATTACCAAAAATTTTTCGCCTACTCACAAATACATGAGATTAGTAAAAACATACATTATATTTTTTGTAACTCAATGAGCAGAGATGTGTTTTTTTTTTCTTAAGCAGATTATTAGGATTTGCAACTAAATTTAATAAAGAAAGAAGCTTAGACCCAAGGCTGATTTTACGTCACTACACAGATTACTACAATCGATATCTCATTCATGTGATAATTACTTAAATCATTCCCCTAGCTCACAATTATTTGCTCAGTAAAACTATATTTTCTTTCTTTCTTTCTTTTCTTGACAGAACTTCATTAATTCCAACATGTCATTGAGTCATTTAGCCTTGGGTGGCAACATTTGTGGCATTTGTATTATTGTAAGTATCTACATGCATACTTATTTATATATATATTTTCTCGTGCATGTAAATATTTGTTGTATTTGTAAGCTTATGGGTTTTTTTTTTGTATTTATTAATTAAGAGCAACTATTAATTTTCCTGTAAGCAAAATGTAAACAGAAATAGGAATAATATGAAATAACAAATGCATTACAATATCAAATTTGGTTCAATCAAAAATTTCATTAATCAAATATCAATGGTATATTGATTTCCAATTAAAACTTCAATTGATCTGTCAATATCTCTTCAACCAATTTGCCGAATTTAATGAAATAAATTCTTTTATATACATAAAAATCCCCATGAACCGCAGTTACTATATGATGCAAATAAATCTTTCCTTTATGCCTGGCAAGCAGCATTTCATATGAGTATAATCGGTTTTCTATGCTTTGCGGCTTCAATTCATATAGATCTCAATTTCCTGAAACATTCCCAACGATTTGAAAAGATGTGAACTTGTTTGCTGTGTCACTTCTAATATAAGGTCAAGTTAAAGTGAATTTTCCTCCAATAATGATTCCAATTCCCACAAAGTTTTTTGTTTTCTATGTCAAACTCGCTGTTTTTTATTTAAAAAAAAAAAAAAAAAAAAATTTATTATACATAAAATACTATTTTAGAATATTACAATTTCCCTCCATTCTCAGTTTTTCTTTATAATTGAATTCTTGTGACTGCCAGGCAGATTTCTTCTTCCATCACCTGTCATATAAACCAAGCAGTGACCAGTTAATACGCTTATTAAGCTTCTTAAGTTTTTCTAATTAAGCACTATGACACAATCAGTATACATTATTTTTTCAAACAATTTGTCATAATATGCTTTGAGTAGTAGACATCAGCCCATTTTCCTTCATTGAATGCTGAGCTGCCCGAATGTGGAATCTTCTGCGTTCAAGGACCAAGATCATTTGCTTTAATATAACCTGATAGGTTCATTTCTTTTAACAATCTGAAATGTCTTATTTAAGTTGTATGCAGGACAGTTACGTTATCATTTGCTGATTAATCAGTATTATTTTCTTCCAAGAGTTTAACATTGAGGATTACTTCAGGAGCATGGCTTTTGTTATGCACAGTATTAAACAAAATAAGTTTCAGATATAAATACACGAAGGTTGATGTACAATCTATCAAAGTAGGATGACACTCTTCATGTGCAATATATATATTTGATTATATAAATATAAAGTACATATATATGGATATATTACTCGTACATTTTCTTAAGATATAACAATATTTTAGCATTTAAAAGAAAGGAATTCTTTGTTTAAGTTTCGATTTACAAATTATTTTCCCTTTTTTCATTATTACATAATGTCAAAAATATCATAACACAATAAAGTAAAATATCTATTTCAATACTCTCTATATGTATATCCATATCTTGTGAATTATACGAATATGTTATTCAACAGTTGTCTGGCTATTTGCGTTTACACTGTACCTCAATTTTAGTCATAACAAAACACTTGAAATTTTATATTTTTATTTCGTAGAATTTTGATATGTTTACAGAACCTCATTCATTCAAAACCATGGTTATTGTAACTAAGTGTCTGGTGTCTGGTGTCTGACTATTATCTCACTGGGTGTGTTTGTGTATGATTGACACATACTCAATAAAATGAAATTGTTTCATGTTGGTAGCAGACACACAAATACACAATTGCTCTTGTCCTTCGTTACCATAGTTCGTCATTATCATCATCGCCATCGACATCATCACTAGTAGTAGTAGTAGTAGTAGTGGTAGTATACTAACTTTGAGCTGTGAACATCAATTAAATTCATTGTCAAACAAATATTGCACAAAGGCCTTTATATAAAAAGAGGCGAAAGCGCCTTTATAGAAAAAAAAAGATAGGAGAACGTAACTGCAGACACTCGTTAAAAGTTTTTGTAACCTTTACCATCAACGATTCTAGTACAAAACCATAATACAAGCGTGGCAAAAAAGGACAATATCGATGAGCACAACAAGCAGCAGTCATCAGCAGGACGATCTATTGGTTGTTCCCAGAGATGATTGAAAGCGTTTGAAAATGTTATTGAAAAAAATGTACAAAATGATAAAATGGAAGTGTGAGAATAGAGAGATGAGATGATGGGGTTGGGGTTGGAGTTGGGGCAAAAATAAACTAAAATACCGATGTATTGTCCAAACAATGGCACACATATCCTAGCATGTCTGCGCAAACAGCACACACTCAAAAGCATTCGCCTACCCATACAGAGATGGACAAGAGCACAAAAGTATGCTATTAACATTTTTTTTTTTTATTGTTGGGTTACGCCGCTAATACCAAACGTTAACAAACTCACTTGGAAATTGTTTTCATCTTTAGCAATTTATGCTGATGGAAGTAGCCTTCCGCCTCCATGCGCTTTTCAAAAGTGTTTTTTTAATCTATTTGCTTTTTTTTTTTTTTTTTTTTGGGAGTTCTTTGCTTGATTGCTTTATTACAGAGGCGACGCGTATAAGTTAAGCAGACAGACAAAAAGCTTTGAATTTTCCCTTCTGTCTGTAAATCGATGTGTTGAGTTATTCTTAGGTGGCATGTGAGTATTTTTTGTTTGTTATATTTTTATGTCTACATATTGGCCTTAATTGAAAACTAACAAATCAAGTTTTTGTTTTATTGTCGATAAAATACGAGTAGAAGGAAAGACAAGGTTTTTATTGTCAAGTGTAAATTGTGATGACAAGGATGTGGAATTTTTTAGAACTAATTGAACCGAAAGTTGGATTTTTTTAAATGACATAAAAAAGGTGGAAAAATAGAATACATATAAGGTTCACAAATAATATTTTCTTTAAAGGCAGATGATCGAATTTAATCAGAGTGAATAGAAGTGTCAATAGTATTTTTCTGTTGCATAAATGAAGCAAGAGAATTTCATCTCTATGTGGCAAAAAATATATAGTTTTCGAACAAGTAGTTTCATCCTGAACGGTTTATCATAGACACCAACAAACGAACCTTCTTGGGCGAATAGCTCGAAACATGCGAACATGCATTGGCAGGGTGTGTTACAAAAAGTTTGTAATAGATACCAGTGGAAACTTGTAGAAAACTTTTGTAATAACTAGTATTATAGGGAATTATAGTTGTTTTCGTTCATTGCTACAGGGTGTACTTATTATTTTTGCAAACCATTTTATTAGTTATTAACGTGAAAACATTTTTAAAAAGGCTGTCATACCAAGATCGCGTAAAATAAATCGTTTCACCCAAATGCTTTTGGTGTTACCAAAAATTTCTTTATATCCCATGACTTAATGGCTGTAATGTCAAGTAGTATACATATTCTGAATATAAATGAAGGTCCGTTGCCTGTTAATGTGCTTATGCTATTGTGCGCTTACATTAGCAAGAGGTGAGAGGGCTCGAGAATGATGAAATGCTATTCGTTGGTAAGTGCACCAGCCAAAAAAAGCTCTACCGATTTCGCCAACGACTGTAGTCATAGACTGGGCAGCTTTGAGCTAAATAATTCGCCGTATGCTACACATACAAGCGTATCTTTTTCAAAGATATAGCACTCTTCCTACCTCTTTTCATATACGGAGTTGGTCAAGTACGTGGGCCTAGCTGGCAACTCGAAGGCCCCAATGGTACTTCTTCTTTGCTACCCTTTCTTAAATGAATTCATTTTCTTTAATTTTTGAAATAAATGTGATGCTTTTAATGAATAACAAAAATATTATCTTTTTTTTTTTATCAGTTAATATAACAAATACTCGTATAATTATTATTCATATGTCATGGTCAAAAAATATGTACATATGGGTTTCTTTTTTTGAGAACAGTAAAACATTTCTCTTTTCGTGTTACGTTCCAATAAATTGGTGAGTAGGTGGATAAAATTGCTGACCACTATTGAAATAGCTTTCGAAGTTACTGATGTCGCTTTTTGCAAATCTGGCAAAATGTTTTTTTTTTTGTGTGCCGTCAGTGAGTTACTTGATCTTGAAGGAACAAATAATTTTATTATTGAAATCTTTGGGTCATATTCTTCGTTAGTCAAACTCTTTTTTCTTCATCTGTGAGAGTTGCATAGTCCGATTTGATCTATTTGAACTATCATTCAACTTAAATTCTTAATAATTAAATGCCAACCGGATTAATAATGAAATATTATTATATGATATGTGTCTCAAAGATATTTAATCTTCATGTTATTTTTATAAATCTATTTTTTATTTTGCTTTAACCTATTTGCATTTTATTTCAGTTAAGTGCTCTATTATTTCTTCATTACAATTTGCTCAGGTGCATAAAATGCTTTTTTGAATTTTGTAACAATTTCGATATGCAATTATTTTTCAATTATTCTCAAATTGCCTTTGAGCTACAATTATACAACAACATAACTTTATTAATTTCTACAAAAATGCCTGAAATGCTTGTTTGCTTTCATTAAGTGAAGTTAAGTTATTTTGAATTTTGTCTTTTGATATTTTTGTCAAAATGCAAAATATATATTCTAATCAAATTAATAACTTACAGCCACAAAATAAATTGTTTCTCTTAACTACTACTACTACTACTACTACAATAATTCTATATATAACTTGTTGTTTATAAGGAAAATCTGTCAGTATTTACAGGACAGAAATGCAGCATAGTAAATATAAAACCAAAAATTTTATAAGAAAATATTAAGTACATTGTAGATGTATGAGTGAGTAGTAAGTAGTAACATAGTATTCGTAGTATACAAAGATAGACAAGTGAATCTTTCCACTTCATTTCATAGTTTCAACATAATAAATCAAGTTAACAATGAACGAAGACAAATAATTTCCTGTCTAATTTTCAACAACAAAATTTTACTGGAGTTTGGTCTGAGAGTGAAGCATTTATTCTTTCTTCCTTCATTTTAACGATGTTGACAGCCTGAATGCAGCCTAGATGTATGCATCATTTTCACTCACACATATGAGCGTGAGTGTTTTTGTGAGAGTGTGTTATAAATTATAAACTAACAATGTTAGGTTATGATGCAATTTCGCGCAAAAACGTAAATAGAGTGCACTTGAATGCACAGTCAGGCAAGAAAGTATCACGACTTTCTGCTGCATCCGAGTAAAATATGCAAAAGTATACAACAAAACATACAGACACCTGAAAGTATGCAAGATTATTAAAAGTATATCAGTCAGCGATGTGTTGGTAAAGAAAAACATCTTCAGCATCAATTTGGCTGTCATCGCTTGCATTATATTGCTTTGTGTACGTTGATCTTTGTATGCATAGACATGTTTGCATTTGCACCAGGTTTTGATTATAATGCTTTTAATTTAGCGCAGCATACTTTTTGGCATTCATCTTCCTCTGATACCGTCTTGCATATGCAAAAAGTTTGCTTTCACCTAGCCAATATGACAGCAGCACTAAGCTGAGACACTTAAAATCGAGTGAGCTCTAGCACAAAGCGTGATTTCGTTCACGCCCCTGAAAGTATGCAATGGATTTATTAAAAAATTTGCCTTGTACAAAGAGCAGATCCCATGATGAGCAATAGTATGCTTGCTGCATGCATCTCCATCAAAAACGTCATTTGACGATGTCGTGCAGCATTAAACAAATGAAGTGTGCTTCCTTAAAGAAAAATATATGGAAAACAGAATACAAAAAAAAAAAATCATATACATAAATGATGAATTATCGCAGCAGTTTTCTATCTCCATGCTAAGGAACTTTTTCTGCTTTTGCTTTGTTTTGTTTTGTTTTGTTTTGTTTTCCTTATCCATTTCATAAGTACATATGCTGCAACAAGAATGTAGTTTAAAAGTACAGATGTATGCGAGTATTTTCTTGGTCTGCATTCTGCAAATTGAATTCGAATATCATTTCATAAGCATTATCTGCTGTATACATTTGCATACATTTTTTATTATTCTCTCTTCTTCCACTCATAGTTTTGCCTGATGTTCTGTTGTGTTTTTCTTTCCTTCTTTCATATTTTTTTCAAATGAAATCCTGCCATTTATGCTTGAAATTCTAAAAGGACATGATTGCAAGAATTGCTATTTTATTTTTTTAAAATTTTTTTCTTAGTTATGTCTAACAAAGGAAATCCATTGCATACATTTATGGGGAATGAAATATGGTTAAGGAGTCTGTTTAAAGGATTGTTGTTGTTGTGTATTTTTTTTCTTTTAGAAAAGTAGTTATAGTGGATAGAATTACAAAGAAAAAAAAAACAATAAATGACTATCAAATAGAAAGATATATTTCTTTAAAATGTCATTGTGAATCGAGTTGTGTTTATTCCTTTGTTAAATCATTTGAAAATGATATAAAGAATAGTTTTTATATTGTAACTTCTATATTGTGATCATCAGAAATCTTAGCAATTTTTAAAAATTATATCTTTTTATTTGTTTTTATTTCAATTAAATTGTTATTTAACCCATAAAGTTATGTTACAGTTTGGTTTTTATTGCTATATTCGACCCCGTATTGCACAATAAGCGTATCCTCAAGATGTATTCTTGAATTTCCTGCCCGATCTAATAAAAGCTGTGATGAGCATTTCGAGCGTTCGCTCCCTTGAGTTCACATTGGCCTGGCATATTCTGAACCATACAATTTGCATTCAGACTGCCCTTAGGGTTGCAGTGCCTCCATTTTCGCGGATGAAACAGCGATTCACTGCTCTGGGCTATTCGGATCTGATATTTCTATGAGGTTGCTTTTAAAACTCTGAATGCTACTACTTTATTAAATGAGAGATAATGGTTAATCTGGATAAAACCAAGCAATCTACTTCACTAGGATACTGAAAGCAATACGAGCAATTTTATGCCATCCTGCCATATAAAACTACACAACGCTGATATCCTAGGAACAATGTGTTAGATACCTGGGAATTATTTTAGGCCGCATAAACATATTTAATTAATTAATGCTAATTGCTCCATTAGAATATTGTACTCCTTTGTAAATAGAAACTCTCGCTTGAATAGACTTAACAATACTATACTAACACATCTTTGTTAAATAGATAATGTCTGTTTCAATTAATAATAATGAAGACACATACAAATAAGTAATTAGATTACAATAATAACAATAAAAATTATAATCCAAAACAAACAAAAAACAGGTCAGCTTCTCGAACTCGCTAAGGACTTGTGCGACGTAATGTTAAGATTTTTTGCTAAGGCAAAAGCGTCCCTTTTTTTTTTAAGAAAAGGAAATTAAGTTTCGTATAAAAAGGGTCGATAATTAAATGATACATATAGGCTTAAAAAATGTCTTGTTTAGCACGAGTTTGTTGTGCTTAAGGAGCCAGGACATTTTTCTTGGTTACGTTTGGTGTGAGCTTTCCAATTTAATCGTCCAGGGTAAGCCACAGGTATTTGGCGGTGAGCACTGAGGGAATGGATTTCTTGTTCAAGGAGAAAAGTTAAATTACTGTAAGCTGACGCTGTAACAGTGCGGATGAATCCAGATGTTCGTTATCTGTAGCTAAGAATGCGAAGCTGAGAATCCCTATATGTAGCAACAATCAGGTTATTATAATAATTGACATGTCTGATGTGAATACATATATTGTATAGGATTGGCGTTAAAATGCTATCCTGCGGAACTCCGGAACTTATGCGTTTCAACACAGTTTCCTCATCGATGTATTTTGGCATAAAAGATTCTATTTTCTAAGTATAATCTTAGAAGAAGACAGTATGGAACTGGGTCAGTCGAGATGAATACCAAGGTACGCATCGTGATTTACTTCTTGGATCGTAGTATTGTTTGAAGTACGGGTATCCAACCGTTTTTGTTCTCCTGGCAACATTGTAAGATTCATGGTGATGTGGTCCAGATATGTTTGGTTTATTGCCCATTCAGTTTTATGGGCCAGTTGGCAACCACTCATTATTAAATTGAAAGGAAATCTTATTTCAGGACATTATTTAAAACTTCTATTGTATATAAATTTGTGAGGTTATTCTTATACTAGAATGGCAACAAAATATTCTTACACACTAAATCCTAAAAATGTATAATTCTAAACAGCAAAACAGACTAAAATATTGAAAAGAGATTACAAATGAACAACATTGAGACTAACATATTGGGTGTATGCATATGATTCCGCCCTTTTTTGTGAAAACAAAACAAATTTGCTTGTTTAGAAAAAGGAAAATTTATTTATTCAAAGTATGCCCCATCTGCAGCTACAACCTTTGCCCATCTTTCAGGCAATTTACGGATTCCTTGCATAAAGAAGTCCTGGTCTTTTGAGGCCAATCCAATTATGAAGCCAAATTTTGATATCTTCATAAGAAGTGAATCGCTCTCCCGTAAGATCAGACTGCATCCTTCGAAATAAATGAAAATCTGAAGGGGCTATATCTGGTGAATATGGCGGGTGGGGTAGCACTTCCCAGTCTTGTCCATTTAAATATGTTTTCACAACATTTGCCGTATGCGGTCTGGCGTTGTCATGTTGAAGAATTAATTTGTCATGCCTATTCACCCATTCCGGTCGTTTTTCTTCTATAGCTACCTTCAACCGCATTAGTTGTCGTCTGTAAACATCGCCAGTGATAGTATCAGACGGTTTCAGCAACTCATAGTGCACAACACCTTTCTGATCCCACCAAATACAGAGCATAACCTTGGTACAATGAATATTTTTCTTTGGCTGTGATGGGCCGGCCTCACCTGGCTTCAGCCAAGATTTTTTGCGTTTAGGATTCTCGTAATATATCCATTTTTCATCTCCCGTGATTATCCGATGCAAAAAACCTTTTCTTTTTTGTCTTTGAAGCAGCATTTCACAAATGGTTTTGCGACGTTCGATGTCTCGGTCTTTCAATTCATGTGGCACCCAGTTATTGACTTTTTGAACCATTCCCATTGCTTGCAAACGTCTTGAAATAGTTGATTGATCAACATTTAATGTTGTTGCCAATTCTGATTGTGTTTGACAACAATCTTCGGTCAATAAATCTTCCAATTCAGCATCTTCAAATTTTTTGGGTGGTTTTCCATGTTCTCTGTCCTCAATGTCAAAATCATCATTTTTAAATCGTCGAAACCATTCTTTGCAAGTTGTATTCGATGGAGCATGCTCACCGTAAACATCAGCAAGCAAACGATAAGTTTCCGCTGCACTTTTCTTTGCAACAAAATAGTGCAATAAAACCTCCCGCAAATGATGTTTACTTGGGATAAAACTCGACATTTTCAATGAATTAGAAATATTTGTTGTTTATGCTTCCACCGAATGTTATACACTGTGTTTAACAGCTGATAGAAGGCACTATCGAATGCAAGTATTAGTATTTTAGTGTGCAAGTGTAAGCGGCGATACTAGCGAAACTATCGGAAAGGGCGGAATCATATGCATACACCCAATAACTTAAATTCTTTCTTAACTGAATAATTTTGTACGGAGTTTCTACTCATGACCCATCCTTCCACCTCTTTGTTGATCTGTCACAGGTATGTAGTCTTTAAATTTTTGCCCATGCTTGTCTATTTTCAATTTTCAAATCACTTTGGTAGACAAAGTGATCCAATGGCTTCTAGGAAATATATCTTCCATAAAAACTAAAGGAAATTAATTAATTTTCTTGTATTAATTTTTTTGAAATCCTTTGCAATTATACTTAAATCTCTTTATATTTTTCATTTTTATACAAAATAATTCACAATGACATAATTGCGTACTGGAGTTGCTACTTCAGAACTCATCGCTTATAAGTTTTCATTAATTAATAATAAGCATTGAAGTGTACTTGAGTCTGATATTTCAGATACACACACACACACACACACACACACACACCCATATATAACACAAGCACTGTAATTACATATGAAGCTTTTCATATACAATTCTTCACTTTGTCTCTGTACATTGGGGTACTCGTGATATAGTAAATATACTTAACAATAAATAGTGCAGAAATTTGAGTTTCTATGATTTTATTTTTTATTTATTTTGTTTGAATTTTCTCTGTTTTGTTTTTGTTTTAAACAAAATGCAACAAGCACGTCACAAATGAACACCAAAGGCATGAGATATTATTACTGTCAGTTCTTTGCGAATGAGTTACCGAGTCCTAGAGTATTTGAGTTTGTTGTGAAGCCCAACAACAACCTTTATACTGTGGCAAACTACTCCGTTCGCTTCAATTTTCATAGTGACTTTTGTTGTTGTTACCAAAAGGTAATTTCCTTGCTTTTATGTTATGAAAATTATTATTATTATTTTGTATATTTATTTTTTTATATTAAAGAATGTACGTTCGTATGTAATATTAATACCCTACATCAATATATGGTACATTGATTCTCTTTACTTGTTGTGTATTAAGTTTTCCACATATTTTGGTTCATTCCAAGTCAGTTAGACCTTATCACATCTAGAGCTTTCTTTTATTTCATCTATGGCAAATATTAGATTCATAGCTTGAATTCGATGATCTTGTTGTGTGTGCTGGGCAATCTGGGGTTTGTAGTAAAATATTTCTACGTGCTGCTGATTCCGGTAGTGGTGCCAGTGGTTATATCAGCATATGAAGATGACTTTTGTTTCGGTATTTTATTGCGCGTTTTGCATAAAAAACAAACACACAAAACTACAAAAGGAACAATTCTTTTGAGTATTTACAATATGTTCGTTCGCCTTGAAAGCGAAATGAAGTAGAATGAGAAAAAATAAAGGACTTCATACGTTTCATTCGTTTATACATTTTGCTCAATGACGGGCGCTGGCATGACTTCAAGTACACTTAGCTGAGCTCGGTTCAGCTCAACTTGGCTTTGTTTTTTCCATTCCAATTGCAGCACTAAATGGCTATGATGGCATCTACAGAAAATCACATATAAAAGAACCATTGGAATAACTCGTAGTTTTATTTTATTTTTTTCTTCGCTTGGTCCAATTGGATGCTTGTGATTTTCACTTCCTTTCATGTATTGTGTGGGTTTCATACTCTTATATGCATTTGTATTCTTGTTTAGTTGTAGCATCATCATGTTTTGCATTTCACAATGATGATTATGAAGTTGTTTTAGTTGGTTTAGATACTTAAAGTGCATATTATTATCAAGTTGATATGCACCGCGGAAAAAAATGAAATTTATTTTATTTATTTTCTATAAAAGTATTTGCCTTTTTATACTCTTCACGGGAGTATTATAAGTTTGTCATGAAGTTTGTGACAGGCAGAAGGAGACAACAAAAAGTATTCTTAATCAGTTCGATTAGTTGAAACCTGTCCATCTGTACGCATGCATTAGTCCCTCAGTTTATGATCTAGAGCCATACCAGTACTTTTGTCGGAACCAGCCCAATAGGACCACTAGAGGTGTCCCTCCCATACAAACCACCCATTTTGGGAATAAAGCTTAAATACTACTATGAAATATTCACTTCGTGAAGAGTATTTCATCTTCGGAATAGTCAAAGATAACGTTCTTTATAGTTTGCTATAAAAAAAAGGGACAAACGCTGCAAAAACATGCCGAAAAATTTGTGCAGTTTACGGTAAGAATGGTGTGAGCGAACGCCGGACCCAGGAGTGGCTTGCTCGATTCCATTCCGGAAATTTCGATGTAAAAGATGCACCTCGCACTGGTCAGTCTGTCAGTGAAAAAATCGTTGAAATTTTGCAATTAATAGAGCAAGATCAATATTTAAACTGTCAGGAGATAGAAGAGGCACTAAACATCAACCATAGTTATAGTTTAGAATCATCTAAAAAGGGCAAGCTACTCAAAGAAACTCGATGTTTTGGTGCCACATGACTTAACTCAAAGAAATTTAATTGACCGAATAACCATCAGAGAAACGCTACTGAAACTTAACGAAATGGAACCATTTTGAAGCGGTCGAAGAAAAATGGATTAAATGCGAAAATATCCAATGCAAGCGATCATGGGCAAAGGCCGGTTACCTTCCACAAATGACTTTAAAGCCTGGTTATGTTGAGTGTTTGGTGGGATTGGAAGGGAATTGTCTATTATGAGCTGCTACAACGTAGCGAAACGATCAAATGGTCATCTACTGGGCACAACTCGATCATTTGAATGAAGCAATCAAGAAAGATCGCGAAGTGTTTATATGACCCAATATATTTATTCAAACAGAATCACTTTTTTTAATCACAACTCATAATTTTCAAATATGAGGTTTAGCTTGATTCCTAAAACTACTTTTCAACTTTATATAGTCAAATTTTAAACTTTTTTAAAAAATATTGTAGATTTTTTGTTTTTTGCATATTTTCAAGGCTTAGACTTTCAAAAATATGCTCTTAAAAGGATTTTTCAAAATTCGAACTATTTTGGGAGATACAGCGGATTTTGTGATCACACAACGGCAGACTTGAGGATTCATTCTTTCCAGAAATTCTTTTATAACCGACTCGAGCTCTTTATGTATAAACATAAATATAAAACATGTGTACTTTTAAATTTCCATATAAAAGCCAATATTATTATCTGAGTTATTCTACAGGAAATCTTTTCTCAAACTTCAAACGCGTTTTTCTCAAAACTCCTTTTTTTGAGGTGGTTGACACGATATCTCAAGTTCTATCTGACCGATTCCTTTGAAATTTTGTGAGAATCTTCTTTATACATTTTTTTATCGTGTTACTCTTGGATTTTGAAAAATTTTAAATTTTTAAAAAATTCGTAAAGGTCGAAAAACAGGAATAAAAAAAAATTTTTTTTTTATATACTTTAAAAATCAATAAATATAATATAAAAAAATGGATTTAATTTTTTTTTAATTTTTTTTTTTTATACTAGTTGAAAAATACCCAAAAAGTAGGGCTCTAGACTGGAATACCCCCTTAAGGAGTGAAATATCTAAAGCCGTTCCAGTTCGCATTCATTCTTTATGAAATTTATTTGGATTGTAAAAGTTATGATAACAGTTGGGAAACGCTGGAAAGGCATAGCTTTTAATAGAAAAACTATGATAGGCTAATGATATTAGCAATAAGTAATACCGATATAACGGTAAAAAAAGGAAGGAAAGGAAATGTCCCTGAGTTGACAGTATTTTGTTATAATCAAATATACAAAATTCAAGCCTCCGAAAACAATTTGATTTGCCATGCTGATTAGAGATAAAATTTGATTGGCTTTGCTTGTTCTACTAATTATAATTCTTTAAATTTATATTAATATATCGTAACCAATTAATTACTTAAAGTAATAATGAGGGCTGCACCATATATACCACCTTAAACTTCAAAAATGGTTTAGTCGAAAAAAATTGTCTTAAACATGAAGTTTAATATCATTATATTTATTTGCGTAAATTTGATTGCGTATGCAGTAGGTGCGTATTATCAAAATTCAATAGAATCCTAGGATGAAGTAATTAACAATTTAAATTTTATTTGTTTTAAAGGATTTGTTGGTGAGATCATTTCGTCAGCTGGTGAGTAATGTTAAATCACAATGTATCAATTTCAAGATTGAACTACATTGAAATACAATTCGAATATAAATTAAATAACAATTTAAATTATTTTTATTTTTAAAGGATTACTTACTGCATTCTCTAATTACACTGGTCAGCAAGCTGCGAATGTTTTAGCTCCAATTGCTCCAGTAGCAAATAAGCTTGCTAAAGAGGGTATGTAGTTTTATCACTATGTGAAACTAATTGTATTCAATATTTATTTATTTCATTTTATATAGTATCCGCTGGTGTTGTTTCTGGTATAGCAAGAGGCTTAAGAAAAGAGCTGCATATACAAGACTAAATATAATGCACAGGTCAAAGAAATTTTCTCATAGTTGAGTAAATAGAAAATAAAGTTTCGAAAACTTATATGTTTTGAATATATTTATTTTGGGTATTATTTCTTTAATAATAAATCGATTACTACGCACAGGCAGATATAAAGATAGATGCATTGGTCGAATCCATCTGATTATTGTTTGATGTTCAGGAATTTTTGATTTGATTTTGATTCATTAATTAACAAGAAAAGTATCTAAGGCTAAAGTTGTTTAAAGCTAAAAATAATGATATCATCAAAATTGGTTCTATACAATGATGTGGTGATATTTGCAACACGTTTTTCCTAATCTCTCAAAGATTAGCAGAATGTTCTGTGATATTGCATGCTTATTTTGAAATGTGTGCAACCTTCGACACTCTATCTGCAACCCTTCCTTTACATATTGAGTGAAAAGTTGTGCGACAGTACATTTAGTTATACCTTCTGAAAAGAAAAGCAAATAAGCTGCTATACCAATCCAATGACTGGGTGATGTGAAATATGTTTAGCTATTAATTTCAGGAATATTTCTTATGATGAAATCGAGTTTCATATCATAAGGATTAATAAATTTATAACGTTGCACTTAGAATCTAACAGTTAAATGCAAACAGAACAGGAACAGCACAAATTGAAATTGCTGTTGGAACGTTGATTGCTTAGATTACAAATTAAAATTCTTATTGTTTTGGTAAATTTACTTTAATATATCATAACTAATTAATTATTTGTAGTAAGGGCGTTTGATTGTGTGTGCAGTAGATGGGATCCATTATTCGCGGAGTTCAATAGTTAGGTCAGGATAATGGAATAAACAGTTTAAATCATTATTCTTAGCATCACTAGTTTAACTAGTTTAACTGGTAAGTAAATAGCGAATGTTGTAACTCCACTTGATTCAGTGGCACATAAGTTTGGAGAAGAGTATTTTTGTCACCATTTTTGAAACTAATTACAATCAGTATATATTTCTTTTCTTCATATGTTTTACTTACCGGCTTCTGTTGTTATTTCTGGTATAGTAAAAGGTTTAAGACAAGAGCTTGGAAAATAACTGCAAATCCAAAGAAAATTTTCCATTGTCGACATAATTATATTTAAGCAACAAGAACAGAAAAATAAATTTTTAATATCAAGACCTCGATTTTATTTCCTTTATGTCATCATATAAAATATACGGAAATTGATTTTGGTTATTGCAATTTAATATTATAGTTTTTTACAAGGCACAGAGACAGACAAATGTCTCCGTCAAATTCATCCGATTTTTGCAACAAAGGGAATATTTTCCACAAAATTAGGTATTAATTATTTTTTGCTTCTTATAGTAAAATTAATGAAATTGGGGCATAGCTGTTAATGTGAATCTTACCAACATCATATGAAAAACAAGAAAAAAGTTGTCGTACTCATTTCACACTCCTAGAAAACATTTTTGCCAACGCATATAGAGACAGAGTCACACAACACTTCAACACTGACTTCGAATTTATATGAGAGCTAGACTAACCAATACTCCTAGGGTTTCCTATTCGTCTGATTCTGACAAATTTAGAGCATCTTGTGAATAGAAAACACTGTGGAAAAATTCAGCTCTCTAGATCACAAACTTTGGTACTAGTTTGCATACATACAAATAGACAGATGAACTTACTTCATGGAGCTGATTAAGATCTCTGCTGTCTCCTTCTGTCTGTTACAAACTTCATGAGAAAAAATATAAAATTAGTATCCCAGCTTCCTTAGTGAGGAGTTGGCAAGGCGGATCAAGTCCCCGAATAAGGTTTTACCAAAGAAACGAGTCCGTTTTCTTTTTCACATACAAAGCTAAGATTAAACAGTCTTGTTAAGAAACATATATCGTTTGATCAATTAGCTGATTGATACATTGCCCTATTAAGATTTTTTTCAGCATCCTATTTCCATTCTTTTTGATGTGTTGTAGCATATTATAAAGTATAAAGTTCTATTTGCAATAATTTTAAGTTAACTACTATTTATTTATTTTAAAAAATAGCTTTCAATTGAATGTGGAATCTAACTTCATATTTTGTAATGTAAGTACACTAAAAATGAAATTATTATTACATAAAACAAAAGTAAAACAATTCGAAAAAGCGTAAAATATTATAAATAACGCAATATAATTACGGAAATGAATGTGGTTTTTGTTTTGTAAAATGCTTTGGAAAATTTTAGATTTTGTGGAAAATAATTGAATGTTGTGTTTAGAGCAAATATGTATGTATGTGTGTATATATGTACTCGTATTATAGGACGACGGAAGTAAGAAAAGTAATGAAAATTTAATAAAATATTGTAGATTATTCTCAATTTTTTTTGTTAATATTTGTTAAAATTATATACAATTCTGTTTATCAACTAATATGAAGTAAAATTTAAAGTCAAAAATATCTGACAGATTGTCAAAAGCCAAATGGTTTTGTGTACTATGTGCATGAGTTAGCTGTCGCATTTGTCGGTAACGAGATGAAAGCTTAACATTTTGCAGGAAGTAATAACCAAATTCAATAAGTTGAACGGAAATAACACACGTTGCCTAGCCACTGAACAAATTGAAGGTTGAATTTGGGAGCAAATATTTCATAGCAATTGCATAAAGGGAAAATATTGCGCATACGCCATATTAATCAGGTTATTTCCCATAGTAAATGACAAATGCACATATTCACCCTTATAAATTTATATGTTGGTATGTTTGGGCAATATTTCGCTTAGTTGTATTTTTTGGTTTTATCAATCTTCTTGTTAGTTGCATAAGTCAAAAAGTAGTGTCTGCAGGGAAAAGAAAAATAAATTTCGAATTGTCTTATAAAGTTAAAGACTGTTGACTGAGTTGTCTTCAACAAGATAAAGGAGTTCTGCCTTCTTTGTTGATGGTGTTTCTTTAGTTTATGCTACTGTTGTTGGCACTTAACATCAACACATGCCTGCCAGCAACACACAAAGCCAAGTAGACGAACATAAATGTATATGCAACAAACAACCAGAAAAAGGCAGATGATTATCTTCAGTTTCAACGAAGTTTCCATGTCCTTTGCATAAATTGAAATATTAAGACAAAATAAGAAATTACAAAAGTTTTTCATAAACTGTAATTTAATTGACCGTTTTCAGGGTTCCAGATCCAAAGGGTACCAAAAGGAACCCTATTGCAGAGACCTCGTTTTCCGTCCATCCATCTTCGGGTCATATCTCATGAACCGTGATAGCTAGAGAGTTTACAGAAGGTGTAGTTCTTTCTGGGCATCAGCAACAAATACTTAAACTAAAATATTTTCAAAAACTTAAAGGGGTCCCCATACAAGACACTTTTTGCTTTGTATGGCACCTATACGATCCAGTAATCCCATGATCTTGAAATTTGTGTGGTTGGTGGCTATACATTAGAAACTTATACTGTCGACATTTCCTTTTTATCGGACCCCTAGATAACTCCCCTACAAACCCCCATTAAAATTCTGGTACGGTACATTTGTTGGAATCAGTCAAATCGGTCGACTAGGGGGAGTACCTTCCATACAAACCCCAATCTGGTACGGAAACCTCCGCGTGCTAGTCTGACCCGCACTTGGCCCATTTTTGTTTAATTCGGTTTGGTTTTATATCAAAAGAATCGTTCCGTTCGTCAAACTACTCATACTGTTCGTCCGTTTTATGGTATTCATAATCGTCCATCAAAGCGTCTAATTCGAATAATTATGAATTATTTTTGCACTACTCTTGATGATAATATGCATCCCGTGGGACGCCGATAAGTCCGCACTGAACAAGCTGGAGCCACTATACAAATGTTGGGCTCTTGGCAAAGGTTTTAGTAAAGTTTGATGTCTGTATATGAGAAATTTGTGAAATTACTCTGTCAGAAATCGTAATATTAACGGCGACTTAGATCTCAGGTTTATGTTAGATTCGTTTGATTAGTGTAAATTTGAAATTGTGATTTATTGAATATTAATTTAAATATATTTTTTGAAACTGCGGCAATTCTTTCCAGTAATCGAGGATAACTGAAACACTTAGAGATCATTTTGCATCAATATGAATGGACAAAAATTAATTTAGGTTTTGATCATTTCCTAATAATACTTAGATGTCTCCAAACCACACAAAAAGTGATAAAACCTTTTCAGACTAGTATGAGTGAAAGGAATGGAAAATGGAAAAAGCAAAAGGAAAATGCCAACACTAAATGTTATTTTATTTTGTTGTGAAAGTTTTACTACAATATTTTTATCTCTTATGCTGTTTTCTTTTTCAGTAGATTTTGACATAAAAATTGACTAGATACAAAGACAGCCAGCCTCGTTCTCTTCCTCATTCTGACTGTCAAAGAAGCGCGAACAAACAACTTTGTTAATTTATTTAAGGAAAAATGTTTCACGCATATACAAACTCTCACAACATATGCATGATGGAGGAGTATTCGTGTGTGTATTTCTTTGCGCTTTGAGTCATGTTTGTTGTCATTAAGTAAAAACTTTGTTAAATTGGTTCATGAGTGTCGCCTGCTTGCTTCTCTCCTCTTCATTTTATATGGGTAAACTTAAAATAAGTTCATTCTTAATTTGAAAAACTTTTGACTTTTCCATTGAAGAGACAATATTTAATTTGTAATTTAAAACTATTTGATTGATATTTCTTCTATAGATTCTTCCATTGCATTGTTCTTATTTGTTGTCTCTAATATTTTTTTTATGTTCTAAGAAGATTTGCAATTGTATTGTATTTAGTTCACTATTGATTGGCTGCCTAATGGAAGATGAAATATTTCTGTTTGTCTAGGGTTACATAATTATAGAGTATATTAACTTCGGTATAAGTATTATTTGTTAAAAAAAATGTTGCTTTTTTCTTTAACAAGCCGTGCTTCTGTTGTAATATTTTTGAAAAACTGCAAAATATCTTTAAATCAAGTTCGTGTCGAATTCAAGATATAGAAATAGATGCCTGTTAGAAGACCAAAAGAAAGATTTAAGCCAATGGCTACGGAAATAAAAGCTTATCATTTATGTGTATGTGTTTGTTTGCGTTGTCTTTGTGTCATTCATTCAGACTACGTAAGAATAATGACAATGACAAAACCGCAATGATAACAAAGAGCAACATTCGTGATACAAACGATCCAAATGAGTTGAACAAGACGAGAAGATGCAGCTTTGCTAAGTTCAACTTGAAATGAGTGACACATTTTGATTTGAACTGCAATGGCAATAGCAATAACAAAGAAGAAACAACGGCAGTAACAGCAATAACAAAGTGATAGTTCAAAACGTGCTGCATACATAGAGGCACAGAAGCACAAACAAAAACATACTTAGTTCAAATTCATGCATATGCACATGCACACGCACACGCACACGCACAATGCACTGATTTGTATTTGTTCGTGACAAGGAATGAACGTAGATTGAGCGCGCATTTGTTCGCGTATTGCAGACGGATGCATAGGCTTAGATATATCCTAGAGACGCCCATCAACCCACATCCACATGCACACAAATATGCATTCATGCATGGAGACATTGATTTGAATGGCAGCATGAATAATTTGCGAAAATTTTGCATTGCTGCGGAAGCAAGCGGACGACCAAGTGAACTTAGTAGGTAAACTCAGTCAGAAATCGAAGAACAGATCCAAAAAAGGAACTTAAAGTTACATGCTAACCACATACCACATACATACAACAGCAACAAACAATGATGTGATGGCACATAATACAAAGAAAGTACAATGACAAAGATGTGCACTATTCAAAAATAGATGCAACATCAGCAGGACCAGCAAGTGATGAATAAGAAAAATGTATGAAACTTTGTTGCGTGTCAATCGTTGAGAATTAGTTTCCTGCTGCTATAGGTATAGTACTACAATACTAGTAATAGCTAGTAGCTACCTGCTACAGCAACGAGAAGTTGCACAATCAAAGTTCATTTGTAAAGTTTGCGTATAGATTTGAAATACAAGCAGCAAAGTCAACTCGGTTGATACTACGAATTCAACTTGTTTGGTTTATGAAGTTTGGCTGTCTCATTTGTTTATTTCCACTGCATGTCCTACCTTTCTGTCTGTCTGACTGTCTGTCTATTTGTTCCGTATGTATCTTAGATTTAGGCACGGATATCAGTTGTACTTGGTATGCTTAAACGGACTTACTAAAACTTGATGAGTTGCTATTGTTTTGTACACATCTTCATGTCATTCTTCGAACACCAAGGTGTTGTATGTCCTACCTATGAATCAAAAATAAAGCATATAAATTGGCATGTTTAAGAATGTCTTACATTATCTTCATATGCTTGATTTTCAGTACACAATTTTTCTTATGTTTTCGGATTAGATTACTAGAAGGAAGGTAAATCCAAAAATTAGAAAATAAAATGTGACGAAAATCAAAATGCGATGATGCTTCAGAGACGTAGTGGGGAAACGCACAAAACAATGCTCATTGTATATAACATAAAGTTCCTCGTCTTTGTATTACATAGTCTGAGCCTATTAATATATATTATGCATCTTATATGCTGCGTTCTTTAAATTCGTTAATCTTTGAATTTGTAGCTTAGGTTTCCACTTAAATTGACTTCATTTTTGACTTCACTTCCTTAACAAAACACGACAAGATTAGTCGTAAGCCAACATGACTTTCTTACTTACAAATTGATTAAAAAATCATTTTCTGTTAAATTTTTTATTGTCTCTATATAATGATTTCTTTTACAAATATTTTCTAACTTTATTAATTGCTGTTCTTTTCTGACTTGCAGTTCTACTTTTTCCCTTTTCATTCTTATTTTAGATCATCGCACATCTGTGGTATGAGATTATTGCTTCGGTTAGCCCTAACAAATTTTTACAGGCATAAAAATTAATTTTATGTTTCATTAAACAAGAAAAACTTACATAACCTTTTATCAACTATCTATCTGTCAACCACATTCCACTGATTTTATATCCTATTATTATAATGTTTGAAATACATGCAAACAATAAGAGGAAAATGTTATTTATATAACAAATTTATAATGCGTTGCACGTTTTTCTTTTCTTATCTTCTCATTTTTTAAGTAATTTTAAAATGAAAATAAGCAAAGCACAAATAATAGACAGTTGTATAAGAGATCCGATATACTCGTGGAAATATTGTGACAAAGTTGTTGAATTATAAATTGGTTTCCAAAGACTAGTCAATTAAATTTGATAAGGGAAAAACAAAGTGTCAGTAAATCAATAGAAAGTTCCCATTTCTGTTCAAAGCAAAATCAAAGTTCCGCCCTAACTAGAAATTATTTATTACTAGTCAGCCGCCGTGCTTTGCACGAATGCAATATTGTATTTTTATTTAAAAAATTTCATACATAATGAATTGGTACAAATTTCCCAACAGAAATTTTAAAATATCACAAAATTTCCCAACAGAAAATATAAAATATCAAATTTTATAGCGCACTCTAGTTTCCAGTTACATCCTATGCACTCTAACTTGTAGTTTCGCAATAAATATATAAATTATTTATTAGAAATGACTAAAAATTAATCATATAAACATTCCACCATAGATTCCTTAAATGACAGTGAAATCTGTTTAAGAATCCGTTGTATAGTTTAGAAATTCTGCGAATTGGAACAGATCAGGAATTTCAAATTTTCTTTAACTATAAGATTTAGTCAATGAGGTGTAACAGTTTTCTTTATAATTCATAGAAAATTCATGTTATAATTTAATACACATTACATAAATTTCGTGAAATAATCTTAATTTGTCATTTGAATCGGAACAGATTACAATTACCACAATAAATTAGATCTAGAAAATCTCGCTTGGAAAATAAATTTGACCAATATTGAAATCATTTGAAACATTTTTAACCGAAATTCATACTTTTCTGTTAATTTTTTGGAAAGAAGATTCTTCTTTCAACATGTGACATAATGTTGATCAGATCAACTGTTTTTATATTAATAATTTACATTTATAAAAATCAAATTATCTTCATTAGAATTACTATAGTATAGTTATGTCCCATTTGTACCCAATGTTTCTTTAGAGTTTGTGACTGTTTTACGTTTTGTAAGACTTCCATAACAAAATGACATGAAAATTTATCAGTGAAATATTTAATGCCTTGCTTTAATGTCCAATTAGTTTTGCCAAATTGTCAGTTATCATTTGTCAATATTTGAGGCGAATTCGTAAATGCTCGTATTTGATGGATTCTCTTATCCTTACCTCCCCCTAATGGATAAAAACGAAAGTGTCAAAGTCCAGCCAAAAGACATTGACTGTTCTGTCTAACGATATTTATATCAAATACATTTTGTTAGACTTTTTTTTTTTTTTGTCTTCGTACATGGTACAAGAATACAGAAAATGCATAATTGATTGATTGTTTGTGAATTGTGCCCCATGAGTTTCCATGAAAACTCATAGCAATAACAACAAAAATAGGAAGAGAAACACAAGCGTTCTGCTTAAGAATGCACAATGACAGCATGATGTCCTTTTTGGCTTATAAATAATAAATCAGCAACTTGACATTTCTTGTTTTGGACATTTGCCTGAATTAAGGTTTATTTATTTTATTTTATTTTTAGCTTACATCCTCGATATTTATTGGCAATGGCATTTAGAGTAGTAATAATTGCCAAGCCAAGAAGATGAAGAAGGCATTTCTTTCAATTTATATCATATTATTGAAAATTTCATTTTGGTATCTTCTAGTATTTGACTGACAAATAAAGTCATGGCCTAAATATTTAGATGATTATAGATATATGTACATTGAAGTTCTTAAGTGATAAATTAGATTGTGTTCTTCAATTGACATTAAAAAGCTTTAAAAATAAATGGAAAATTTAAACTTAAGTCAAATTCAGAGAGAAGAGTGGTCTATTCTATCTATTGTTCCTGTTTATCGATTCCGCGTACTCACAATTTCTTCAAAGGGCAATAATTGGTTGTAGTAGATTCTTCTTTAAGAACACGTATACCAAAATTATACAATCTAGGTATTAAGCTTTCTAAGAGTATAACATTTTTTGCAGAAACTTTTATATATTCATAAGTCATATACCAATTGATTCTCAAGCTTTGGTATTTTATAATATTTTAAATGAACTATGTTATATGTCAATTATATATTGAAAGTCTTTAAAAACATAACCAAAATTACTGAATACTTAAAATAAACATCAAAAACTAGTAAAGTCAAATGACAATAAGCGACAAAGACAATAAACGTGACTTTTTGGTAGAAACACAGTGAAAAATGCCTCCTAGGGAGCAGACAATAAAACTGTTATAGCAAATATCCTGTCATTTTCAAATCCACTGCATCTTTCTATGCATATGAAATATTGTACTTAAGCATGCTGAAATGAAATGTTATTCAGATAAATTTCATTGTTGAGTAGGACTTTGTCGTAGGGTAAATCATTTATAAATATGTAGGTATACAGAACTACTAAGAGTATATGCAACAGCATCCGTGAGCACTCTACTCCAAAAGACTTATTCAGGCTCAGCTGCAATAAGCGAATAGCGAACCAAAAGACAAAAGAATCTATAGAATGAACCAACGAACTAACGAGCGTGCGAACGATTCATTGTTTATTTAAAAACTGTGCTCCATTATAGAAAACTGCTTTATAAAAATGCAATTTTAGTGGGGCGAACATGGGATAAGACTGTCAGTCTGCAACAGAATGAAAATGAACATTGGCAAGAACCACTTACAAAAGCGGTGGACGAGTGAAAGCAAATAAAGAGTACACAAGTTGCAAGAGTTCAGAGAATGGAAATGGGAAACTGAAGGAGAGTAGCGTCACAACTTTATGTTTTCCTTTAGTAAAAATACCTCCAACAATAATGACAAGAAGAAAAGAATCAATGGTGACAATTTCAAAAAAAAAAAGAAAAAATATATTAAGAAAAAAAAAAAAAAATACATAAGCCACAATGTGCAAGAGTCTATGCGAAGGATTCCTGCTATCCTTGCATTGTTGGTGATGATAACCGACACCAATACGCCATCGCCGCCAGAACTGCAACAACCATCGTCTCGTCAAGTGATCCCAGCAAGGCCAACGCATAAACCACTCCGGCATAGTAAATGTTACTTCTATAGATAAAAGTATGTAGCACTGTGCGTGTCTCTTTTCCGTTTGTAGATGCATCCTACAACTGAATAATGTTCATCGCGATTCTGTGTTGGTGGAGGGAGGCAGTGGCATTGGCAGATGATGAAAACGTGCCCTTTGTTTTCGGATTTTCGGAATTTTAATTAAATTTCCATTGTTTCTAGTGGCACTTACCACTGATGCTGCTACAACTACTGCTACTGATGATGATGAAGTGAGCCACAAGAGCTACCGCGTTTTCAAAGTGAAATGCATAAAGTTTTGGTCGCTCTCATTGTTAAAGGAAACGCTCAGATTGGCACCCAGTACAAAAAAGAAAAAGATTGTTTGTATACAGAAAAACTACTCAAAAATCAATGAAAAGAATATAGTTATATGCGTAGATGCTAAGCAGAAAAGGCATGGGCACATTAATCTTATATTGAGATTAGCTATTGATTATTACTTCGAGATTTACAAAGAAATGTAATCAAGAATAATAAATTAAAATATTGATTGCCTTGCTTCATACTTCGATAATGAAATAAAGAAAATTTTATATATAAACACAAAAATTAGGAAGTATGGCCCACTGTCTTTATAATTTAAGCTTAATATCTTAGAAAGGGATAAGCCAATGTACACAGTAGATAAAGAAAACCATGTAAATCGAAATTGAAAGTTTTGTATGGAAAATATTTTTACAAAATCCAAAAATATTCATAATTACTTTAATATTACAAAGTAAAATATAACTAAATCAATTTTAAAAACTTGTAACCAGTTGACTATTCCTAAAAATACAAAACTGTAAAAATAACTTGAAATCAAAATGTCACTTGATATTTGGTGTGATTACAGTTTGATGTTACATTAGATGAATTAGAATTCTCTTAAAAAAATTGTATTTGGTTTTCGTATTAAAAATACTAGAAATATGCCCTTTTGTGCCCTTGTATGATTAGGGAAATGGTGGGGTCTATTTATCACGCCATTGCAGCCTTGAATTTGCTGTTACCAAGCGATAAAAAATTAATTTAGTTTTAATATTTTTACGTAATTCAATTGAATATTTTAACGCTTAACTTGATTTATATAGAATTTTTAAATTAACTTAAATACACCACTATCAATCTATGACTAAAAGAATTTTGTGCATTTTTTATCCAATTAGTATAAAGTCGCTTTTGAATCAAACAAAATAAGATTATCATGTATGATTACTTAAATTGAATTTAGTATTTATTTAAAGAAATGAAATTAACTCAGCTTCATGCCGAAGGGAAATGGTTACATTGGCTTGGGAGATTTTTGGGCAAATTAAGAATATACGTATATACTATATGGGATCACTGATGTCTTCTTCAAACCGTTCATGGCAAACTTAAAATACAATTCAATTAGAAATCTTCTTTAAAAAACCGAAAATAAAGAAAGAAAGAAATCGACTTCCAATTTTTTCAGGTTCAGTGAATAGAAGGAATACATGGTTACGTATACAAATCCCTGAAGACAGATTGATTCGGTTTGTCATGCTGATTACGAATATAATTTCATGGGTTTTGGTTGGATTCCTAAATATAATTCTCTAAATTTATATTAATATATCGTAACAAATTAATTATCTAAAGTAATAATGAGGGCTGCACTAAGAAATTACCATATATACCACCTTAAACTTCAAGAATGGGTTAGTTGTAAAAATTGTCTTAAACATGAAGTTTAATATCATTATCTTTATTTGCGTAAATTTGATTGCCTGTGCAGTAGGTAGGGGTAGGTATCGGAATTCAATAGAATCCTATAGTAAAGTAATTAACAATTTAAATTTTATTTATTTTAAAGGAATATTAGATGACCTCCTTGGCTCAACTGGTGAGTAACGTTAAATCACCATGTTTCAATTTTAAGGAAATAAAGCAAGATTGAACTAAACTGAATATAAAATAATTAACAATCTAAATTATTTTTATTTTTAAAGGATTACTTGGTCAACTCTCTAATTTCACTGGTCAGCAAGCTGCGAATGTTTTATCTCCAATTGCTCCAATAGCAAATAAGCTTGCGGAAGAGGGTATGTAGTTTTGTCTTTATGTGAAACTAATTATATTCAATATTTATTTCTTTCATTTTATTTAGTGTCCGCTGGTGTTGTTTCTGGTATAGCACAAGGTTTAAGAAAAGAGCTGCACGTAGAAGACTAAATATAATGCACAGGTCTAAGAAACTTTAACATTGCTGAGATAACAACATGAGCAGAAAATAAAGTTTTAATTTCAGAATCTCAAAATATACTTTCTGTATCTTTTTAATATATTATATTGGGTTTTATTTTCTTAATATTAAGTGAATTTTTCCATCATTTTTTATTTTATAAAGATGAAGTAAATCCTAGCTTTGTGTGTTACCTGCTACTTGTCCTTGTACTTCTATAACCTACTATGATGTTTCTATGTGCAGCAACTCTCTCTCTGTCTCTTGCTCTAGTCCTCATTGAACATCAAATACAAGAAAGAGAAAAAAAAACCTATAGCACAATACTCTTGTGCGTACTTGACTAATACTATATGAGAGAAATAAAAATACAATAAAAACCACAACTCACAATACACACAAATTAATAGTTTTTAATATTTTCGATTCTGTACGTTGATTTTGGTCTAATAATTGTTAAATGTTGCTTACAATAAAGTTTCTTATCCTTGAATAACTTTTTTTTGAATTTAATTAGTTGGGTTTACGTGAAGCGCGCTGAAACACCCAAGCAACTGGAAAACAAACCAAAATTTCAGCCCACGATTTCCTTGTGGTAAGTGTATAAAGGAGCTTCGTTCTAAAAATTCTTTGCATCTTTGTTGAAAAATAATTTTTGTTTTTTTTTTTAATTAAGTGAGCAAGACAAATTGATTCGTCCGATCAAGAATAAATTTAAAGATTTGTCATGGGTTTACTTATTTTAATTACAACGAATGTTTATTTTTTTTTGACTCTTACTGCCGTTAAGAAATTAAATTAAATTAATTAAATTAAATTAAATTAAAAAAATTAAATTAAATTAAATTAAATTAGCATCAAGGCTATTCGCGCAGGTGTCCCCCAGGGTAGCGTTCTGGGGCCGACACTCTATACCCTGTTCACGCACGACATGCCCAATAGCTTAAAGCTACCGCTAGAATATTCTGATGATTTTATCATCGCCACGTTTGCAGATGATATGGCCATCCTCTCCAGAAACAGGTGCATATATGAAGCCACGGACAATCTGCAACAATATCTGCACAGTTTTGAAGTCTGGACAAAAAGATGGAACATTGGCATTAACGAAAAGAAATGTGGCAATGTGACGTACGCCTTACGGCCGGATGTTTGTCCGGGCGTCTTTATTGGCAATCAGTTGCTGGAGCATCACTCGGGATATAAATACCTTGGTGTATATTTGGATAGGCGGCTAACGTTTAAAACCCATATCTCAAATATAACGAAGTCGCTCGGCAGAGAATTAGGAAATTGTATTGGCTCCTAAACAGTCGCAATAAATTGTCACTAAGAAATAAGGTACACATCTACAAAGCAATAATTGCTCCTGCTTGGCGTTATGGCTTACAGGTGTACGGCATAGCAGCAAAAACAAATATTGCTAAGGTTAGAGTTCTGCAGGCCAAGACATTGCGCATGATTTCTGGGGCCCCTTGGTACATGCGCTCAGTGGACCTTGAGCACGACTTGAAAATACCAAAAATTGGCGACGTGATTAATCATCAGGCCAAGGACTACATTAATCGGTTGGCAAATCATCCAAACGATCTAGCCAGGTGGCTTTTAAGGCGACGCAGAAAGGGAGGGGTCAGAGTGGCGAGGAGGCTGAGAAGATCGCATCCTGTCGACCTCCCTACTAGATCATATTAAATGTTTTGTTCCTTCCCACTTGTTAATATAAGTTGTTTTGTTATTGTTTTGTATATAGTTTAATTAAAGTTGTTTCATAATTAAAGTTTTAACAGAGAAAAAAAAAAAAAACAAAAAAAAAACAAATGAAGTATTTAATCTACCATCTTTGATTAGAATTTAAAGCTCTCTGCAATTTTCACAGAATGTCTTCCAAACAGAGCAGATCAGTCTATAATATACTTGAAGTAAACATATTTATAAATGCAATCTTGAGCGAAACATAAAAAAATCTTATTTCAAATCTACAGATTGCTTATCTTATGAAGAAGGAAAAAAAAGGATTCCGTGTGCAAAGTATTTTACTTTTTATGTCACAGATTTTATTAATTTAATATATGTTAATCATACGCAATTTTAAGCCTCACTTAAGTTTTAATGAATAAGACGATAACTATAAATTCTCATTTATTCGACTCCTGTTGCCACATATCACATAAACTGCAAATGTTCTAAGAAAAATTAATCTTACTTATTTTTAATTTTCACACTTATTAACTTGAAAGAAAGCCAAAAACAGCCAAAGCTTCTCTGATTGTTGACAATAAATTCTGTTGTTGCAAACAAACCTCGAAAAGTTCAGGCTGAAGAAAATGGTATGGCAAAGAATGCAACATTGCAGAGAAGCCACCATTAACTTTAAAACCAACATTCCAAAGCAGCAAAAGATTATGAAGAAAGACAAAAACAAAAATTGGCAACATTTTCTGTTGTTGCATATAACCTCAAAGCAATTCTATGTGCGCACTCCAAGAAAATTTTTCCACAAAAAAAAAAAGAAAAAAAAAAAAAAACCCAAAAGCAAGCAACTTCTTGGGCAAAAATGTTTCTTTATTTTACATAAACACAAGCTAAGATATTGTCTTGCCGCAAGGGTAACTATAGCACAACAATAACAAGAACAACAATGGGTACAACAAAAGTAAAGTATATAAAAGCCGCAAAATTTCATTTTAAAGGCAAAACGCGTAAATGGAAGTTGTCATGGGCTTTTCAGCTTTCAATGGTAGCAGTAGTGGCATGAGGTTTATTTCCTACTGCCACACTTTGGTTTCATCTGCATTTTTTATAGCCGTTTCTTTTTTCTCAAACTGTGTAGCCTTGTCCTTGCCGTGACTTCAACAACCGGAAGAGCAACATCAGTAGTCGAATTCATAGACTTTGCAATGACTTTTTAATGCCGTTTACTGTTTGTCTGTCTGTCTTTATGTATTAAGTGTATATAGTTGACTGCTACTTGGTTTGGTTTGGCTTGGCTTTTAACTCATAGTTTTGCGTTTACTTTGCTTTATTACTTTTTGCGAAAGAAATGATGAAAAACCAACAAAACAGAAGCCACCAATATAAAAGCCACATGCCGTTTTCTCAGCTTTGTTAGCTTCGTTGCTACTGTTGTCGTCGCCACAGAGAAAAGTGTGGATAGATCAAGTGGTCGGTTGGTTATAAATTCTAAAAAAACAAAAAAAAATTCAAGAATATACGCAGGAAATAAAAGTTAAAAAAGGAAGCTATTTTCAAAGAATCATAACAAAAAAAAAAAGAAATTTAACTAGAAGGTGTTGTTAAGTCAAAAAATGCACAACAGCGCATAAGTGGAAAATATTGTATAAAAAGAAATTGTTGACAAGAAGGATAAACACTGTGATCTGTATGAGAGATAATATTAGGTAAGCTTCTCACCACTTTGGTTGTTACCAGTTTGGTTTTTAGTAAGCTCTCTTTGTTTCAGAGTATAAAAAACAATTTGATTGCATCTTCAGATTTTCTTCATTGCTGATAATCCTTTACTTTTTATTTATTGTATTTTTTTTTTTTTTTTAGAGGACACTAAACACTTTTTGGTGTTGCTTATGAAAAAATCTGATAAACTGCTTAAAAAAACATCAAGAAAGAAAATTAACTTCTTTCTATTACCAAACCTTGTACACATAATATTCACACCTCATTATTTGCTTATATTTAGTTAATTTTCATTAAATTTTGGAACTACATTTACCATCTAACAAGAAGGCAAAATAGACGATTTAATGAAGTAAAGTAACTTTACAATGAAAATTTCCATATAGTCTTTATTTGGTTTGAATATGAAAAATACCAAAGCTACTGCATGCTTGTGAACTGGGCATACTATTGCAAGAGGTCTGTTCAAAAAGTAATTATTATCTTGACATTGTCAGCCATGTTGCTTTTTTGTTTTTGACCGACATAAAGATGACACGTGTTTTTGAGTTTTGGCGATTTGTTGTATTCTAAACAAAGAGCGTAAAGTTCGGTTAAATGCTCCATGTTTTCGTATATTACAATGGCGTGGTAAATCATTAGTTCTTGCCAGACGATCGATCCATCTTCAAGGAATATTTCTTTGAAATGTGGCGTCATTTATATGAAGCGATACGAAAAACGCTTGGAATTGTGGAAGATTGTTGATATGCTTATTGCACAGACGACTTCGTGAATTTCGACGATAATGGAAACAATTGAATTTCGCGTGTCTATTAAGCAAGGAAACGCTTGATAAATACCATCAATTTCAATATTTAAGAAGTATTTTATAGAATTCTAGCACAAGTGAATTTGAACGTTCAAAAAGCCCAAAAGATATTGACCTCTTTTGGCAAAAAATCCTTGGAATTAAATTGGATGATCGGAGAAAAGAAGTACATGAGGTGAATTAGACTGTAAGTATCTCAATCTAGTGAGTACATCACATTTTTCTTAAATATTCGGGAATGGAAAAGTTATCTGCGTGACGAACTTAATTGCAAAAGAGTATTTGGTAATGTTCTACCGCAATTCAAACCGTGTTTCTGTACTGTTTTGTATCCATGGATGAAACATGAAGCCATCATAACAAGGGAAGTCTGTCGGCCAACATAACATCGATTATTATTATTCTGAGCTGTTTGTAATATACATATTTTTCTGATAATATTGGGTTAGAGATTTACTGTGATTCCCCTACTTTGTTCTTGAGATGAAGTAGATTCATATAAAATATATTCTGTAAAATACACTTCACAAATGAATTCAAACACTTTACAAATATTGAAATGAGAAGACTTGTGCAGGATACGTTTTCCAAGGAAAGTATTTGTCTCACTTCCCATGATGTGAAGTGAGATTTAATCACTTTCCCTGCAAAATATCTAACTGAAGTCTGAAGCGACACTCACTTTATTTTGGTGGTAATTGACTAAACTCAAAATGACGTTGAGCTAATTCTAAGACAAAGTATTATAATATCCCAGAAGGGTTCTACTTAGATTTTCTTAATTCCGGTATAGGCCTTTAAGATTTACTTATTTGGCTCCGAGTGCATTTCAATAGCAAAGCTCCATCAAAGTTAATTGTGAATCCATAGAAGGATTAACAATATTATATAAATAGGTAATGCGAATTTAAACTTAAAAAATGAAATTTTATTTCTAATTTCTAGATATTATTGTATATTAACATTTGTAACCGTTACAAAATTGATTATTTACACAGATGATTGTTCCGTAATAAATAATATATAATATTTTCCAATTGGTTTAGTTTTCAAAAGTCTCTCTTGGGTTAGCATTTGTACCAAACATGAAGTTGCAATTAATTTCATTTCTTTTCTTATATTTGATTTCGGCTACAAATGGTGGGTATTAATTGAACAATAAGGTCGTCAGAATTCTGAAAGAAATTTGTCTTATAAAGGAAATTATAATTTATTTTAGCGGATTCTCCGGATACTCCGGATATTACGGATTCTTTAAAAGAAGGTAAGTAATTTTACTCTTCTTTCTTTCATTCCACCGATTTGAATTTGTATACAAACACAAAAAAAAAAAAACTCACGGCTTAAGACTTCATTCTTTTCCTTTCGTTTACTGTCATTTTTTTCCTGTCCCAACCATACTATCCCAAATTTTTGGAGTTGTGGCTCGTTGGCTTCCAAGGGCGTTTGTGGCATATCTACATTCAGTTACATGAAGTTATTCTTTTATGTGTATTCATATAAAATAGTATTTATTTTCTGAGCATTTATTTACGATTACATATTTTTCTTTCCTGCCTCAACCATACACAAAAGTTGCAAATATGGCTGGCATGGCTGGTAAAGCTGTAGCGGACGTTATGAAACCAATTAATACAGTGCGTGAAACTATCGGGAAAAGTGGTATGCATTTCAAACGGCCAAGCGAACGCATTGGTTTATTTATTATTTTATATATTTCAGGGCCTGTTGCTCTACTCAAACAAGTTGCGAAAGTAGCAGGTTAACAGGATTGCATCAACTTTTGTATTAATACTGAATATTAAAAACTAAAATTTCAATCAAAAACAAACAAAAAAAAAAAAAAAAGAAGTAATATATCGAATTTTCTTTATAACAATGAATAAATGTTTGAGGTTTTGGATATAAAATGATGAAATTTTAATAATAAATGTGTTTTATTTTATACCTGCTAATGTGCTGAAGATTATACCAATAAGGTGAGCGTTCATGTTGGTGATCTTATGCAATTGAAGGCATAATATACACGAGATGACTTGGGACCAATTTTATTGGGAATTATATATTGCAATCGATTTCTAATTGACTTGAGATTGAAATTGTCAGCTGTCTGTTTCACAATAGAAGTTACGGAGTTTTGTTTTTTATTTATTTATTATGACAAAATACTGTCAAACTTAAAAATAAAATATATTAATAATAATATAAGACATGATATTACAACAAAATATAAAAAAAAAAAAACATAATTAATAATAATAATAAGTGATTAAAATTAGTCTTAGAACAATTTTAATTACTTAAAATTAAACGTTATCTCTACTTTTGCATTGGAAAACTGACAGCTAAACTCAAGAGGAACAGCAAAAACTTAAGTCGAAATTGTTAGAATTGACTTAGCTCGATTAGAGTCCTGATCCCTACAAAAAGTTAATATGATAACCATTCTATTCCTAAATGGGTTAAATCATGGTTTACAATCTGCATATAAAGATATTTTTAGAATCAATCAAGATTCCTTTGACAGCCAGCCATTTCTCTTGGAATATATTCCTTGGAGCGCTGAGAGACCAGCAAATAACTAGATATTGATATTGACCTCAGTGAGAATGTCTAGGTTTTCGACACTTTTAAGAATTTCTAGTAAATTTAATAAATTAGTTTTTCGAGAGCCACATAGATATTTAATTAATAAATATATAAAAAAGAAATAAAATAATGATAATAAAAGAAAATTCTCAATATTACAATATTTATTTTTAAAATAAAGTCGATTTTTCAAATAAGATTATTTACATAACAAAATTTAATTTTCCAAGACCACAAAAATCTTATAAATTTCTCATTTTAAAAGTCAAAAATTTACAAATTTTAAACCCTAGTCATGCTGATTAAGGAAAGAATTTATTTTGTTTTGCTTTTATTACTAATGAAATATTATTATAATTTTTATGTTTTTGGTAAATTAACTTTAATTTATCGTATCAAATTAATTTCTTAATGAAGGCTGCACTAAGAATTTACCATATATAACACGTTGGACTTCAAAAATGGCTTAGTCGAAAAAAAGTGTCTTAAACATGAAGTTTCACATAATTTTATTTCTTTTCGTAAATTTGATTGCGTATTCAGTAGCTGTGCTACAAGGACTTATTCCTAGTCTCGCTGGTTCAACTGGTGAGCAACTAGCGAATCTTTTAAATCCACTTGCTCCAGTAGCACATAATTTTGCAGAAGAGGGTATGTGTTTTTCTCACTAATTGAAATTATGTTAATTATATTCAGTATTTATTTTATTTGTTCATATATTTTATTTAGTGGCCTCTGGTGTTGTTTCTGGTGTAGTAAAAGGTGTAAAGAAGGAACTTGGTAAATAATGCATAGGCCAAAGAAATTTTCCAATTGTTGATATTAGTATATTTAATCAACGAGAAGAGAAAAATAAAGCTTTCATTTCAAAAACTGAATGTACGAGTATCCTTTTAATAAATTGATTGCTAATATTATCTGTTTTATTATCGATTGCTACACACAAAGCTAGACAGATGCATTCATCGAATCCATCTGACTATCATCTGATCATTCTGATCAATAATTTGATTGGTTTATTCAAGAAAAGAAAATAATACTTGTAAAACTGAAACTAGGAAACAGTTTTATAAAGAAATTATTAAAATGGCCTATGCCAAAATTGGTTCTATAAAATGATATGGAGATATGTGGAACACGTTTTATCTTTTATTCAGTCTCTCAAAGATTTTTAGCAATTGTGCAACGACGAGAAGCAGAGTGTTTTCAGGAATTTTATACTTAATTTTGCAACATTCACCACTCTCCTTTTACATATTATGCGAAATGATTGCATAAAGCCTTTGTTGATATTATTATGAACTGCTCTTCATTCGCTTTATTGTTCTTAGTACTTTGTATGCTGTTCCTTTTTGGTTCATAACTTAAAATTGACTAAGATTGATCATAGTCTTGCTCCAAGACATCTATGTATATCCTTTTGTGGACTCAACCGTCACTTCCCGACAGTAAATTCAATAAAATAAAAAAAATAACGTCAAGAGCTACAGCGCCAAATCTGTTAGTGGAGAACACTTCTTCGAAGAAAGACTTGTAGAGAAAACGGAACCATTTTCCGAAAATACATAGCAGTAGCATAAAATGAGTTAAATGCAATGATATCGAATAGAATAAAATTTATTTCCATTTCCAGCCAATTAAAGACATAATAGAACAGAATATCATATTAAAAGATACAAAAAACAAAGACTTTTTTATTTCATTTTATTTTATTTCATTTTTTTTTATTCATTTTACCATCTATTCTTCATCATTGTTTGTTAATTATATACTTGAGTCTAAATTCTTGTAATCGCCATAATAAACTTCTTCGTCATACAATTTGGGTTTCTTTTTCTTGTCATGATTTATTTATTATAAATTATTATATTATAATATTTTTGTTTTTTGCATTTTGAGTAAATGCGTTTTATGATTTATATAGTTTTTAATTATACATTTTTTTGTTGTTTTCACTTTTTTTTTATTATTTATTTTTATAATAGATAAATTAAATTTATAATTAATTACAATAAATTGCATAACAAAACTGTTTAATGTTCATCCTGATGAAGTTCTTTTTTATGCACTTCATTTCAATTTCTATATTTACTCATCAAACTCATCCTGTTCATTTTATTTAAATATTAATTTCATTTTATTTGTAGTTTACAAATAGAAAACAATAATAATAATTTTTTTTTTTTGTTAGATATAATAAATTTTTTTTTTTTTATTCTTTATTTTAATATTTTTATTTTATTTATTTACTTTTCTTTTTGTAACAATTTCCATAGAATATAAATTGAAAATTGCTATTACTGTTGTTGTTGTTGTTGTTGTTGTTGTTGTTGATTTATATTTATGTATGAATGCATAACTAATTAAGTTTCATTAATGATTTTTACTGCTTTGACGTTTCATTGCTTTTAATAATATTTTTTATTTTTTTATTTATTATTTGTATTTTAATTATAATTATTTTTTTTTTTACTCGCTTATTTGTTTTTTGTTTGTTGCTGTCAATAATTAAATTTATTTTTTATTAGAATTAATAATGATTTTTCATTTTTCTTTATTTATGTTTTGTAATTTTTGTTTAAATGTGTTTGTGTTTTTGTTTTATTTACTAGTAATGATATTTATGACGGTAGTTGTTTTTTTTTTTGTATTTTTCCTATGGTGTGGTTTTATTAGATAATTTTATTATATTTAAATGTTTATTTTTTCTCTTTATTTTTTCTTTTTTATGTGTTTCATTTGTTATGGTACATTTATAATTCAAAAAATAATTTTGCATTTTGATGGTTAATTTGCTACAGTTTTTTTTTTTTTTTTATTATTTATATATTTATTTTGTACACAAGTTTTCTGTTTTCTTTTTTCTTTTTTGTTTAACTTAATTTTTAAAGTATTATGATTTTTTTCTGCATAGTTTTTTACAAATATATTTGTATGTAAGTAAATTGTTTTGATATCCGTGCACCTTTTCATATTCCATTGGGGTATTAATAGAAAAAATTCTTACTGAGAGTTAAAAAGTTCTCTTCAAATTATTTGTGTGACTCTCAAATGGAAGTTTATAAAAGTATAGTAAATTGAAAATATTATATTGTAAATCACCAGAGACTACACAAGAGCTCAAATATACATTAGTAGTAAGCTTTCCATTTATCATAATTGTTTTCAGAGAAATACTGTTGGGTGTCACCTTTTTTAATAATCGAATAGATCGAATTTCATTTCATGGATGTGGGTGAAGTCATAACATAGAGTTGAGATGATTTGCGTCCGATCTTCGACATTCTTATTGTAAGTGAAGTCTAGTTGACTTCAACATGTCAATTTATAATCGTCATTGCGTTGCATTGTCATGCTGTATACTACAAGTATATTCATCTTTATCCATGTGTATATAGGAAACTGTTGCAGTTTCTATGAATAGTCAAATTAAAGTAGAATTGAAAGAAAGAAAGATAGAATGAAAAACTTCTTGTTATCTGCTTTAGACATCTTATTAAAAATTCCAAGTTTTTCTTCGGTGATAAGTCTTTGATTTCCAAATTTTCTAGGAAATGGTTGCCTAAATTATGGAGTCTGGTCCAAATGAGGGCATCATAGAAGCACAAAAAATGCATTGATATTTCCCCTTCTTCATTATCTACATTGGTTGTTAAGTCTTTTTAACATAGTGTGTAATTGCTGCAGTAATCTAAGATATCTTGTTAGAAAGCCTGAATATATACCATGTTATCTGTGGTATCTCTTGAGTTCTTTGGTTTCCAACAAATATGCTTTTGTCGGACACACAGCATGAAGATTGTGGTGACAAAACAAGTATAAATCAATTGGTAGTTAAGTTTGATAAAACAGATAAAACAATTTGAAAATATTATTGTTTAAGCAGGTGCAAAGGATATGAAACTTTCGGTGAAACCGAAGTTATTATTTGAATTTTTATTTTCCATTTCAATTTAATTAAGTATAATATAAAATTTTTGTTTTTATGTTTTTTGATTTTCTAAATTTATGGATGTGTAAAAAAATATTTATTATTTTATTTAGCACATCATCAGTTTTATTTAGTGATTTTAGTAATCAAAAGTTTTTGTTTTTATTTTTAAGATATAACAATTGTTTCTAGTAATATTAAGTTTTTAGAAATTCGTATTCTTTTTTTTAACAGTTTTGAAAATTTTCAATTGTGTTTGTTTTGTGTTTTTGGTATATTTTTCTTTTATTATTTTAATGCTAAAAAAGAAGCTCATTTTTACAAATAGTAAATATATGTTTATATATTTTTTTTTAAATTTCTTTTTTCTGTTAAATTATTAAAAAAAGAAAAAAATTAACGAAAAAGAATAAAGAAAAGAAAATTGTTTTCTTAATATAAAAATAAATAAATAAGATTCAAACAACAGTTTTTTATTTGCATTACTTAGTCATTGGACTAAGCAATGTTTTTTTTGAAACTGGACAAATGCACAGATTTTATGGCTTATTTTCATCGCATCTTCTCACCCAACATCATCATCATCATCATCATCATCCAATGCCCATGTTCTTTTGTGATAATTTTTGTTATGTTATTTTACTTCTTCGAGGGCACCTGTTTTCTTATTCTTCTTTACTTGGGCATAGATTGAGGCTGCTTTGTAATTAATAGGCCCATAATGTTGGCTTTCCAGATCGGCATAAATCATTTCATCATCAAATTGGAGTGCGCTTAAAGGCTGCATATATATAAATAGATAAAAATCAATAAAGGAAAAGAACAAAACAATCAAATAAAAAACCCAATGAAAATGAAAAATGAATAGAAGAATAAAAGTTAGCCATTATGAGATTCATTGCCAATTGCATTTGTTTATGGTTAATGAGGCAGCACATAAGTATGCAATATTATTTTTTATTTCAATTACAATAGAAATCCCAGCTATTGGCATGCAAACATTGTTTATAATTTATTACACTGTCGTGCTATGCTTTTTAAAATGAAAGAGCGCGATTGAAATGATAATAAATTGCAATAAAAATGCTATATCCAGTGAAGAGTTGAGTTGATTTGCGTTGAGTTGAGTTGAGTTGTAAATGAAGCTTTAAATATGATTGAAATTATTTGCCATGAATTTAATTATTTAATCAAGAATTTTGTTGAAATTTTTCTTTCTTAATAGAAAAACATTTACAAAAATTATTAATTATTAATATAATATAAATAAACGACAGTTTAAAAAATTATTAACAAAACAATGGTAATGGAAATTTGTACATAAAAACATTTACCTTCTTTCTTATTTATTTAATTGAACTGACATTGAACAACATTTAGTGGAAAAAGTACATACATATAACATTTTATGTATATTGTTTTTTTTTTTTATACAAATTTTATTATATCTTGTTTTAATGATTTAAAATTTTTTTTCTTTGGTATTTTTTTTTTTCGTGTTTTAAAAAATATATGTATTGCTGCCTTTGTATGGATCCTCGAAATCGGATACTTGCTATAATAATAAGAGAGGGAAAAAATTTTGAAAGAAAAAGTTTTTAAATAAAAATTCAAAAAATTAAAACAAAAATTAAAAAAAAAAATTTATCCTAAATATAAAGAATAATAATACTTTTTTTTTAACTAGGAAACTTGACGAGTTTTAAATTTGTTGTGTATTTGACGAAGCATGGTTTGGTGTGACAACGGGTTATGAAAAATTGTAAAATATATTTAATATTGTTTACTCTATTTTGCCATTTTTTAAATTTTTCTTTGAAGTCGCACATAAATTTAATTGTTTAATATAATAAATTTCTTTCCTTAATGAAAATTTTTTCTTTTAAAAAGAAAATGCGTTTGGTTTACACAATAATTTAACCATTTTTATGTAGTTAAGGGTATGGAAAAATACAATAGTACTTATAAAGAAGAATATTAGTTTAAAATGCAGATTAACTTTGTTGGAATTGCAAAGAAATTATTGAAACTATGAAAATAACAGATCAATATGACAAAATATTTCTTATGTAACTTGTTTATTCCATTGATTATTATTAATTATTTTGGCAAATTCTTTTTCATTTTAGCTTAGTAGTTAATATTCTTGCAATTTTTCATTCAACCTCTCAGTAATAATTTATTAATTTATTCGAAGGGATTTTTAAATAAGTCAACAGACAGCGGCGATCTTAAAAAATGCCATTATGTCATTGGGTTATGTATCGATAATCTTACAATAATTCAGAATGAATGCTGTGTAATGAAATCCTTTACTAGCAAGAAGGTTCTCGGACCAACTCTCTCCCAGTCACAAGCTATTGAAGAAGAGCATGGACCATGGACCTTGCTTGGCTGTACACCCCACTTGATTGTGGCTGATAGGTTTATTTTTGGAGGAGAAAGCACAAAGATTTTCTTATGTTTTCCAAAGACAAGAAATCAGTCGACAGTTGGAAATTTGATATATCTTAATTTATGTATCCCCCTTTGCGAGAGTGTTACAACCACAAGCCGAACTATTTTTTTCTATTTGAAATTATTTCTTCTAGTAGTTCGTCACAAATATTGAAAATGTCAAATGTATCTAAGTTAATTAATTTTTTTTCTTGAATATATTTTCTTTTCGATATATAAGAAACGAGTATTTTTGGTCTACTTTTGCTTGTTTATGTGTTTTGTTGTTTGGAAACTATAAGGATCGGACCAAACGTTTGTCTTATGTAATGATATTACATTGTTTCTTATGATGCAGCACATACCAAAGCAGTCATGTTTTTTTTTGGCTGTATCGCCTTATGACTGGTTTTCGACAAATACACGTCTTTGCATTATGCAAACATATACTAAAATGAACATAATTGTTTCAGACCAGCTCTGTTGTCGGTAATTGCTTAGTTCCTTATAGTGCAACACACACCAAGTAAATCAAAACAAAAAGATGAGACAAAACAGAAAGAGATCTCTCGTTGTCGCTAGCTAGCCTGTTATATTTTGAAGAGAGAACGTTTGTTTTGTTAGATTGTATTCCATTTGGTGTGTGTTTGAATAAAAGACGTTTTTATGCGTTTTGTCTGATCCAGTCTATCACTAGCCTAACAGGCACAAAAGTGAGAAGACTGCCGTGTTATGAAGGTAAATCAAATTTGTGTCAGTTTCTTTCATGATGAATGATTTTAATAGAGGAAACTTATTCTGTAAGGTCATAAAATGACTAAGTCTTAGTCAATAATATAAAGAATAGAAAGACAAAACATGACCAGTTGACAAAAAACTCATGGTTTTCTAAGCAAAATTATACTTTGTTGGAACGTCCGGTAGAAAAGCATAAAAACAGCAGATTCTTCGAAATAATTCCGGGTATAAACGGCTATGTAATTAAAATATAATAATATAGATACATAATAAAATGCATGCGGTGATCACCGAATTCAGTTTGCATTTTTCTTATTCCTTAACTATTTCAAAAAAGAACAAAGTATAAGTATAATAATTTTTGTTTTTTTGTGTTCCTTTGGATCCTTATAATTTTATATATTTATATTTATTATGGTAAATATTTTATGAATTATTATTATTATAATTACTAAGTATTTTATTGTATTAATGCTATTTATTTATTCAATGTGTTTGCTTGTTTTTATATTATGATTTTTATTATTATTATAATTTATTGTTAAATTAAGTATGTATAATCATTTCTATAACTAACTATATACATTGTTGTTGTGATTGATGATAATTAATTCTAAGAAAATCGTTATATTTTTGCACTTGACTTTAATTAATCTCCCTTTTATTTTTCTATTCCTTTTATGTTTGATTTATAGCAATTTTACTTCTACACTTCATTGACTTATATTTAAATTAATTTATAATTATAATAATAATGAATTATTTTATTTAATTTATGAATTAATTAATTTATTTTTGTTATGTACTTATATTTTGTTTTCATCATTAAATTACTAAATACCTTGTATTTGTTTTAAGTCGACATCATCATTTAACTAATCTAGTGTGTAGTTTTAAGTTCCTTTAAATATGCACTTCTCGATAGCTTTGTGTCATGACATATCTCACCTGTTCACCATCGCGTGTAGATGTTAGTATAACAGTTGAATTAGGTGAATGTTCAAAGGTTTCATTGGCTTCTTCTAGTTCATGGTTGTTGTTGCTATTATTATTCGAATTGTCAACAATTCCATTGACATCACCATCACCATCACCATCTTCTTCATCGTCATCTTCACAAAATGAATAGCCCAAATCCTCGTCATCATCATTATAGTCATCATTATCATTAGCATTATTATTAGCATTATTGCTTGCCATTGATTGTGATGTTGCAAGTTGATGTTGTAAATTATGACGACTGCCAGGAAACATAAAATCTGGATGGGTTTGCGTTAGCACCTCTAAAGCTTCAAGTGAGGCGGCTGGATTTAAACGATTCGACTTGGTTATTTGTTTGATTTCTGCTGCAAGCTCCTCGCTTAATATAGATTGTTGTTCTTCCTCTGTTGTTTCGTGATCTGTAAGCTGCTCAAATTCATTAGCAGTTACAAGTGTGTTGCTGCAGCTTGCAGCAACAACATCATCCCTTCTTTCTTGATTCCTTTTTGTAATAATATTTTGCTTTTGCTGCTCCTTAAACCTGATTGCATGTTGGCTACAATCTGACAATTCTGATGACGCTGATGCTAGTTTAGATTCTGTTTCTGTTTCTGCTGCTGGTGACTCTGGATTTGCAATAGTAGCAACAGTTGCGACTTGTTGTGTTGTAGTTGCCACCGTTTTAGCTGGTGAAATTGGCTTAAACGCATAATTCTCATTTAAAGGCAATGGACGAAATATTAAAGGACCTTCAGTAACATAGCGTTGTTGTTGTTGTTGTTGTTGTTGTTGTTTTCGTTGTATGTCAGTACCAGATCGAGTAGCATTAAATTGTTGGTGTTGTTGCTGTTGTTGCTGTTGCTGCTGTTGTTGCATTTGCATGCGTAATTGAAGCAATTTGCCGGCAACTGTTTGCGATGGTTGAAAATGAAAACTGTGATGTTTACGCAATGGCAGTTTTACGGGACGCACTAAATATTCACAACTTAGATCAGCAATTGTTGCGATTGCATCATTTTGCTGATGGTGATGGCTGTGGTGGTGGCTGTGATGCTGTTGGTTCATTTGTTGTTCAAGGCAACGTGGCACTATACTTGCATCTGGCAATCTTAATTTCTCATCAGTGACAGTAGCTGCTGCTGCTGCTGCTGCTAATCTAGTCGCTTGCAATAGCAATTCATTTGGCATTAGCATTTGTTGTTGATGATTGTTGCTGATGCTGGTGATGTTGCTTTCGATGCCGATGGCATTATTGATGTTAATTTGTTGTTGTGATTTAGCTGCTGTTGCTGTCTTGAACGCATTCGTGGATTTGGTGCAATAACCGTGGGTAACATTGATTTTATCGTTGTTGTTGTTGTTGTTGCTGCTGCTGTCGTTGGCAATATACCTGATGATATGTGCGTAGGGGTCGCTGATAGTCTTTCGTCGTGGCTTCTTGGTTTTGTTGTCGTTGTTGCTATTGTTGTAGGGGCTGCTGTTGATTGTAGTGATGACATTACCGCTGTTGCTGTTGATGTTGTTGGCATTACGATTAGTTGCTAAAAATGGATTAGTTGCATTTTTGGTTTGCTGTTAGTTGCATAAGTAGTTCATTCATTGTTCATTGGTGTTATGATCATGCCAAAAATGGTGGATTAGGTAGTATGTAGATTGGCATCATGCAAATATGTATTTTTGTTTTGTTTGTGTTGATTGTTTGATTTGCACCAATTTGTGTTGTTGAAGTTGTTTTGATTGTGTTGGTACAATGCAAATCCAGTGTTAGAGTGCATTAAATTAACATTTTTAAATGAAAATAAAGGAAAAATAAAGAAAATGTGTGTTAACATATGTTTTTTTGTCATTGAAAAAAGTCTCTTTGTTGATTATAAAAATAGTTCGAACTATAAATAATTTATAAATCACGTCAGTAAGTCCTTTATTACAACAACAAGTTGCAGTCACTTTGCCGTCTATAAAACTATGAAAGTTCTGTGTAATCATTTTAAACTGCTTTCTAAATCGAGTTGTGTTTCACCCACTAATTTTTTTGAAGTGAAACTTCTTTAGCGGCATTGGGCAAAAATTTATACTAAAAACTAGAAAGAAGGTTATCTTCGACTCTGCCAAAGATGAAATACTCTTCACGGGACGCAGTGAATGTTTCATTGTAGTATTGTGGTTTGTATGGGAGGTACCCACACTAGTGGTCCGATTCGAGTGGTTTTGACAAACATTTTGCAACTAACTTAGAAACTGATAGTGTCCAAGTTTTAGTTCGATAAGACAAAAAACAAAAAAGTTTTTCTAATAAAAACATGAATTTAAATGGGTGGTTTGTATGGGCGGTACCCCCCTAGAAGTCCGATTCGGGTGGTTCCGACAAATGTCCTGCGTATAGTAAAAAGGGAGGCTCGTGCAAAATTTCAGCTCGCTAGCAACAAAAACTGAGGGACTAGTTTGCATACATACAGACGGACAGACGGACATGGCTTAATAGATTCGTCTAATCGAGCTGATCGAGAATATATATACTTTATGTGGTTTTTTTTTTTGTCTCCTTTTGCCTGTTACAAACTTCATGACAAACTTATAATACTATTCACTTCCGTGAAGAGTATAAAAATGTGAGTGTCACATTTTGGAAACATCTGTATCTCATGAACAGCACTAGGTAGAGACTTAAAATTTTCACAGAATGTGTATTTCTATTACCATATTCTCAACAAATAAAGAAAATAAATAATTTTTGGAAAATCCATACAACATGCAAGCAAACAGCCTGAGTGTTGTACAAACACAAGCGAATGTACGTAGAAATAGAACGAGAAACACAAAGTAGCTCGTTGATGATTTAATTTATTCAAAAGAAATATATAGACGGACAGACAGACTGACAGACTTTGAGATGATCTCTCTCTGTCTGTTTATAAGACGTTTCACTTCTATCACGTAGACGATGGCACACGCGCAGTTGTTTTTTTTTTTTATCTATTTTAGCTAATTTTTCTGGATTTAAATTGAAATCGAATTACCAAATTAGTCAAAAAGTAATTTCCAATCCTCAACTATTATATTCACTCTTTAGACTATGAATGAGAAGTTCTTAATCTTTTCATTAGTCATTTTTCTAATGAACAAGTCAAGTTAAACTTTCTCGGAATAAAAATCTTTTTTAAAAATAAGAATTCACACCATTCTTCTTCACACACTATTTTATCCTGATTTGTGGTTTAAAATAAAAATTAAGTTAAGAAAAACGTAATGTAAAGCATTATTATTAGTAAAGCATACAAACCTCATTGCCACGTTGCGGTTGCTGTTTTTTGCCCTTACGATTGCTTGCTGCACTTACGCTACTTGCAATTGAGAGCGATGAAGCTGAATGCGTGGGATGATGACCCAACTGATATTGTTCAAAGTCTTCGGGAGTAGTTATTTCGGTTGAAGCTTTTTGATGACGATTACATCGTACAGCGTTGACAGCTGCAACAGTTGATGTTGACGAACCGATTATGGTGCCTGTACCGCTGCTATAGAGCGAATTACAGGATGATAAGGAAGTGGGATCTGTTGAACATGAAGCACCAGCAGCATCATTCTGTGATGATGCAGCAGATTCATAGGACGAATTTATATGTGATGTGGCAGGTGAAGATGCTCGTTGTTGCTCAACAGATTGACCATCGACATTCATATAGACAGGCGGTAAAACATTGGTAATGCCACCATTGCGTGCTGTTTTCCTATGACTGGTAAAATTGGCAGCCATAGTGGCATTGGCAAGACTATTGGTATTATTGCTACTGCTGGCGCTCTTATGAGCCTTGGGTGTTTTTTGTAGCGTTGGCGTAGCACCTAAAGCACTGCTACCACCTGCTGCCATCGCTGGTGTTGCACATTCATATGAACTATTTGAGATGCCTGAATCGCTGCGATAGATGCTCAAACGTTCAGGTTCCATCAACTGGAAATCATCATTCTTTGGCTGGTGCTGGCGATGGTGATGTTTTTTCTTTTGGCTCGCTGTAGCAACAACGTTTGATGATGATGGCTGTGACACAGGCTGTGGATGCAGCAACACTGTCGTTGCTGTGCCACTGCTGCCACCCGGTTGCGGATGCGCTTCTATTTCACACTCGTGTATTTGAACTGAATCACTAAGATTCTCATATACGGGTGGATCATAGAAACGCATCGGTGTTTTGATAGTTTGTTGATGTTGCACCATAGAGCCTGGGGAATCAATATCGCCATGGCTACCGCCAGCAAAGGAATGATGTCGTTTACATTTATTTGTGCTGCCAGTTGCTCCAGCACCGCTGCTAACAATCATTGAAGTATTTAAATTGAATGGCATGCCATGTTTCTCATTGTTTTTGGCATTTTTAACTCCTGGAAATTTCAACGAATAGAATTTCTTATCATCCATTTTATCCAATAAACCTTTATAGCGTTTATTGCGTTGCATTGAACCAGAACTGGTGTCCGTTGTATCGTATTTCTTAAAGTTGCTGGCGGCCAAAAATGGATTCGTATTCAATACACCACCAATAGGTGGCGCCATAACCAATGCAGCACCATTGCTACCGGCATTTCCGTTGCGTTCGACAACAGCATACGTGGGATAATCATGTTCAATTGCATTCAATAATTGTGCATTCGACGCTGAGTTAGAGTTAAACTTTTGATGTTGTTGCTGTTGTTGTTGGTGTGCTTGTTGTGGATGGTGTTGTTGTTGTTGTTGTTGTTGCTGCTGCTGCTGTTGTTGTTGTTGTTGTTGGGTTTGGTGATGATAATATTCCGTGTAGCTTTTCGGGAAGCAATTACTCAGATTGTAGGTTATTTGATGCGTGCCATTGCTACCATTGCTTGCATCATCTTGTATATTATGCAGACTTCTATTGTGTTTTTGTTTTTGCATATTCATGGTTGTTGATGTTGTCATTTGTTGTTGTTGTTGTTGTTGCATCAAATGTTGTTGGTGTTGCTGCTGCTGTTGATTACTACGTACATATTGCATGGTATTGTATTGCTGCTGTTGTTGATGGTATTGTTGTTGCTGTTGTTGTTGTTGTTGTTGTTGATGCTGTTGCTGTTCGTAAAAATGTTGCTGTTGTTCTTGGCTGATATCTCCATTTAGTCTCTTGGGTCGTGGAGCGACGCGCACCACATTTGTGTTGTTATTAAAATTTGTGGGGGTAGTAGAGAACTGTGATCAACCACATTTATACAACAGACCGGTGTGTTCACCGGAGAAGTAAACAGTTGTTGGGGGTTGCGAGGTTAGGTATGAGAGAGCACGCAGGCATTTTTGTTATTATTTCGTCAAGTTTGAAGCAACAACACATGCGGAAGCAATATATTTTGGAAGCAGCGGAAAGGTTTTAAGAATATTTGATTAGTGGTTTTCTTTTTATTATTAATAAATTTCAGTTAGATTGTTAAAATTTAAGCATGGAATATTATTAAATTAGTTAGAAAAAGGTGTTTTTGTCTATAATTGTGAAAAACATTTATAAATTGTAAGTAGAGTGTTTTTATAAATTGTACATAAAATAAAAAGTTATTAAGAAATTTATTAAAAATTATAAAAATTTTTGTACATCCCAAAAATATAACCGAAATGTTTTTCGGTTGTATATAAAATAAATAATATGAGTAATATATTCATTTTAATGTGATTATTCATCCAAAACACAACAATGAACCTGATGAGAAGCTCAGCTGAGATTTTATTTTTGATATCCAAAAAATTTGTTGACAATTGAGTTACGAAAGCAATTGCACAATTTACTCCGTTAATTTACAAAGTTTTGCATATTTCAGAAATTACATTGTTAGCAAATTTGTGATATACAGTGACTCAATTTTTTGTTCCACAATCTTTTTTAACGTGAAAACGTTTTTTAGAAACGTTCTAAAGTCATGACGAAAACTGAAGCTGCGTTACACCCAAATGCTTTTGGTTTTCCTAATACTTTTAATATATCTCCCGTCTTAAAAATCGTAGCGCCAAGTAATTTATATATTCTCATTATACAAAAATGTACGTTGCCTGTAAGAGTAGTTTTGTCATATCGCGCTTACTTCATTAAGGGAGGAGAAGCGTTGAAAATGATGAAAAAATATAAGTTCATAACTATGAAAATTCTGTTATCTTTAAAATGGCACCGATTTGGCATTTTTTTTTTTTTTTGTATTTAATATTGACTAAATTAGGGGAAAATTTTTGGATAATCCTCTGTTAAAGTTGGAAATTTGGTTGTTTTTGGATTTTTGTATTAACTGCTTAATAGAAATCTGATGATGTGGGGTTGTATGAATGCAAATGGTGTGTATTTATCATTTACATTATTGGTAATATGGATGCCAGGCACTCTTATATTGATATTTTATGGTGTTGCCTTGAAAAAAGTGACGAAAATTTGGATCAAAATCTGGAAGACTTAGTTTTTCAACACGATAACGATCCCAAACATACTGACAGACTAATAACAATAACAATAACAATAACAATAACAATGATTACAAAATTATGTGCATGCTAACATCTCGTCGGGGGGCGTTCATTCAATGTATGTGCATATAAAAGTCTCTATTGTTTTGAATAAGTTGTGATACGCCGTTGATAAAGTATATGGTAAAGTATTTAGAAATCTTGAAATATGTATCTATGAAGTAAAATTGATAAAAACTGAGCTGTTTTACCACTATGATATTTTCTCCGATCGAGAAGATTTTTAAGTGTCTGTAGACATCATTATATCGTAAATATCAAGAAGTCTTATGAAATATACATATGTCTGAATACTTATGATAGTCATAATACTCGGATTTGATAGAGTATTGCATATCTTGACATCGTTGACAATCAAACCAAGTATCTTCTGACTTTGTAAAGGAAAATATAATAACGAAATTGATATATCATATGTATTGAAATAGTTTCAGATAGTTTTAGATAAATTATTGGAATTAAAGAATAATCACATATTGAAAATTTATTAAATTTCGGAAAAATTCTTTTTTCTTTTTAGAAAACCGAAAAAGAATATTTATAAATCTTCGTTTTAAAAGAACTAAAATTGAACTTATAAATAATTAAACATTCTTACTTACAATATTTATAACTACAGATAGATTATATTGTTTGTTATACTTATAAATTACAGTTTTATTATAAATTTAAACATAAAATATTAATTAAAAAAGTACAAAAACTAATTTAAAATTAAATCTTTCTTAAATAAGAACACAATCATTTTTGATTTGACACTTCAAAGAAAATCAATTGAAATACTAATAAAATGGCAAAAATTATTACATTAACAAAATATCTACCATGTTGACACTCATTCAACTTGAAAATAAAATTCTTGACATTTTATAAAATTTATAAATAATTGAAGAAAATGAAAGAAAGCAATAATGTTAAAATATGTTTTTCTGCGATTGACATGAATGAATGAATGAATGAAAGCCTATGATATGCTTCTCTTTTTTTTGTGAGGTCTTCATGACGAAAACTTATAAGCTTATAAAATACACACGTTCATCAACATCATCAATATTAAATGTATAAAAATATAAAATCAATGTAGGTGGGCAGGCATCATAAGCTTCACATGAAAACCTCCAAAAAGAAAATTGTATATTCACACAAAAGATTTAATAACAAAAAAGCTTCGCTCGGAAAATAAGAAAGCAAATTTTATACATGAGAAATGCTAAATACATTTTGAAAATATTCTATAAAATATAAAGATACATAAATGAAAGAATGTTGATAGTAAAGAGAAAGAGAGAGAGAGTGAGAGAGAGAGAGAATGAAATGGCTTTGGCATAGTTAAAGAGCGACGCAAATTGATGTTTTTTGTTTCTTATTGTGTAAGTGTACAAATGTATCTAAGTATGTATGTAGATATCTAAAACAAGTTAACTAATTTATGAAAATGAGTATGGAATGTTGTTGGTTGTAATAATTAAGTGCTTTACATTTGTGTGTGTTTAGTTTATGTATGTGTGTGTGTGTGTGTGTTTACTATCTATGTTTGCCTATGTGTATCTGTGTGACATGAACTAATGACAATTGTTAAAAAAACAGTAATACAATAAATTCTTTAATTATTTTGGCCAAACAAAGTTTTGGCAATAAAAGAACTTTACGTTACGAAAAGAGATAGAGAGATAGATAGAATTCTAGATAGTTGAATAGATAAAATAAAACTCAGAAAAATACCTTGTTAGGTGCCGTTTGCAGACCATGAAATGGTAGATTCTCATACTCGCCAGGTTCCGTCAATGGATCCCCCAGTGAAGACGACTTGTCGTGTACTATATGTAGAGATATATTGTACGTTTTGGTTGGTTTCGTATTCAAATTTGTTGTTGTTGCGATTTCATTTTCATAAAATATATATTTTGTTTTTTTTTTTTAAATAAAATAAGAGAAATAATAATAGAAAGGAAAAGAAATTAATTTTAAATGAAATTAAGTTAAATATAAGATAATAAGATATTCTTAATTATTAAATTAAATTGAAAACTTAACTTAAAATAATTATGTACATCTAAGATATCATAAATATTTAAGGAAAATAAATTATTATTATAATTTAATAATAAATTTAATAGAATAATAAACTGAATTTCGTTGCATGCTTTGCTTTGTTGAAAACATAAAACAGAATAACATAATTTTTCTTAATCAGGAATTTGCATAAAACAAAATATGATTTGATTTAAAATGCAAGCAGAATACAAAAAATTGAATTAATTTGAAAATTAAAAAGTTTTTATTTTGGAAGTATATAATTTTTCTTTATTATAAACATTAGTTCTTCATTAAATGAACAAATAAAAGAACAATATTATTTTGAAACGCTTACTTGATAATCGTTGTTATATAAGTACTTCACACGATGAAGCGTTTAATATTACTTACAATTTATGTGAAGAGAATTTAACAAAAGTTGTATTGTATAGTACAGAGAAATTATTATAAAAATGTGTGCAGTTAGAAATTTGAATTATTCGAATATTATTGGTTTCCTTGGGTGGGAAGCTATTGAAATAATCAAGGATTTAATGCAAAGAGTCAGATTGATCTCAAAACAAGATGGAAGAAAATTTACTTTGGTTTACTAAACTTTTACAACTAAGAAAAAAACACGCGTTTCACGTATTCTACGCACTAAGTCAGTTTCTTGCATTCTGTAATCAGAAAACCCCATCACTCAACAAACTCAGCAGTCTCAGCAATCAAAGCCAAAATATTAGTGATAACGTATTGCAAAGCACTAAAAATAATTCAAAATACAATGAAACTGAATTCGCTTTGCCATTGATTTCTTCCTTACTCATGATGGGTTTTCAGAATACATATAGATTATTTTAATTTCTTTAAAAAAAATGTAATGTGTATCATAAAAAGGTTTTTCATTTTTTTGTAATTATATAAATTAAATTTGCTATCACTTAAACATTCAACAACTATTTGCCGTTGAAATGCCAGAGAAAGGATAAAAACTTACTCAATTTTTGACGGCTGACTACGGAGGTTGCTTCATAAGAATGAATACATTCAATTCTATTACCCGACACGCGTTACGACAAAACGCCTGAAACGCATGGTATGGAGTTTGTTTGGCCTTTACTAATACAGAACGAATACTGATTTATTGGTCTGATCGAAATATTTGGGATAATTTGGATATAAATTGTTATTTTAAATCAGTTTATCAAGTCAATGAGACCAAACATAAAATGTTGCAAACCTGCAAATATTGCGACAGCGATTTGTTTACTCTACACTTTTTCATAGTTTCTGATGAGACATCAGTTTGTGAAATGTCAATGAGACATTAGAATACAGAACTTCTTCCAGTAATTGAAAACCCTGTAGACCTCTGGTTCCAATGTACTATGAGTGCTTACAAACAAGAAGTGTGTAGAACCAATTTCATCTTCTTTAATTGAAAACTAAGAGACTAGAGAATACAAGATTTTTTTGCATTGAAACACCGAAATATTTTATATCAATTTGTGACTTTATTTTATTTTTGTTAATTAATTTGTGGTCCTTTGGTTGTAAACTTGTCTTTTAAGTAGGGACAGGATATTGTGTTTTCTGAATTGATATTATTCAGTGATTCAAAAATTGAAAGTGGACAATGCACAATTTAATAAAAATGAAACTAATAAAAAGTCAAAGTCATTGTCCCCATTATTATGTGACTTCTATTCAATTGAAGGATCAAAATAAAGATTACATTTTGGTGACACAGGACAGTGCGAACAAGTTATAAATGACTTGCTTAGTAGGAAAGCTTTGAGCACAAAAGATTTGAGTTGAGCAAAGATGGAGAAAGATGAGAGATGGAGATAGTGGAATAGGGGAATAGGGGAAAAAAGAATGAATGAATGATTGAATGAATGAATGAGTGCAAAAGTGAAATATGAGAAATTGGTGAAGCGAATGAATGACTTGTGTTTTTTTTTTCTTACTTTGAATGTGTTCGACTTTGGTCGGTGACACTGTTGCGACCACCGTTGCCGTACGTTTCAGCAATGGCGGTGCAATAGCTGCGCCTTGGACTGATTGGCCTCGGCCGCTGCCGCCAACGTTGCTGATGGACAGCTGGCCAGGCACTGGGGCAAGGCGCTGCCGTCTTGGCAATGTGGGCGGTGGTGGACGCGGTGGTGGTGTTGGGCATTTTAAGATACTGCGTTGTGGCTGCTGTTGTTGCTGATGGATTGTGCCAGGCCCATGCAGCAGATGTTGTTGCGATTGTTGGTGTTGTTGTTGTTGTTGTTGTTGTTGGTCTTCTTGTGCTGCTATTGATCTGACTAATGAAGGCGTTCGAAATGTCACAGAGGCATGTGATCGGTTGGTGATGCTGTCGTTGGTGTTGGTATTGGAGCTGTTGCTGTTGGGACTGCAAATCATTGCTGTTGCATTCGAAGATGACGATGATAATGTTGTTGATGTTGGGGATATTTGAGTGTTAAAATCAGATTGTTTTATTGTTGTTGTTATATTAGTAATGATTTCTGTTGTTGTTGCTGTTGCTGCTGCTGCTGCTGCTGCAGTTGATGCTTCATCTACGTTACTTGTTTTTGTTGGCGTCTTTTTGTATGTAACTACAGTTTAGCATTTACAGTTGTTACAAGCAAAAAATATTATTTAAATGAAAAAGAAAAATGGAAATATTAAAAAAACAAAACAAATAAAGACAAATGAAAAAAGCTCTAAGAAGTGCTTGGATTGTTAATTACCGATGCCACTACAACGAATACCCTTGAGTCGATGTTGTGTACCAAAAGGTGATTTCGAGGCAGTTCCAACTCCATTGCCATCATCACTTACGACTCCATCTCTTGCATCGCCATGACGTCGCCAAAATGCTTTACCACGAAGAACGCCACCAATTAAACCTACATGACTCCTTTGACTATCGCGTGTGCTGTTGTTGGAAGTACTGTGTTGAGTCGCAGTCGTGCTGCGTTGGAAAATGTAACCAAAAAATTGTTCAACAACACGCACGAATCTGTTGTCGCTACTATTTATGGTTCTACGAATTCGTGGCATTTCCGCTTCTGTCGGATTCATTACACTAGATTGCTGGAGCTGCTGCTGCTGCTGCTGAGCTAAGGTGTCGACATCTTCATTGTTTAATAACACTGAAGTGCTTGGGGCTATCACTGCATGTCCACTAATTTCATCTCGTTGAGCCAACATTGTGATTGTCGCATCTGTGGAATGTGGCGGAATGTTTTGTTCTTGTTGAATTGGATTAACGCTTGTAGCATATGATATAATCCTTTCATTGTTTGCAGTCCGTTTTCTTATAGGCAATGTTTGGCATGCATTTATTGTTTGATCACTCATACGCCGAGTATTGCAGCGTGATACATGCGAACTTTGTATGCTACCATGACGCCCCAATGTTGCCGTTGTTGTATAAGATAACAAAGAAGTTTGTGCTGTACTATTCGAACTATTTAAATACATTGCCATTGAGGTCTCCCCAGGACCCGTACACATGCTTGTTGTACCCGTACCCGTACACGTGCTCATTGTAGTTCCCGTTGACAATGTACTGTCATTCGTCGCATTCAATATGTCTGTCAGATTTGACAGCTGGGTGGACAATATTGATGTATTGTTGTTGTATCTAGTAGCTAGCTTTGTCTTGGCATTCGACGCTTTTAGGGTCATACGATTCACCGCGAGATTCTCTTTGGTATCACTACTTACATGTACCATTACACCAGGACGCAATGGCCAACGGGGTGGTGATTTCGGTGCACTTATCGAACTTAAGCCAAGATGGTTACGGCTACCATTGTCATTGCCATTGCCATTGCCATTGCCATTGCCATTAATATGTTTGACCTTAAGTATGGGTGTGCTGTCATTACTGTGATTGTGATTATTGTTACTGATGATACTTTTGTTGTTGTCATTATTATTGTTGTTGTTGCTACTGTTATTGTTATTGTTGTGGGTTTGTAATTCATTGATACCATCATTATCACCAGAATCAGAGCCAGCACCAGCACCAGCACCAGCATCAGTATTCTGTAGTTGTATTGGGGCTGGTGTTGTTGTTACAATGTTTGGTTCTGTCATTGATGTTACTTCATTCATTGTCGTTAGTTTTGCGGGTTTGATTTGTATCTTGTTTATTTCGGGCAAGTGTGGCACAAGCGTAGCTGGCAATAATGAAGTATTTGGTGCTATATTGGAAGTATCTTGTATGGGTATTGCAACGCCTATTTGTGGTAGACCCGGTTGATAGGATAAAACACTATTGTTGTTGTTGTGGGAGATGATGATGTACATGGTGCATGATTTGTTGTCGTTTATTTGATTGTGAGTGTATTTTTTTTTTCGTTTTGGTGAAGTTTTCATTATTCATTTTTTATGTGGTTTTTGTGAATTTTGATTTGATGATGAAAACAACAAAAAGCAATTGAAGCAAGCAACCATAACGAAATTACAAAACAGTCATAGAATCAAGCACACATACACACACAAACATAGGCAATGCATTGAACAAATTTCACAATTGTCAATACATTTATAAACATGTGCATGTGTGAGTATATATTTTTAGTGCGCGCACAAAAATATGCAATGAAAAAAAAAAAAAAGAAAAAGAAATAAAATAAAATATTATAAAAATAATAATTAAATTATACAATAATTTTAATGAAATTTAACATTTCGTTTTCGAATTTATAAAAAAGCATGCTAAAATATTACAACAACACATAAAATAATTGATATCTTTCTCTGTTTTTTTTTTTGTTTTTTTGAACAATTATTAAGAATTGAGAAAGAAATAAAAATTTATTCAAAAAAATTTAATAAAATAATATAAATATTTAAAATGATTGAACTCGGTATTCAGAGAAAGTTGTTTCCTTTAAAAAAAAAATAAATAAAAGGATATTGAGCTTCTTAAACTTAACCTTATTTATATTCCGCCTTGTGATTTTTTATAAATTTCTGTTTAATCTTTTCATTGTCCTCTTTTGTTGGCAGATCTTTCTGATATTCTATGCAAATGTTTTTGTCTTGGAGATCAGATTTATCACTTTTAAATGCAATAGTTTGATAACATATTATGATATCACAGTATTTTAATCGATTGATATCACCCTGTAGTGCAATTTACTTGGTAAGTGTTTTTTATATTCATCAATTAATAAAATTCGATTTTTAAGGAGCCTAATAATTTTAAATTGCATATGAGAATGCAACAATAATTTTTCCAAGAATTCAAGTAATTCTGAACCTAAAATGTTGATTTGCTTTTGGTCTCAATATCTACAAAATGACTTCCATTCTGTAATTTGTCATTTAGTTTCTGAACCAATATATAACGTATATATTTTGGAATATTTGTTTTTAGAAAGTTTTGTTCATTCTAGTCATTTCCTACAAAATCCTGAACCTATTTGATTACCTCGGTTGTGTGACACGGAATTGGTCCCCTTTCTCTAGTAATACTCCACCATTCAAAATTCGGTTATTGTACAAAAAAATATTTGTTCTGCTTAAATAATCCTCAATGTACAAAGAAGGAAATTTGGTACCGCATGAACTCAAGCCAAGTTACATTGAACTCAATTTTTTTTTTTTAGATGCAAGCAACTGCTCCAAAGGCAAAATGGAAGGTGACGAGGGATGAAAATTGGGTTCCACTGCGGCAATCTAAAGTGCAGAAATACTTGGGCTAAGCCCGGCATGCATAAACTTCAATGGCCAAATGGAGTATTCATACTAAGATGCTGTTGGGATCAGTCAGTTCGAAGTGAACTGCTTTGAGCTAATCCACCCTAATGAAACCATCAGTGGGGAGCGTTACCAACACCAACTGATGCAAACGAGCTGAGCTTTGAAGCTCAAATGCCCTTAATATCACAAATACATGACAATATGATCATTCAGCACGATAACGCTAGGCTACATGTTGTAAAAGTCGCTGTATTCACCAGACATTGCTCCTTCCAATTACCTTTTGTTAAGGATAATGAGTCATGGCCGCAGGACTTTACTTTTTGCGGAGAAGCCAAAACTTGAGTTTACTTTTGAATCACCTTAAGAGATGAGTTTATTTTTATACTCGTCACGAAGTGAATAGTTTTATAGGTATGTCATGAAGTTTGTAACAGACAGAAGCAGACATCGGAGACCCCATAGAGTATATACCACCCTTGATCACTTCGTCAAGATGAGTTAATGAACCCATGTTCATTTGTTCTGTATGAAAACTAAAAGATTTATTTTAATAGGACGCTGCTCATTTGTCGGAATTCGTCGGATCAGACAAATCCCCCATTGAAATTCAGGTTCTTATTAGAAAATCTTTTTCATTTTTGTTTTTACTAACGAACTGAAATTGGAACAGCATAAGTGCCTGACCTATATTCACAAACCATATCAATTGAAAGACTCTACGATTTATTGAATTCCACACAAATATTTCGGTCACAATATTGAAATGCTGTATGTGTACGTACAAAGTCTGTATGCTCAATCTCAGTAGCTTAGGCAAAAATGTTTTCTAGGCGTATGACAACTTCGGGATAATGAAAATAAAATTCTTTTTCTTGTGTATTTTTAAGAAAATCCATTTTCCACTAAAAATAAATCCACCCTAAAAACAATTATTCTTTTTTTACATTAAAAGTTTGTCTGAAATTGTCTGAACATTGTTTATGGTTATGTCGTGATCTCATCTACCGAGTTCAACAGTTTCAAATAAAAATAATATTTGACAAAAAAAAAAAAAAAAAGAAAAGAAATAATAATAAAATGATAAAAAAACAAAATATATAAATTAGCAAGAATTATTTATTCAATTGTACAATAATAAACAAAAAAAAAAATAAATAAAATAAAATAAAATTAAAAAGGATGTACAACTTACCTTTGGTTTGCACTTATGGAGACTTCCGTATGATCTTTATTTATCGTTTAATAAATTGTTTCGTATATATTTTTTTATATATCGTATAAGTTTATCGAATGTATTTGTGTGTGTTTGTTTATGCAAATATATTGATTGAATGATGTTGAAAATGTTAGATTATGTTATGTTTGTATTGTTGTTGTTGTTGTTGTTATTGTTGTTGTTGTTATTGTTGATTTTGATAATGTTAAAGTTGAAGTTGGTTTTTGGTGAGTGATTAAAGCCAAAATAGTCATAATGTGTGTTTGTTATTAATATCAATGTTGACCATCAACGTCATCATCATCACAAACATCAACATAAATGATATTAATTTTTGTTTTTGTTATTATTGCATTTTTTTGTTGTTGTTGTTGTTGTTGATTTTATTGAGTTAAGAACATGTGTTTTTAAGTGCACAATTCATTTTAATTATAATTTTATGTTGTTGGTGTTTATTTTTTTCATTATGAGGGAACCATCATCAGAGATAATTGGTGTGAGAGTGTGTGTGTGTGTGTGTGTGTGTGTGTTTATGGTTCATATTGATGTTATGTTTTATGTTTTTATTATTTCGTTTTTGTTGTATTGTTATGTTGTGGTAGAGTATATTTTTATTGTTAATGATTATTGAAATTGCAAGCATAAAACGACAATTGAGCGAATGATTATCGAGCAAAAAACCAAAAAATTTAATGTTAAAGCGGCGTTGAGTGATTGAGTAGAGAATACACACAGATGTACAATACACACACAAGCACACGTACACATACAGACAGACGAAAGTTGTTGATTGATACATTTCAAGTTGTTGAATGATGTAGAGAGGCAGGCAAACGAATCATAATCATAATAATAATAATAATAATAATGATGAACATATTTAAAGCAATTGATTTTGTTGTTATATTTGTTAATTTGTTGAGTCATGTATGTTTGTGAATGTGTGTGTAATAATATTTTTATTTTATTATTTTTTTTTTTTGTTTATATTTGATAATTTTGTTCAATATTTTGTTTTTGTTTATTGTTTTTATATAATTAATAAATTTAACGTTGTTTATAGAGCCGATTTCATTGTTGTTGTTGTTGTTTTTGATGTTGTTGTGTTTGTAATGAAGTTATATTTGATGTTGTTGTAGTTGTTGTATGCATGTTTTTGAAGCAGGGTTTTTTTGTTTTACATTAAATATTTGATGCAAATGCAGCCAAGCAAAAATTTTTGTATATTCAGTTGATGAACGAACATTTTGCACAAAAATAATTAATTTGAACATAAAAAAAAAAGGTAGAAAGAAAAAATATATTTAATTTTTATTATATTTTAGTTTGTTGTTATTAACATACATCAGATAAGCAATTTAATTACATATTTACAATTAAAACATAACAATAAAATAAGAAGAAGAAAAAAGAAATGTAAATAAAATAAAAATAAAAATTAAAATGAAAATAAATAAAAATAATGAAAAAGAAGAAAGGGAAAATTTAATAAAATTTAAAATTTGAAAACTGAAAATTACATATCCGCATATAGCATACAATAATAATAATAAAAGTTATAAAATTAAAAAAAAAAATTAAGAAAATTTAAGCGAGGACTCTTAATTAGGAAATTTAATAAACAGAAGTTATTTTCCAATAAATTTCATAATTTCTCTTTTTTTGGAATAGTTTATTTTATATTTTAGATAGATATGTAGATATAATAAGCAAAGGAAGGGAAGAATCTAAATCAACTCATCACTGCAGCCTCCAGTGGGTCTAATCCCTTAATTCGAATTCATCCAAATTTGTGGTATTCAACAAGAATTCCAAGCTTTTCTTTTAATGGAAATTTGATATTTCATATGCTTCCTTGTACATAACAGTGTCTGGTTCACATTATTTATTATATATAGACATATAACCGAGCTGGTTCACCCATCCCAATGAGCGACTTCTAGTTTATCTAGTGGCAGATTCTTCCAATTCTCGATGGCATTAAAAGACGATGATGTAAGGCATAGAGTGCGAGATTTTAGGCGATAGAACATGATTGAACTTATTATAAAATTCGGAAAGTATCATGTAGGGTATAGTTAGATGTGCAACTACCGAAATTTCTAGTTGCTCAACTAGGGACACAGAATCTAAGTTGACTCAATACCGGTAATAAGTTTGTGTGAAAGCATGTTGGCAAACATACGCTGGGGTCCCAATTTAAGCCACGAAGAGCAAAAAGAAGGAATTGATTACTTATTGACTTAATGTAGTCATAATACTTTTTATAATGGGGACTCTAGATCTTTTAATAAAACCAAAAAATTCTTAGTTCAGTGCCAAAAATGAATCTAAGGTCACTGAAGGTGGAAACTCGTGCCAATGGGCCAATAAAAAGGCTTCATATGATGAAACATTATGAACATACTTTTAGCGCAATTTAGCTTCAAGAGATTACCTAAATAACAATATTGGAGTGAGGTTAGATGTAGTGTATTAAGCGAAGTGACATCGTTAAACGATAGGCAGAGTTTGACATCATCAGCAGACATCAGAAAACGCGATTATTTCAAGGAAAGAGGCATATCAAATGTTCTGCTGTCTCCTTTTCTTCATAACAAAATGCTTACTTAAAATCTCCTAATTTAATTGTTAAAATTTTCATTTTCATAAAATAGATATATCGATTCTATGCAAGAATTTCAACTTTATATCTCATAAACAAAGGTGTCGAATTGCTGACAACAGAGGGACATAAAACTTTGACTAGAAATACAAAATTAATTTTTAAAATTAACTCTTTAAATCTCATAAGCTAAGGTTCTCAAATATTTAAAAACGTATAGAGGGTTGCATCTTAAGGCAGGTATTAGTGCGGTTCAACCGAGGATATTTTTTATTTTGTTTTTCTTTGCATGCCAACTTAATTTGAGTACTTTTGTTGCTATTCTTGCTCGCGAAGTTACTTACGGCCTAAATCATCACACCTTCTTCCAATGTGGCTTAGGGAACCAAGCAGGTTTGACAGCCCTAGAAGGACTTGGATTTGATTGTTGTATAGAAAAATAATATGGGCTTTTTACAAAATTTTCAGCTTGAAAACAGCCTATAGATTAAAGGAAAGGGAGAACTAGATTGACTCCACTTGACATGCTGATTTAAATTACATAAATCATTTTATGTTTCTTCAATGGATAGTCTTTAAAAAAATGAATTTGTTATTTCATTAAATCCATAAATAAAATTAAAAATAAAATTTTTGTTTGCTTCAAGTGAAATGAATTGATAATACAGAATTTAACAGAATTAAAAGCATACTTTTGTGGGCATGTTGTTTTTAGTTGAAGATTTTATATATTTTCAAATGATTGGAATCTCATGTGATTGTGAAAAACGAAATATGTAATTGTGAAAATTTAAGGATTTCAACAAAAAGTATTTAACATAATTAATCAAATGAAAAAGTTTTTTTTTTTACATCATATTATACTTAAATTTGAATTTACGTGTATGCAAAGCGAGACAAGATGATATCAAAAGACAACTTAAAGTAAATAAGTGTAAAAGAAAAATAAATAAATAAGTCATTCACAAAAATTGGCATAGATAAATTCTCAAGCGCATGCAATGTGAATAGAATTGCATTGAAAATATACTTAATAATAATAAAATAAAAAAAATATTTGAAATAATTTCAAATAATAAATTAAAGAACAAACTTAAGAAACTAAACCGAGACCTTAAGATAACAAAACCTTAACTCACATAAACTAAAACTTTATATCCAAAAAAAAAAAAAAAAACTAATAAGAAAAATCATAAAAATATTCAGTTAGATATAAAGTAAAGCCTTAATCTCTATACTATGTAATTGTTGTTGGTTTCTGGTAGTTGTTTGTATAAAGAATTGTGTATACTCGTATTTTATATGCTTAATAGCACTTCTTGAGTCTATTACACAATATGCATACAAAAGAAAGTAGTAATCATAGTTGTAGTAATAATAACAATAAGGCATACTCACATTTATCCTGACGCCGACGACGACGGCAGATGCAAATAATTATGCAACAAATAATGATGACTGCCAGCAATAAGGCCAATATGGCGGCCAGTAGAATAATGAGCGTCGTTTTATCCCAACGTTGCCACCAGGCCAATTGTTCTACATAATAGTAGGCGGCGGATTCAAGTGAAATAATAATAGAAAATAAAGAGAACATACATACATATTTGTTATTAATAAAAGTTTTGTAGTAAAGGATAGAAGGGATAATAAAAAAAAAAAAACATAAAAAATACAAAAGAAAACTATATAATTATACAAAATGTGTGTGAAAATGGAAAAAAAATAAATAGAATATAAACAAGGAAGAAATAAAGTACTAAATCAAACAATATTTCCATGCAAAGACATTTCAAGACATCAACATCTTATGCTTTTCTTTGTATGAACGCAGGAGTTTATATGGAACATATGTACTGATCATACTGAGGCCTCATTATAAATAAACACAACTCATGTTGAGTGTCAATATTATCAATATGTTTGTCTGTAGTGTACAATATAACAACTGAATAAGAAGAAGTGTATAGAATCTCATAAGCTCAAGATTTATATTTATAAGTAAATCAGTATATTGAGTAGACTATGGTGTGGCGTGTTCAGTTCAAATCCTTTAAACTAACTTAGAAATGTTTGTAGAACCACTTATTATTGGGTGTTCAAATAAGTAAACTTTGAAACTTTACATATACTTCATTATTAGATGATCCTATTTCCTTAATCGTGTAACATGGGATGATTTGCAATCGTTTGTTAAGTGTCCCAAGGTTGGGCTTGATTTTTTGTATAAAACAAGAGAAGCATATGATTTCACTCAGCAATCGATGTCCATCAGCTGCACTTTTCTTCAAAGAGGCAGCGCTTCCCGGAAACTGCGTTTTGTTGGCGGAAAGGTTGACATCTTTATAAAGAAAGTTTATTGTTTTCAATTCAAATACTGATTTTTAAAGAGAAAGCGTGACGCCTTGATGCCCCATGAATAGAGCTGTGTGATGGTCCGATGCGATTTAATGCTTGAATGGTAAAGCCAATATTTGTAAGTCCCTGTAAACTTATTTGTACACCCAATATATCTTTGTAACATACTTTATTTTAATCAATTGTTTGTCATGTGCTTGCAGTATTTGGGGTATTTCTAAATGGACTTATCACTAAGAAAGTCTGTCTTACTTTTTCAAATGTCCATGGACTATATATATGATGTTTCTAGAACAAATAATGTATGGTAATTGTTTACTTCTAACATATGTTCAATCAGCAGAATGAACAACTTGTAATATATGTGGCAAGTACTTAACAGTTAATAAGTTTATTATACATTATGAACTCCACTATCATGGGATCACTTAAGTTGACTTAATGTTATTGTATTTTTAAAATGTGACAAAGCGATGATATAAATAATTATCTGGACTCACTGCATCTCATTATAGAAATAAGTCTAAATGTAGAATTTATTGAGAGTAGAAATAAGTTTTCAGCGTTTCACAGGGTTGGCAACACCATAACCTTGAAGTATTAGCGATTTTGTATCAGCATCACATAATAATTGTGTGTGAAAATATCGAGATATGAGCGGATTTTGAGTCAGATTTGGGAACTTTTGATTTACTTCTTTAATTTTAAGGAAACTGCAGGTGAAGCGTAACGAAAGTATTATATATGGTATATATGGTGAAACTGATTTAAGTGAGTGAATTTGCCGTGACTGGTTTTTAAATTATAAGAACGTCGAGTTTTACGTCGAAGACGAAGAACTTAAGCCGAAGTTGTCAGAAGACGCCGAATTGGAATCATTATTGTACGAAGATATATAAGAAAAGCAAGATTAACTCCGCAAGCAATCTGACATCGTTTAAAATTATTGGGAACAATTCAAAAGCAACGAATTTGCGTTCCACATAAGCTTGCCAGGCAAAATCGTAGGAGTTCTTGCTTTGCATAGTCACTGCTGATGAGAAATGGATCCACTATCCACTTCCGTTCACTTGTTCCGCCCATGTCTTGTTTGAGCAGGACTTCACTGTATATGAAAAAATTGTGTCAATTCGTGAAGAGCCTCAAAAAGATGAAGCTTTTAGAAAGATGATCAATATTTTTACAATAAAATCCCAATTTTTGAAAAATTGTAGAAATCTATTTCTACTCTCAAAATTAATTTTAAGTGTTTTATATGTTTTTGTATTTATTAGAACTAAGATTATAATTACAAATTATACCCTAGTATTTTAATATGAGCAATAGCGACAGAGACCTTCTACTCAGGAGGCAATTAGAATAATGCAGGACCAGACTTGCCTTGAGAGGGAATCAAACCCGCAACTCTTGGGAAGTCAGCCCAGCGCACTAACCTCTGAAACAACGAGCCAGTCTCTAAGCTTCTTTTAAAAATCATTGATCTTTTAATCCTTTATGGTTTTCTTTTTTTTTTTTTGAAGTGAAACTTTAACTTAGATCAGTTGAGAATAGAATGAAATGACTCCTTTTTCTATGCTATGACATATTTCTATGTCTAATTCTGTCTGTCTCTTGGATGTGTGTTGATGTGTATGACAGTGAATAAGGCTTATGCAAAGCGACATATTTTCATTTGTTCTACAAAATAAAATGCTATGCAACTTTAATTTATCAACTTGTCAGAAGGCTTTCATTGCATTTTGTCGTTTTTCAAGTGTAAAACTCAACTCAACTCAACGCAACGCAACTAAATCTACATTCGCTTGGGTATTCTTGTGTGTATTTAATACAAACTTGTATGTATGACAGATCTGTTTGTATATTTATATGTGTGTTTGTGTGTTTGTTGGCTTAGTAAAGTCCTATTTATATTTCTGTCATTGTGTTTAGTAGTATCTACAATACTATACTTGTGTCTTTCGCATTCGTTTTGTTTTATACGAGTATAAACGCGTCAGTACTACTAAAATTGTGCTAAATTCTTAATGCATGTATATTCAGCGTGACAAACTGAACTCAACTCAGCTCAACTCAACTCAGTTCAGTTCAGTTCAGTTCAGTTCAGTGTTCAGTGCTCGACTTAATGCAATGGGAAGGCTAGGCAAGGCAGCGCAACTTAGCGTTTGCTGGCATTTACACAACCAACTTGCATTGTTTCATTCCATTTGCTTTTCCATTTTTCTATAATTCAGCTGTTTATCAACAAACAAATGAATTCTTCGTTTTCATACACATACACGTCCTTATTCTCGCCATCATCTTCATCTATATCCTCGTCATTGTCATTGTAGTCTTTGTAGTTTGTTTCTGTGCTAACAAAAAAGTGTTGCATATTGTATGATGCAAGCTTTCCCCTACATACACAAGCTTAGGGTAAGTAAATATGTGTGTCAGGCTGCTGTCGTTTTTCTATGATACATAACATGGGTGTGAGTGTGTGTGTGTGTGTGTGTGTGTATAAGTTAGCATATCTCTAATCATTATGTTAAGTGTATTTGAGCAAATATGACTGAGTGTGCGAATAAATGTTTTATGGTTTTAAGAAATGTCATCATCATGAAAAGTATTAGTATCACAATTAAATTATATAATGAAAATATGATAAAAGACTGAGGATTGTGAAAACTAAAATGAGATACATTTCTATATCTAGAAATATAATTAATGATTTCAATTTTCAAAAAATACTACTTACTTTTTGGACGCACTACAAAATTTCATTTCATTAGTATTTCAATTTTTATTGTGGTTGGATTATTTTTAAATGTTGTTATTTTTATTTTATGATAGCGTTTTTTTAGTTAAATTAAATGGAAGATAAAAAGAAAGCATCATCATGATATTAATTAGTTACTTAAGTATTGCAATTAGTTAAGGATTTTTTATATGTAATAACTATAAAGCATTCATTGTTTGCTCTGTTAAAAGTCCTTGGTAGAGAGTCTTAATGTTTGAGTTCAAGTTCAAGTTGTTTGTTTTTAAATTTGTCTTTTGAATAGATGATTTGTTTTGTCATATAACTTGAAACATGCTCATTTCATAACAAAATCTTTGGAGCAATCAGAAACAAAATTTCTATGTCTATTCAAGTTTTACCTCGCCACCAAATGTAAAGTGCCGAACCAGCTATATATGTATATATATTTTTTTTTTTAAAATAATAAAACAAAATTATTAAAAATAATGATTTACTTATAAATTTAAGAAATTTCAATGAAAGAAAGAGGAGATTTCTTTATGCAAAGCTATATGTAAATATTTTAATATACCTCAAAGAAATTTCATCTAGATCAGCTGACATACATTGAGGAACATTTTTTTCTGGATGTCCAAGTATCACAAGAGCAAAGTCTATAAAATGAATAGACTGGATAAATAGCTTACGTTTTTACGAGAAGCACGATTTCGACAAATCGCTCACAATTTTAAGTGAGAGGCATGATTTCGTAAGTGATTCGTGTGGTCTATTTATTTTATAGACTTTGCTCCTAGAGACACTCCGACTTCCATCGATTTTTACAGTCTATTCATTTTATAGTCTGTAACTAGATGATAACAAACTTAATAGGAGACCAATTTCAGCTGGCACTCCCGAAATGAACGGTAATGTTCACGATTTTACAGCAAATGATTGCTTTTTGGTTTGTCCTCTATTCAAAATATAACATATCGTCCAAACCATAACATAGCATAAGATAAGCGAGTAGCTTAACAACTGCAATGCTTCTCTAAAAGTGATGAAAGGACTTTGAATATAGAAATAATTCGACTCATTTTTCATAAGGAATTTGGTAATCAAAAGTCTGCGTGCAGTTGGTTCCATATACTTTAACTAATCATTCCAAAGAGGTCAGAAATGATCAAAACTTTCGGAAAACAATTGTTATGGCAGGAAAAGGACTACAGATATCAATGCTCTCCAGAAACTATCCTGAAGGCGCTGAATTACCTATTCATGTGAATCACTATTACGCGTAAATCGATGTGAAAATTGTATTGAAGTACTCAGATTTTGTGTACTTTTAGTTAACATACATGAAAAATGATATGAAAAATTTCTTGTTCACTTGCAAATGAGTCCCTATTACAGAACTTCAGAATTTCTTTTATGCACCGAAGCAACAATGAATGACAAATAATCTAGCGAATCTTATCAACACAAGTCACATTACATTATAACGAAAAGGTTTTCAACCTTATCCGGGTTTATTTTGAATTTTTCAATGGCACATAACAGAAAAATAATTAAATTAAATAAAAATATCAATATCAAAACCGTTGACTCGGTGAACTTAATTAATTCGGACATAGCAAACCGATTATTTTTCTTATCCGTCAATCGCTGGTCATCAGTGCGGTTTTCATGTGAAATGATATGAGCCATTTTATTATTTATTCCAGAAGGATGCCGTTGCTCTTTACTTTGAACTAACGGACAGTAATAATTCCAGTGACTTACCAAATGAACAACAATGCAAAAAACAAACTGTAGTATGAATAATTTTATATACAAAATTTGATGAGACTTCCTTATCACTAGCACACCTTGCCAATTTCGATTTTTCGGATTTTTCTTTTGTACTTTTCCAAATTTTCTTTTTTTTTAAACCATGCCAGTATTGACATGAATAAACCGAAAAAAAAATTATTCAAATCGGAGTAGCCATTCTCGAGCCTTTATCAGTCTAACACACTGCAATTGAGTTTTATAGACAGAGAGAAAACTATCAAATATATAGAACGGAGAATTCGGATAAGGGACAGTTGGGTGAGTTTCATTTCTAGGGATTGCAACAAATCTATTGTATTTTGTTTGAAAATGTTGTTGGAAACCATTGACATTGTTGCTCTGAACATTTCATTTCCACAAGACATGATTTTAAATTTTAAAGTTTACTTTGTTGATTGAAATATTTAAACGGAAATGAAATCAACAAGAAAATTTCATTCCTATAATCTTTTAGAACTTTTATGAATTGCATATAGAAAACTTCAAATAGTTTTATTTTAATTCCGAAGCAAATCAGGAAGAAGGTGCATCACTGTACATATAAGTTAGTAATGGACATTGTTTAGATTGATAGCCTGTGTTACGAGTATTTCACGATCCCTCCAATTTAGAACTTTTGGCTTGATGTAAGTATTTAGTTTTATTTTTTCTTTCAACTGATGTTAAATATACTTATAAAATTTTAATTTTAACAAAAGCATATAATTTTTATGTATTTTCTTTGATTTAATGTATATCTATTTTTATATTTAAAGGAAAAAATAAAGTTGTAAAAGTCGTAAGAAGTCGTTAAAATTACTAACAAATAAAATTCGTATAAAATACTAAAAGCCGAAAGAGAATTAGGAACAAAAGAATGGGTTTGGCAGATATAACTAAAATTCACGACTTAAGCAGCTTAAAAAAGAAACCATAAAAACTGATTTCATCTGATGTATGTTGGTTGTTCATTCATTGGGAAGAAAAGAAGAGAAATGAAATAAATTCTGTTAGAAGAAAAGAAAGCGTGAATTCTTTCAAGTAAAAGAAAAGAAAAAATTTAACAAAAATCAATTTCCTTTTGTGTCTTGTAATAAAATGGAGAAAATGTTAAAATAACAAAAACACAGAACAGTAAGGAGATTGAGAGTGAAAATAAGATAAAAAGTGTGGTGGGGGGAATCGAGGAGGCATCATCGACAGCTGCAAAATGAAATCCAAACAATTCCCTAATTGCCACTGTCAGCATCTGAGCGCACAGTAAGACAATGAAAGTACGAGTATGCAATGAAGGAAGTGTATTTGGCGCCAAACTTGCTTTTACTCTCTGTATATGTTTGGTGCAAGTCAAAGCGCGTAGAATATGATTTTCTTTTAAAATCCAATCTTTTCTCTTTCACAAAATCTTCCTTTTCTTTTTCCTTTTTTAAGATTTACATCTTATAGCTGTTTTCCTGTTTTTTTTTTTTTTTTCATTTTGCTTCTAATGCTGAAATGAAAAGTGACAGCGTGGTAAATGGAGGTTGGAGCGGAAGCGCGAAGAATACGGAAACGGAAACAGATGAAGCAAATATTGACAGTAATCAGCTTCCGTTCTAGTCACTGCCGGAGGCAAGCAACCTGCAAGCAAATCAGCGAACAATTTGATCCTGATACTCGTAATGCTTTGAATGAACTTTACTTTTTTTGTTTTTTTTTTCAAAGTCTTTCATCTCGTCTTATTTGCGCGCCGCATGAAAGTATGCACTGCCAATGAATGCAAAAGGAGTGCATGATTCACAATTTCGATTCGAATGCGCTTATAATCCAATCAACAAAGACATTTTTACGTGCCAAACTCAAACCAACCGTACAGAACTCCACAGTTGCCTAATTGAATTCTCTCTTTAACAAACATTCACACAGACGAATGCCATGTAACCTTTTTATTTGACTTAAAGTAGTATTTCTCAGAGACCCGCCTTTACCTTAGGTAGTATTTGCAATGTATATATGTATGTATGTGTGTATTTCTGGTTTTTTTTTACTGTACTTACCAGCAACTTCGATTTCACAGAATGCACCCGCTCCAACAGTATTATTTGCTACACAACGATAGGTTCGTGCAATCTCATAATCTTCATCCAGTACATAAAAGCTCTTATCCTTGTAGGTCTTGCTATCGCCACTACCGAGCCATTCCACAGTTTCATTTTCAGCTTTAATTGACCATGAAAAATCAGCCTGCAAGCGAATTTGTCGAATGAAATGAAAGAAAAAACACAATATTAAAAAACATGCGGATAAAATTGTATTCAAATACGAAAAACAAAAAGCAAATTTTAATTCCAGTTACACCGAAGAGTTTATATGCTTCACAGAAGTAAACACGAATTTTATAGTATAGTGAAAACATAGGATACAATTTCTCAATGAGAGCCAATAAGCTTTAAACTTGTGAACCTCGTTAGGATTTCGTGCTAACAAGACAAGATATTCAAAACAAGAGGTCACAAAAATCCTAAATATCTTGATTTCTATACTTTAAATGACAATTATTGTTTCATAAAATTCTCTACAAATGTGGTCTGGGGTATTTTTTTTATAAACTTAACCGTTCTTGAGATAAAGCGTGTAGTGTGGGAATAACAATGAAATGATTGTCTTACACATTTTAGTATTTACAAGTAACTAGAAGGAAAATGTCTAAATAGAAAATTATGGTAAAAATACTAGATATTCCTGAGTTTATTAACAAAAGATTCTCAAAGTCATTTTAAAGATAAATAAAATAGGCAAAATAATGAAAAATAAAAACCGAGGCTACATGTTTTCACTCAATTATGCTCGTTTCTTTTCGAAGAAGGTCAACATTTTTAAATCTTAGTCCAAAAGTCCTTGTTTTTTATATCAATAGTCTATTTTTATTATTGGTTTTTCCTATGCTTTGATCATATAACTTTCTATTATAAACTAAGTACCAAGAAATCGTAGATCATCTAAGAGGATTGAAATATTTCTCCTTATAATTGATACACTTGTACCGAACAGTATTCATTAGTACCGGGCTAGATAAGGTTGCATTAAGATATTATATGGGGAAGGACCCCATTCTTAATTCGATAGAAATTGTTGCTTGTTATCGATCTTATATGGAGAATTGGCGAATTTTAGAATTGTGTTTATTTCTAAACCAAAAGTGTCGCTTAGACTGTTAAAGCTATAAATTCTTGGGAGGACCTATATTATCTGTTGAAAAACTTCATTGTTTTCAATATCTTCAAAACAAATGTGCCGCTTATTAATAGATAAGAGTCTCCCGTTATTCACTCAAGCACTCAAGTCCCCCAAATTCATCGTTTAAATTAGGCATAGGCTTAGGCATGTCAATACTATAACAGCTACGCGTAAGAGTAAGCCGCAATAGTTACCATGGCTTATTAGACACAGTAGTACTCTCAATTTTACTGGCAAGGTTGCCTTATATGCTACATAAGGCCATAGTTATACACATATGGCATTCAGCTTTCGGGATTTGCTGCAAAGTCGACGATTAATCACGTTCGGGACATGCAGTGTAAAGCTCTTCTGCACATCACGGGTACTCTTTGATTCGTTAGGTGGGTTTCAATACACCTTGACCATGGAATCCTTTTTATAAATAACCAAATTAACCACCACACACTAATGCTTACAATGACGCTCCTAATGTACATGTCAATTCTCTTGCTATGGCTTTTACTGCAAAGAATTGCCCGAGAAAGTTAAAAAGGATCCATCTGTCGGACCTATGACATAGATTCATCAACTAAGAATATGTAATCTAACTTATTGTTTCTGTTTTAGTAAATTAAAGTAACTTTATCAAATGAGGAAGAGGATTTTTGAACTTGGATAGGCCAATTAGGTTACTTTGATTGCATTAAAAATACGCAAAACTACAATTTCGTATACTTTCGACAAGATTGCATCTTAACAGAACTAAAGGTACTCCTCCAGTATAAAGACTTGCATTAATAAAGGATCTTTTTTTTCTACGCAGTACATTGTGTTCTTTCGATTCTGCGATTCAGTTTATCTCTAATTGTAAACAATAAAGATTTCAAAGGAAAGGTTTTGTTTTTCTTATGATTATGGGACAGTTTGTATGCGATGTTCGTCTCTATTTCTAGCCAAATGTGCGATCTACTTTACATAAATGAATGTATGGCATATTCTCTAATTCATTAAATTCCCTCAAACAAATACTGAAATCGGGTAATAGTGATGATGATCTAAATATCTTGAAACTTAAAGATTAAAGGTGTTTCTTAAACTCTACGTATGAGTGAATATCTTGAATAGCTTCAATGGTTTCCAATCAAATAATTACAAGTGCTACGAAGGGCCACGTAGGAAGCAATAAATCTTTATTTAAGTCATATGTTTGTTAGTAATATGTATGTACATATGTAGCAACTGTCAGTTTACATTGAAAAAAATCTTAAAAATTAATAATGATAATATTTTAAGGAATTTGAAAAATTCATAAAATGATTTTTATGATTATAGAATCTTACATTTCTTATATTTAATCCTATTTTGGACACTCTGATAATAAATGTACTTATGTTACTTGAATCCCCTTATTTATTTTTACAGTGCATCTATCCTGTAGTTAAGCACATTTGCAGTGTGTGCATTGCAGTAAGTAACAGGTTAAATCCAAGCTACTACTACTACTATACATGGTGTATCTATCTGTATGAGCTCTAGTATTCTTTCTGTCCTCTGCCCTCTTCGCCAACACACTTAAGCATCCACCAAATAAAAAATGAAAAAAAAAAGAACAAGAACAAAAATGTTCAGAAAAAACCAACTGAGTTTACAACACTGATTTATACTGATTCAACATGCATGCATCTCTATCGACTGTGAGAGTTCACTTATGGCTTACACGCGTCGGCATCGTCACAATCACTCGCTTACATCCCATAGGTAAACTCATAAAAATTGAAAATTCTTGTAGTGCAAAAAAAGAAAAGTATACACTGTTCCGTTCATGTAGAAAGAAAAAAGTAAAGTCATGGATAACAACAAAAACTGTGCACTATTACTTTCACCATTTTTTTTTTTTTTTTGATTTATTTTTTTCTACCAAATGAATATGGAGGAGGTGTGTCGTCTACCATTGCCGCAATTGAAAAGCTATCGTTATTGCCATTTCGATAGTAGAAGCAGCAACCAACTGCATTATCATCATCATCATCATCATCATCATAGGCAGGACCACGTGGGTGTGTGATTTCGTATCCTTTTACAATTTGTATGCATGTTGGAGACTCACCCACTTAAGCATACAGGTACGCATCATGCCTGGTATAAATGATATGTGCCTGTGTTTTCAACATATCCTTAACTACATGCATGCATACTTCGCTATTTCTGTTTGCCCCCTTGGATTGTCTATATGTCTGTAAGACCGTTTGTTCGTTCGTTCGTTCGTTCGTTTATTTGCGGCACTGTAATAATAGCCGGATGCGTTGCTACCCTCCAATAGTCTCCCTCCACAACTCTATCCTTACCCTATTCTATCATCCAGTGTTGTTTGTCTATTTGCGTTTTTGCGTTCACTCGCTTGTTCACTCGACCCTTTCCTATCCGGGACTCTAACTGCCCTAAGTATTTCATATGTGACTGGTGGTAGGTGGTGGGTGAGCGGCGAAATGATTCTGCTCGTTGATGTGGATTTTCATGTTCGTTTTTCGTGTCTATTTTTGTCTCATTGTTTGTTTTTAGTCATTTTTATTTTACGGTAGTCGTATGCATTCACTTACCTCATCAGGATTTCCGAATGCTGTGCAAATTAGTGTATCCTGGTCATCGATCTCTCGCCTTTCAATTTCGCAACGTGGTTTAACTAAATGTAGAGAATATGAAAAATACGGAAAAAAAAAATGGTTTAACATTTGAAAACGATATCATTAAGAGGGCAACATCATTAAAAATTTTGCATAATGTGTTCTATCTATACTTTTAGGAGTTTTTGGTCTAATTGCAAAAAAAAAGTTTGTTTAAAGTTTCTACCGGATTTTGTGAATTTTTAAAAATAAAATTTGAATTAATAAAATTCAATTTAATAATTTGATCAACTATAGAATTTAATTTCTTAGTTTAAATTGGAAAGGTTTTTCATGAAATGTAAACTTTTCCTTCTATTGTAATAGAGATAGATATTTGTTTCATTTTTTAATGATGGGATCTTTTATACTTACATTGAACATCAGTGAAGGTATCCACTGTGCTCTTGCCATGTTTATTAAATGCCAAACATGTATAGCGTCCGGTATCATTTCGTGTCATCGGCGTATTGATAATCAAAGCGTTACCGCGTATGACAGTTTTATTATTAAAACGCCATTCATATGTGGGTTCTGTTATTGGAAAAATGAATAGGACAAAAAAAAAAAAGAAAAATAATAATAATAATAACAATATTAAATGACAAAGCAATCAAGAGATGACTATTTATTTATTTGTTCAATTTCCCTTATAACATAAGTAACCATTTCCACCATTTGACATTAAAACGCCAAATATTTGTCAAATCCACCCTCATGTTAAATAAAATCCGACATGCCATACCATTCCAACAAAAAAATGATATGAAATGAAATGAAATGAAAAATGGAAATAAATAAATGTTATAATAACTTGTGTGCTTACCCGGATTAGCTCTTGATTTACATATGACACGTCCTGGTATTGTGTCCTCTTGTACATAAACGACATCCTCCGATACGGTTGTGTTGTCAGGCGCATCTGTCAAAATGTATGTTATTGTTGTTGTCAATTTGTTGTTGTTATTTTGATTATTTTTTTTTTTCTTTTCTGGTTATTTGGGTAGCTTGTAGCTGGTTGGTTTCAGTTAACATTTTTATCTTAAGCATTTGGCCACTTGTTTCGGTTTCTCTGACTGTCAGTTAGTCTTTATGTTTCTCTTTTTATACTGTGTTGTCTGTCATTCTGTCATATTTTTTATCCATTTATTTGTATACTCACATTCAATGCTAAAATAGGTCGCGCTCTTGATACCAGCGCCAACTGTATTGCCCGTCGATACGCACGTATAATTTGCATTATCCGCTTCAATATCGAATTTCTTATTTGGCCAATTTGACATATTAAAATGCTGTAATGGAATAAAATATTCAAGTTGTGTATCAAAATATATTTAAAGTTTTATGAGCACATCTTTACATTAAGTTAATGAAAGTCCTGCAGTGAATATACAATACAAATTTAATAGTATTTTGAGTTAAATTTAATTTAATTTCTAGGATTTAATGAAAAATAGAAATGTAAATTTAAAAAAAAAATATATATTGTACAAGAAGATAAATTATGAAGACAAATACACTTACTCGTAGCTTATTCATTGTTAAGTTTTTGACCTCGTTTAACTTCAGAGATAATTTTTATTATGTTGTATAAAATATTTTATAAACCCAATCAGTTTTTTATATAAGTCTCCTTTGTTACCTTTTTCTAATACATTTTTCTATTCAATTCATGAATTTTAAGAACACTTAATATAGCATTCTTGTGTCAGTCATAAATCTATTTAAAAGGAGATATATATGGACCTGCTCTGCAAATCTGTCTTATTCTTTCTATTTGCGTCAACGGTACAAGCGCCACAATTCGCTTTAGGGGGGTCATCTGATTGCATTTTGTAATAAAAAAAATATCTGGTAAAAAACACTGAAATTAAAATGGTAATTTGATTGGATTGGACTTTACCGACACGAAAACATTCAACTGCTGTGGAGTTTGCTTCATAAGAATGAATATACTCAACTTTTATACCTGACGCTAATAACATCCAAAATCATGAAACGCATTTTACCTTAAATCTTTTGAAGTGGCTATAAGAACTAGACTAGTCTGCATGAGTTCACTCAAATGAATAGGAACTCTGTGTTGTAATGAATGATACTTGGAACTCAGTGTAGTAATGAATGATACTCGGAACTCAGTGTAGTAATGAATGATACTCGGAACTCAGTGTAGTAATGAATGATACTCAAAAACTTGTGTGATCAATACAACGACTACTGTATTTTTTGGTTATACTGCAGATTGTATGAGTGGCACGAGCATTAAACCAAAACGAATGAAATCGAGAGTGTTTAACATAATTACAATTAACCAAGTAATTCAAAGTTGTCGCAGTAGTAGAATTTATTTCTTCATTATTCTCAAATACGAAACGTTTCGTTTCCAAGAGCAATATCCAACGAAATTGTTGTTGTGATTTTAGGACTGAAAGAATGTTTTCACATTAAAAAATATTTCTCTTCTTTATCCGAAGTAACCAAAAACTCACTCAATTATTTTTGATATGAGTAACTAACTCCTACACCGTTTTGAATGCATTCATGCAGGAGAGACAGAAAATATTGAGTGTCTTAACTATTGTGGTTTCTATTAGTTCTGATCTTTAATTATTAATTAAGATGAATTATCTTACTGCCTTTATTTACTTATATATATTGTTTTGGCCATCTTTGTCTGATGTATATGTAAAATGAGGGAATGCTGTCCTAAAATTATCTAATTCCGCATTTGATCCATTTAATATGTTTTATGTACGCCTAACATAATGTTTCCCGTCTTTTGTGTTACATGTTATTTGTCCTTTATATGAGATCGGAAACTACTACTTTACTTTCTTCCTTACTAAAACCCTTAAAGATGAAATTTTGTTTTCTGTTTTCCTTTCCTTTCCAAACCTTTCATTTCATTTTAAGTGAAAGTACATAGTTGTATTTGTACTGTAACTGAGTCCATAAGAACTTTTAAAATAAAAACATTTTCAATACCAAATTAATTGTTGAATTTTGAAATTCATTTTGAGACTTAAAATGTATTTGTGAAAAATATCTTATAACCATTTTCTATAAATTATTTGCATATAAACTTTTTAAAGACCTTTCAAATTCACTTGTTCATAGATTTTGTACATGCACCTACAATTATATTAAATAGTCTGACTTTTGCTTTAATTCTGTAAATTCTTTAACTTCAATACTTAAATGAACTTAAATTCTCTGTCGCAACTTACCAAAACAGAGAGCATGCTTTCAAAATCTCCAGTTGCTGGTGATGCATCCATATATTTTTCTTTAACGAAATAACGTGTGTCATTCTTTTCGATGGGTACGCCATCCTTTAGCCAAGAGATCTCACAGCGGGGAACGCACTCAATGCGGCATGTCAGATTTGCGTTGTGCGATGAGTGAAACATGCCCGTGTAGGGTCGTAGATTCTTAATGAAAAATGGCGGTGCATGTACCTCCAAATTGACTGTGGCCATTACACCTTTGCCGCCCTCATTGTATGCATAGCATGAGTAGTTAGTACGACTATCCAAACCGACTGGTTCCACAGTCCAATCTTTGGTGACGATGTCCTGCAAGGGGCCACGACCGCCACGCAACCAACGGAATCTATGTGGTTTAAGAGAGGTTTGTGCCGTGAACAAGAATTTGCCCATTTTACGAAAGAGTGAGAATGATGATGATGATGACAATGGCAATGGCAAAGGCAATGAGTGTTCAGTTGGCGGTAGGTGATGGTGATGTGGTGGTGATGATGACAGTAGTAGTCGTGATGGTAATGGCATTGATGTCAATGACGACATTGGTGTGATGGAATTTGTCACCAAGTGAGATGATGCAGCCCCAGATGATGAAGATGATGATGATGATGATGTTGTTGTTGCATCAATGTTGTAGAGTGTTAATATTTGTGTTTGTGGCGTGAATGTTGTAAGCGTGAGTAATGTACAAAGGGAATGATTTTTTAAATCAATTAATGCATGCGTTTCTTTAATAGCATGCATTGACGAAGTCGTTGGTGTTGATGGTAATGATGGTAATGATGTTGATGTTGTTGATACTTGTAGTTGGTTCATTAATTTTTGTTGGTTTTGTATAAGTAAAGCCTCGAAAGCAACCTCAGTTTCGTGTGCTTGCAAGGCTTGTACTGTATGAAAGTATATCTGATTGGTTTGGTATGTGTTTGTGGTGTTATTATATGGATAACTGGATAGTGTTCTGTGAATGGTAGTGGTGTTGTTGATTATGATTGTGCTGGTATTGGTAGCGTTCTTGTTCTTGTTGTTTTTGTTTTCTTTTGTATTATTGTGTTTTACAAACCTATTTGATTCTGGATAACCAGGTTCATCTACCGAGCAAGAGAATGTAACGCTTTTCTTCTTAACGGCAATTAAAGGAAAGTGCGTTAAAGTAGCTGGACCGGGTTCATAATGTACCTGTTGATTGAAAGTGTCATGATTTAATAAAGTTATAAGATAGAATTTACTCTTTAACTAACCATAAGTTCTTTATCTTCACTGCGTGGTCCCCAACCGGCAGCATTGTAGCCTTCGCATGAATAATTATAGAAAAAACCACGTCCAATGCTTTCCAATAACAGTTTACTTGGATCAATGTGACATAGATCTTCACGAGTTTCTTCACAATCGGGTAGTTCCTTGAGTAGTGTTGAATTTGCATACCAACGTACTTTGGTCAAAACCGAAGGATTTGCATCAAGTATATTGCAAAAGAGTGTCACATTGGATTCATCACTTTCCTTTACAGGACCCTCGGGTATCATTAGTACCTCAACAGTTGGAACATCTAAAATTGAATATAAATTTCATATTATCATTGTCTTGGTATCTAATGGCATCACTACTTACATTGTACATCCAATTCGATTTGCTGTTCGGAGACACCTTTACCAATTGTGTTTGACAGTTGACACGTATAGTTGCCGATATCCTCTTTTTCGGTCGATTTAATAACCAATGCGACATTCTCAGCATTGCCACCTTGATAGCGGTCAGTATCATTGACATTTACTACTTCACCATTCCGATACCTGACAACGATAAATAAAGAGAAAGGCATTAACTTTACTTTTGTATTATACTTAAGTTTGAAGTTGAACATTATTTCTTTTTCTTTTAGAATGACGCAATTTCTTTGAAAATAATCAAGAATAACAACAAAAGGGGGACTTCGAGTGAGTATATTGAATTTGTTTGACGTTGTGTCCATGCTTTGACACAGTACGAGCTGTTGCATAATTTAAGGCGCTTTATTTAACTCGGCAAAGCCCTAAGCTTTGTTTTGCTTTTGAAAACAATGTGCTTAGGCAGGCATACATATACATAAACATAGTACGCAGACTCACGTAGTTTGAAAAAGTCTTATAATGTCGAGGAAGACCGTATGATGAATGACAAAGTTAGCATACTTGACAAGAACAACAACAACAACAACAAAAACAACAATGACTACGATGACACTGAGCCACTACTAGTACTCATTTGACTATAAAGTCAACTTGTTATCACAACAACGAACCATCCACCATCCTCCATCCACCATCACCATCAGTATCTTGCATCCAACAATACTTTTCTCTGTTTTCGTTCTTATTGTTGTTATTGTTTAAAGCTATTTAAAATGTATGGGCACGTTTCATTTCGTTTTGTTTTTTCTACTTTCCTGCCCGCTCACTCACTCCTCCTCTCTGACTAAGTAGTTGAAAAATCCTTGCACATAACAAACTTTTTCATTGACAAAAGACAAGAGAAAATTATGTCAAATGTCTTTGTACGCTTTACTTTTCTTTTTTCTATTATGCTTATTATTATTATTTTTTCTTTCACTTTACCATTCTTCCGATTTGTATTTTAATTTAATTTTTTATTTTCCATTTTTTGCTTTGTCTTGTTTGACAGTCTTTCGGAGAAAATCTGCTTAAAAATGTAACACAATTGGCAGCAAAATAGAGGTTTTTCTTTAATAGAAAATTCAAATTGTGCATAATAGTTACAACTGTTCCATAAAAAAAATATTAAGGGGTAGGAAAACAGAAAAGATTGCTGTCAAAAATCTATCCTATATATTTCATATTAAACAAGTTTTAGTACTTAGTTCCTTTGATGGACTTAACTTGACTTCGAACATTCAAAAAGCTAAGTCGAAAGTGGGTTTGCTGGTATTTGCCTCACTGGGACCACATTAATTTCGTTTTGATTTCTTTTTCAATTGACATTATTCCAGGCTATACTCGTACATTATACATATCTGTGACTTAAAGAATAAATCGTCTTCTTTACGTAGACAATAAATGAATCTTTAAGCTTAATTATGAAGTTAATTAGAAGTATATAGTTTTAAATAACCAAAAATGCTTCTATGAATACTAAAACAGCAATAATAGATTACTGATTCTTACAAAACATTTTTGTATATTTTAAGCATTATATTAAATAAAACTTGGTGATAAAGACCTTTAAAGTTTGTCATATTAGAACCGCAATTGCTAAATTAAGCATTGATAATAAAATGCCTGATTTAGGTTCCCAGTCATGAATGAGAAACTCACATCACTAACATCCCTATAAACCACTAAATAAGTGAATGACTAAGAATGACTATTGGTTAGAATTTAAATAAAACTCCTAACTTGCTGACTAACCTGGATCACTTGCTTAAACCTTAACTTGTCGACTACAATGAAATAGAAAGCTTAACAAATTGGATGTAAGTAAATTAAGAAGTATAAATATTTTCTTAAGACCAAACTTCACAAAGATGAACTGGAATTTGTTTATAAAAGAAAAATAAAATAATAAAAAATATCATTTCTAAATACTTATTAAGAGCCCTAGCTGTCAAGGCTTTCGATTGTTAGATTGGAATAAGATCTTGTTCACTTAACACCAAATTTCGGATGTAGTACTTATGCTTTATATAAAATTTTTTAATTGGAATACTGAAATTATTTGTGTAGGAAGGATTGTCAGTCGATCCCGAAGTCAAGAACTGGGAGATTATTCTATTATATTATTATGTTATTATCTGGCTGCCTGCGATTCTGATGTCTCCTCTTTTTTTTTGAAGTGAAACTTCTTTAGCGAAGGGGAGTAAATCCGAAAAATTTGAAAATGTAATGTGACTAAAATCAAAATTTGACGATGTTTTTATTACAATATATTGGAGCTATTTAGGCAATTACAATACGGAAGTGAAACTTGTAAAGTAGATGGTCAAGCAATAATACGGAATATTGTAGTGTTATTCGGCCACTTGATCCTACGTTCTTTCGTAAATACAATCAGTAAAGCATTTTTTAACTTTCTTCTACTCTACGCTGTAGATAGCCTGATATTGTTGCCAATACTTTGTGGGCTGAAATTTTCTTTCTTTAGGTTTATACTGCTGCGTACGGGAAATCATTGTTCGATTGGTTTGTTGTTGACTGCCAGCTTGCATTTTCTCGGTTCTTTTACTATGACAATCGATTTCGCCTTGTCGCTCGAGGTCAAGACATTTGGGACTTTTTCCTATTTCCAATTATTCTTTTTATTAAACCTTAAAATGTTCCTTAAATTCATTTTAAAGACTAACAAAGTATTGGATTTTAATTCCACTTTGTTTATTCTTATTCACGCATACGCATCGTTAAATCATAACAAGGACATAAGGGGACCGAACGACTAATGGGTAAAATGCAACACTTAAATGCGATGCTTAAAGCGATTGAAGTACTGATGCTTCGATTGATGTCGAAGCCGTTGTTTTTATTTTTACTTTTCCCGTTTCTTTTTCGATTACGGCAGGAAAAATGTTCGCAAATATTTCATTTTCGTACGAAGAGAAAGAAGTGTGTGCGCAATAAAATACCGCAGTAAAAATGTAGCAAATTAAAAAAGCATTGCATACTTTTGAGCATATGAAGGGATAAATCGAAATTATTGCATTGCAGTGGCATGGTGGTTGGTATGATGATGCAGTGTGGTGGATTCAGGCTCAAACCAGGACCAGGACCAGAACCAGAACCGGAACCAAAACCAGGACTGCTGGTCAACAGCAACAACTCAAGGTAGCTCAATATAAATTTTAATTGATTTACAATAAGCGCAGGACATGAACAGTAAAATAGTAGCAGTAAGTAGAACAAGAACGGGAACGCACCAAACCAAGTGAAATGAAAACCAACCAGTAACAGTACCAGAACCAGAACCAAACCAAAATGTACGATGAGTAAGTAGTTTGTCCGTATTACTACTACTACTACTACTACTACAACAACTCTATTGTGGCAATGCATATATTTAATTTTCTTTGTACAGAAACGAACAACATATTTCGTGTTGTTTTTTAATGTTATATTTCACATATACATATATATTATTCTTGTTTTGTTTATTTCTTTTACTGCATACTTTCAGGCGCATGCATACAAGTATATTTTCCTGTTTTTTTTCTTCTTTCTTTTTGATTGCATGAATTTTTTTTTTTTGTTTTTTGTTATTTACCACCACCTGTCCTGTAAAAATGTACAAGTATATTTATATGCGAACATATATGAATGGATAAATTTCGATCGATGTCGATGTATGATGGCATACGAGTAGTGTAAATGGGAACCGCAATGCAAGAACTACAGCTGGCTGCTGGCGCTCGTTAATTTAATGAGAAGCTGTAGAGTAGTTGGTTCGACGATGAATGCATGCTTGAAAATACAAAATCTGTACGGCGTACAGTAAGCGTAATTAATTTTAATTATCGGTCTGCAATAAGCCAGAATGTTCGAAAGTTAACGACGGCAAAGAGTTTTTGGTGGCCACACACCTTCTCATCTCATCGATCTACACAAACATCGTAACATTTCCTTTTACGTGCGAACACTCAAACATATGAAGACACATTTTTGTGGCGCATTACATGCCCACTCAACATCCAGACTATAGTTTTACTATGTAGCCATACATATGCCTGATTATGCCTGGCTGACTGACTGACTGACTGACTGACTGACTGACTGTTTGACTGTATGCTTGGTCAGCAATATCATTCAGTCAGTTTGTCAGTTGTGTGTGTGTGTCTGTGCATGTTTCTGAACATTAAAAATCTCGTAAAAATGTGTGAATGCGAACGGAGGCTTTAGACGACGGGACGGAAATGTACGCACACTTATTCATGTGCTTGTGTATGTGTGTGAGGTCAGGCAAAATCCGGAAATGCTCTTAATGGCAAACGGAAAAGTATTAAAATTATTTTTATCCGTTTTCGCCAAAGTATGCATTGCTTTCATTTTCATCACCATGTAGACGTCATCTCCCATTTGAACATCCAAGCGCAATTGAGAAGTATAAAATAATAATAAAACAAAAATAAATATACGAAATACAAGGCATAAACAAAAAAAAAAAAAAAAAAAACAGAAGTAACAATTTTCTTTTGAGTGATTTTCTGTCATGGCTCGATTTCAATCTCCAGCCGAGCGCGAATCAAGTCGAAATAACTTTTGCACAATTAAATCGTAGACACTTTTAATTGGTTCTTCTCGGTTTGCTTGACTTTGCCTTGCTTTGGTTTGGTTTGTTTTGGTTTGGTTGTGTTTGGTTTATTGCCATCCTTTTTCGTAAATTTCTGTTTCAATTTCGTAATTTTGTTTTCGTCTTCCCACAACCTTTGTACTTTCTGAAATATTTTACCTTTAAAAACTGTTCTGTTAGTTTACCTTGCTGAGTTGTGTGCTGTGATGCTTTCCTTTTGTGGGCAACTTTAATAATTAAGCAATAATTACTTTCGTGGTGATTTATAAATTTAATTTTTTCCTGGTCATCATCATTTACATCTTCTCTCTACTCAGTGTAGTTATTTACAACAAAGTTTGCGAAAATTGTTGTTGTTTTCTCCTCTCTTATCATCATCATGAAATTTCTACTTGTATTTGATTTTCATTACTTTCATTTTATGGTCTTTCAATTGAAATTCTGTTTTGATTTCTGGCATTTCAATTAACAAATGAGTTTAATTAAAATAAAGTGAATAAACTATGTCAAGTATGTAAAAATACAGTGATGCATTCTTTCGGTTTGTGCTATTGAGATGATATAAATTAAATAAAAACATTTCTTGTGGAACGCATCTGAAAGGAAAACCAATTTTATGTATTTTATGCTGAAACAAACTACATTAAATGAATCTTTAAATGGATGTATAATGATGAATAATAATGTTTAACTGATCAATTATTAATCAAATCAATACATTATTTTGCATAAAAACATAAAGGCTTTTCCTTTTGATTTGTAAAAAGAGTGGGTCTAAGTTGCCAAAGGCACATGCTAATCATATGGAATGAAAATCTCTTCCGATATAGTTGCCATTATTTTCGATAGCTGGGTCAAATTTATAAGTCTCAGCTCTAAAGGAATTGGGCATTGTAAATTGTTTTTTGTTAAAGATTCACATTTAAAGAAAGAGGATCCTAGGATAGCAAAATTAAAGTTTATCACAATTTAGTATGTGTTCGCTTTTTTGGAAAACAAATCTGTTCAATTAATGTCTTTGGAGTGCTCAGGAAAAACGATTGTAACAATAGTCGCTATAGACGTCCTAAAATGGGTGATATAGATAAGCTCTGATATGCTCAGGAAACTTCATAAAGTAAGTTACCTCTTGAGGAAGTGGTATTTTCTAATCTTTTACAAAGGTTAAGTTTTGTTACCGAAAAGAGTTAAAAATATTAGATCCTACAAGCAAGGAAATGCCCTTGTTAATTGACTGTTTCAGTTTTCATATTATATAGTAAAAAGGAAAAAGAGGTAGGGCAAGAACTCAAGTGGATCATGCCATAAACCAATCTTGTATTTTGACACCAACAAGCACCATTCTCAAAAGTACAGATTTACGCCAATTCCATGTGATTCAAAAAGATATAGTGAACATGACCACATGCTTATTTTTAGAGAAAAGATCCATTGTAAGATGTCTTAGAAGGGAAAAACTTTTTCCAAATGCCTAAAACGTATTGATCATCTTTGCTGGCTTACTTTAACCAATTAGATTTTAAGGTTGCTTTTTGGCAACAATCTTAGTCAAAGTCGTCTCTCGAAGTCAAATGGCAGAGAGCAATAACATCAAATTTTGCTTAAAGATAATTTATCATCAAATTAACATATGATATTTTCGAACGGCGGATGCTACATATGTTTGAACACAGTTCTGTATTTTCTGTGTGCCATCATGATGGCGACCAAGGGCTTAACTAAGTCGCAAGCTAAATCAATACAATGGCGAAAACTGTCCAGAAATACTATGTCCTACACTGATAAGCATTTGTTTATCTTTGCCATTAAGTTAGTTAACAGTAAAGACACTTCTAATTCTAAGCGAGCACCTTTTCTGGCGCCACCTTGAGACAGAGGCAACAGTTCATATGCTCGATTAGAAACAAATCAGGACAACTACATGTTTCTTAGCCGTTCCAGAAAGCATTAACCGAGAAATCTGTACCTTTAATACTTGCAATATCTATCGCCGAAATTTATTCCTCTCAGTTCGCAAGCTCTCAGGAAGCTCTATAGAAATTCTAACAATTTTTATCTTTTTGTATTTGAATTCACTTATTTAAAACTATGTATGTTAAATTTTACACACTTTTGTCAACAAAAAAATTCTACAATAACAAAAAAAATGAAAGGAAAAAATACAACAGCAAACAGTACAAAAGCATGTTAGCAAAGCTTAAACAAATGTGATAGTAGCTTTGCTAACAGAGTTGTAAGCTACTTGCCTTAATCATGCACACTGAAAGTATGCTAAACTTTATAGAAAAAAGAGATACGACAAAAAAACATACACAGACAACGCAAATGTCTGTGTCACTTTTTTAATTTCACATATCGTTGCAAATATAAGTGCAATAACGACTCAGCATGTGCATAACCACTTGACACGCATCTGTCTGTACGATTGTTGGTCTTTGTGTCTTTTTTTTTTTTCTTTCTATCTCTTTGTGTCTTTCTTTATCAACGCAATATGTATTAGATATGTAAGAGAGGCAGTCAATAAGTTGTTAGAAAATCTATTGACAAAAGTGTATATTTTGCAAAATTTTTCTGTTAAAATTAATAATTAATATTCAATTTATGAAGATTTGTTTCATGCATACTTCATGTGTGTAAGAGAATCAAAAGAATTTAAATACCCGGCAGCAATGGCCAAACTCAACGAATTGCATTCTAACAAATATTAGATTCAGACTCTTGCAATTGTATTATTCTATGTAAAAATCTATGAAATGGCTTTAATAGAAGAACTTTTGCTATCATGAAGTAGCAGATTTTGATCTTGAATACAATATTATTATTGCAATATATTTCCAGCAACTAATTGACTTGCCCTCGTACATACACATATGTAAATAATACATGCTTAAGCTATGTCTCTATATGCTTAAGTTGCTGTATATATTGCTTCGTTATCATAAAAAGTGTTTTAGTTTTTATAAGCAAGCACAGGTTATGCGCATTTCTGCTCTATATATTTGAGGCAGTAGATCAACATACAACATGCATAAATACTTATGTTGTAACAATATTTAAAAGAATCATAAATGTTGCTTTAAAGTATGCAATTCTTTATTTGTTATTTATCAACTTCAATATTCAACAAATCCATTGGTGAACCATAAAGCCATACAAACATTTCTATTAACCTATCAAATTGAGTTCACTACATCTACTTCCCTCTGCTTGGGGAATGCCATTTTTAGGTTTTATTGTGCATTTTTATATGCATTTTTTAATTCAATTTTCACTTGCTTTCATGCATTTAAATGATCTTCATCTCATCTTCATTGTTTATACTCATACTTATTCATGTTCAGTCTTTTGACAAACGCAAATACTCTACTGCCATATACATGGAATCATTTCTTTGTACCCCCCATCTTTTGTTAACATGCTTGAATTTTCTGCTTTCTTGAATTGTTGAATTTAGCTTTTTGTGGCATTTTCAATTTATTTTGAGTGAGTGTCTGAGTGAGTGACTCAATGACTTGAGCAGGAGAAAAGCATAGCAAAATGAAAATATCCCTTATATGAGATATGTATAAGACGAGGGTATGGCAGTTGTACGAGTTGTACTAGAAATTGAAGCATGAACTAAATATTCTTATCAAATAGTCACACCAATGGCAAGGGGTTTATTATCCATTTTAAATTTTCCGTTTTCTTGTTAAATTAAGGATTTTTCTAAATATTTTGCTTGTTTAATTTTTTTTTTTTTTTCACTTGAACAATAAAGTTTGACCCAGTTTTTCGAGCTTATTCTGATGATATGCAAATCAAAATCACACAACCGAAAATTGTTAGTCATGGCAAACATAATAGTAAGCAGTACAATATCATTAAAATCCATGCTACAACAATTATAAACATCCATTCAAACCAATTCAATCCAGTGCAATCCATGCTGTGCTATGCCATGAGAAAGGCTGCCACGCAACGCATTCTCACGCTCTAGTACAAATATGTTACTCATACGCGCCAGTAACTCATTCATTCGAATGACTACAATGTGTTACCAACTTGCAACTCCCTGTCTTTACTCTCACTCTCTATGTCCTTCCATTGTATCTCACTGTATATGTAGCTAAATTAATACTTGCTGCAATTGTAAATTGCAGTCTTAATGGCGTCAACATGCCTGGTTGCAGCTGCCACAGCCAATCCTAGAGCTATCGTACTGTTAGTACTGTTGCTGATGCTTATGCTGATGTTGCTGTTGCTGTTGCTGTTAGCTACGTCTATGTTTGTTTATCTCTTCGACTACAATACGTTAGCATTTCCGCGTTTTATTTCCGCGTCGTCAACGCCAGCATCATCAGCAGAAGCAACAGCAACAGCAACAGCAGCCACTGACAATTGCAACAAAATTTCACTTACTATGTCGCTTTACTTCCAAAACACAAACCCACTCAAATATACAATACCAATCCCCATATACTACATACAATACATACTTATGTAGTAGAATACAATACTTGGTATCATCAGAAATGTTTATCTGGAAGTGTGTGTGTGTTTTTTTATTGTTGTTGTCTGGTTTTGAATACCACAGATTTTCATTAATCGCCTCTTGGTTCATACTCTACTCTACACTTCACTTCACTTCACATGAAGACGCGTGTCCATTTGTGGCATTCTATGAGCAAAAGTCTCAATGGGATATTTCCATCCAATCCAAGTCGTTAAAATAGTCGTAATACGAGTATTTCGAATGTGTATTAGAAAAATCTACTTATTTTCATGATATCAGAATTATAAGCGTTTTTTCCTTCGGGCATCTTTGGTAAATGATGTCAGTATATTTAACACTCACTCACATCGGTAATGTAAAATCTACATTTTCGTCATCGTTTTCGCAGATACATATATTCTGTGATGGACCTAGTGATGGAAAAAGAGAAGGACGCAGAGATGGACCCAGAAATTGATCTAGAGATGACTAGAATTAGTGATGGTCCTAGAGATGAATATACTTTTCCAACTAGAGATGGAACTAGAAATGGAACTAGAGATGAAGCTAATTATGAAAATAGATATCGAAATAGTAATGGACCTCGATATGGAACTGGTGATCGACCAAGAGATTTAACTAGTTATCGAAATAGAAATGAACATAGAGATGGACTTACAGATTGAACTAGTTATCGAACTAGATATGGACATAAAGATAGAAGTATTGATGGACCTAGAGATGGAAGTATTGATGGACCTAGAGATAGAAGTGTTATCAAGTTAGTGATGTATCCAAAGATGGAACAAGGAATCGAATTAGAGATGGACATAGAGATGGATTTAAAGATTGAACTAGTTATTAAACTAGACATGGACATAGGTGGACCTAGAGATGGAAATGATATCAAATTCTTGATGTACCTAAAGATGGAACTAGTTATCGAACTAAAAATGGACGTAGAGATGCAACTAGTGATGGACCTAGTTATCGAATTAAAGATACACTTGAAGATGGAAATAGTTATCGAACTAGAGATGGACGTTACGATGGAATTTGAAGTTGAAACTAGTGGTGGATTTAGAGATGGTATTAGTGATGAACTTAGTGATGGAACTAGTTTTCAAACATGGAACTAGAGGTTGAACTAGAATTGGAATTAGAGACTTTGAACATTTTCATGTCATCCACTTTCTCAAAATTATGTATTAATCTCTTTATATCCTCTAATTCTTCTTGTGATTTTTCTCCCATTTTATATATATTATTCATTGCCATTTCATGGTAGAATATTTTCATCCAAAGACACATACCTATATGATGCATAAAATGATGTATAGTGTGTAGTGCCCCCAAATGCATTACGCATTGACCGAATTTACATTACGTTTGGTTTAGATTTTTGCAAGTAATTACTACGTGTATGCACAAATGGGAACCACTTTGATTAAGTGTGTATACTGTCTGGGTGTAATAGCAATTGTTTGTTGTCGTTTCTGTGTTTGTGTCTTCTTATTCGACTAAAGCACTTAACCATTCATCAATTCGACTAACTACATAATATAATGTTGTTGTTGTTGTTGTTGTTGTTGTTGTACTTACGTATCTGTCGATGTCTATTTGTGTATGTACAATAGTCTCTATGAGTAAGTGCTTGTATTTGTTTGAATGCGTAGATGCGTAAATCTGTATTTACTTTCGTATTTGTTTTTAATTAGATTTTTGTTTGCTGTAGAAATTTTAGTTAAATTGAGTACTGAAAGCAATACGACGACTACCTTGGAATGGATACCACAAACCGAAGGATGCCAGTCAAACCAAAAATGCAACTCTGTGGGAAGCTCAAACTCAACTTCTTCATGCGTGGCAAATCAAGCACTTTTGGAAGGCGCTGCAACATTGTTGCCTTGCTATATTTGACTGAGCATTTCAATATTGCACTCGCATGAGTATAGAATCGATGGGCATGTGGGTGGAATGATTCCATTTACACATTTAGTATTTGTATTGTAGTTTTGGGATTTAAAAGCAATTTAAATTCGTTTGCGTTTGACTTTTGCCGACACCAAAAATACCACCAACGACGACAACAAAATCGAAATGAACCACAAATCGAACGAAACAAACGAACGAGCTTTGAACCTTGTAGTATTAGTTTGATACCCAAAATTTTTACCAATATCATTGGAAAATATATTGTATGTGTATAAAAATATTGCAATCGCATGCATTGTTTCCATTCAGTTTTTCTCTGTGCTATTACTCTTTCTTTTTTTATCACACTTACCAAAGGACATGCGTCAGTGAGGCTGGATTCGCAAAGTATTCACAGTTGAGCAATACAATTTCACTGGTATTTGTTACTAGCTCGGGTGGAGTGACTTTAACCACGGGTGGATCTGTGAAAAAAGAGAAAGAAAAATTTTATTTTTTTTTTTTTATTTGCAACAGAAAAAATTGGGAGTTCTAAAGCCGCCTTTGTGTCTGTGTCAGTCAGTTTTTGTATTTGCGGTTTAATTTTGTTTCTCCCATTTTTTTTGTTTTTTCTTGTTTTTGTAAAAATGTCACTGACTACTTACATAACACTTCCAATGTCAGCGATGATGTGAATGGTTTTTCACGATTTATTTGCAATACAACATTTTCAGCCTCGCAACGGAATACTATGTCATTTTCGAAACGGGTTGCATTGAAGATAAGCTCCGATTGGGTGTGATAGGTGCCATCCGGTTTTTCAAACTTTTAAACAAAATATAAAGGCAAAGATTAAAAATATTCTATTGTGTAAATGTGTTGTATTTTTTGTTTTTTTGGTAAGTAAATTTTATGTACTTACAGCTTTTGTTCTGATTTCAGTGAGTTCATTCTCTTCGGGACTTATGTTTGCTGTTGAATTGTACCAGGTCAGATTAACGGGTGGTCGTGCTCCATGTACCTAGAAGTTGTATTAAATTATATTCAATTTAATTAAATTTAAATACTTCAATAATCAAGTTTTCAATATACAATTTTGTCAAGTCAATTTCGGTATAAGAATTATTTTTTTTTATAACAAGTTGTAAGCCTTTGCTCAGAGTCAGTCTCAGTCCTGAACTGTAGACAGAGGACTTCTGTTTCATTACCTTTTTTATTGATTTGTGATAGAATATCGTCTTATTTGCTATCACTTTACACTACTAAGAAAGTTATTTCACTTACTTCGATACATCTTAGTGATCTTTCTGAACTTTCATTGGTTTCAATCATTTGCATTGCTTATTTCTTAAGAAAATCCAATTAGTTTCTGGAGAGGAATATAATTCTAATTCTAGTTCTAATACAATGAGTCAATTTATCACAAATTCTGGCACTCTAATCTTTTCTAATGAAACAATGCCAAGCTGCCTATCATTTTACATTAATAATTTGTTTATTTCGACTTGCATGACTTTGCTAACCTTAATTAAGTCATAATTTCTTATACTTTTCCTTTGATACTATTAAGTTATGTAAGTTCAAGCTTTTATTGCAATTTTCAATAAAGATATTTAGCCCCATAAATCGACTTTTATAAAGTAACTAAAACCAATTACTCACTCATATGCCAAAAGGTTTACATACTCTACTCGTATGTATGCAATATGCATTTCCCAAAAAACGTTTAGAAAGAAACAATTATTCAAACAAAGTGATATTGAAGAAAATTCCATTATGCATACATAATTTCCTATTCAAAGTCAATTTTACATAATTTACTCAAACTCGTTTGGTTGCACTTGCTTACAAGGATTGCATCACCTTCATATGTAACTCAGCCTAAAATGTTGCCGCACTACTTTATACTCGTATATACTAGGTAAAACTATATGAAAATATGTATAAGGAAAATTTTGCCCTATATGAAAAATAACTCAAGTCCTAGTCGATGTCGATAGAAAATTGGTGAAACAATTGTTATTGCTTTGCTTTGGATTTTCCGAATAAGAATGTTGAACTAAACTAAACGTTGAAAAATGCCATTAAAATGCAATGTGACACAAGACGACGAAAGCCATGCATGCATGTGCATGGAAAAAGGATATGTTTACTGTGTAGAGAAAGTAAGGATAAACGATGATTTTGACTATGATGAAAAATCGCAAAATAATTGGCAGTTAATTATTGTCAATTACTTTTGTTCAAACTTGAGTAAAGCGGATGTACACAGTTGTTGTCTACAACATAGATATACATACATACACATATGTTACATATGAATGTATGTATAGGAAGCTATTAAAGTTATAAAATGGCATTGCTATCAATGATGAACAGGAGGAGTATGCACACACCACATGACTAAAAGGATAACAACAGCTCGTTCTGCTTAATACTTACATCACATGTTAGCACCACTTTGCTACCCTGGACTGTATGATGTTCGACTCCATTGATTGTTATACTCGTTGGACGCACTGAAAAGGTAAAAGTAAAGGAGTAAAGAAATTGTGTAAATGCAGAAAAAAAAAAAAACAATAAAAATTCCTATGAAAATTGTTAACAAAGAAAAAGGGGAAGGCATGACCTTGCCTTAGACAATAGCATGGTTTGTGGGTTGGATTCGAAGTATTGTAATAAATGGTTGCCATACAATGTGTAATTGCTTTTGCTTTGTCTGCTTTGTCTGCTTTGATTTTTCCATTTTTGTGGTTTGAGATTAAAAAAATTAATAATAGCAATTTCCAGTAGTTTATTTGTAAAGCAATTTTTGAACGCTTCCGGGGTTAGGCACTCACAACTTATTTGCATAGCAAATGACACAATGTTGCAAAGTGTTTTTCATGACTAAAAATTGTAAAGTCATTTGACCAATCAACTTTCATATTTATATTCATATATTAAAATGAATATCAATCAATTTTTAGTTTCGAGTTCCCTTGTAATTTTCCTGAGCTTTAAAAATCATAATTTTGGAAATTCAAATTTGCAAGTCATTCATTGTTAGGCGTTAAGGTTAGGCGTGACTTCGGACTTTTGAATCGTTTTCTATCATGTAATCCATATTCTTAAAATTGCAATACAATTTTTTTGAAACTGGGGTTCTATTTGAATCAATAATTACATTTCATTGACATTTCGTCATAAAATTCTTTTAAAAAAGGTTCAATAGTCATGTCAAAATCTTACGTTGCGTTACACCCAAATGCTTTTGGTGTCACCCAAAATTTTAATGTATCGCGTGACTCAAAGGTTGTAGAGCCAAGAAGTATACATATTTTGAAAAAAGAGAAGTACACGTTGGCTGTAAGAGCATTCTTATCATTGTGCCTTACGTCATAAATGGAAGGGAGGGATTCAAAATGATGAAAGAATTATGGAAATGTTGTACTTTGTAAGGTCATTAAATCTAGTTTCATTGCAAGGATGTGGTGAAGTCATAGCCTAGATGACTTGCATCCAATCATGTTGGCGTTCTTATTGCAAATGGTGGTATAGTTGACTTGTGCCTGAGTGCAGGCGGAACAACAACACTGCAAATCGAAATTCTTGAGTGTAATGGTTCAGTGGCTTAGACTAAACTTGATTACAGATCTGTTTACTAAAAATATCTTTAAATTATTATATGATGTTTGCTTGGAAATTTGGTATATTTGGGTATATTTTTTGTGGATGTTCAATGGTATCAATTTGTTCGCATGGTGAGCCTGGAGGAACAGATCATCCATTTTGTCGTCGAACATTCTTCTTTTGCTGCAACAAGTGTGGAAGTTTTTAAATCAGATTCATTCGGAACACACAATTGGTTTCACTGTCTCTTAGACTCTTTAAGATTGACAGCTGTACACCCTTGATGCACACCATGATCAATAGCAATATTTATTTGACTATCTTGGGTTTTTAGATACATTTTAAAGAGATGCTAATCTAGGAATTAGACTTAATTGAGATCATATTAGTACCTTAACAGATGTCAGTATACAACTGAAATATCATGTCACGCACTAAGTATCTCCTAACCTGCATTTACTTGCTGGCTGGCATCTGCCATAAATATTGTATAAAATGAAAAGTAATATGTGTTTTTATTAAACATACCTTGTAAGTCCACACTAAATTCATTTATAATTTGATCTTTAATTGCAGCTGAGTCGACACGACATTCAATATCTTCACCGAGATCGTCACGTGATAATTGTAATGATAATTCCAATGTTGCTGTATAGAGACCATCTTTTTCATCATAAGAAGGTGAATCTAAATTGAAAAAAAAAAAAAAAAACAATATTACACTTATTTCTATTAGAATTGAAAAGATAACTTAAGTTAATTACGTTTTGTGAACTAATAATTCAATGGATATTTTTTATTTCCATCAGACATGAAAAAATGTATTGAAATATAAAAAAAATATCTTAATCATATTGCATTTGATTTATTCACACTTTTTCTCTATTATTTTTTTTTTATCGTTTTTCCTCCATAACATTGACCAAAAACACGAATTATTCTTCGGAATGACTGATTCAATGTTTATTACGCTCTGTTGATTTGCCTTTTCTTCTTTATAGCCAATTATCAAAAGAGGAAATGCCAAAGCACTCCACCGTCTGTCTGTTTGTCTGCGAGTCCTGCTCTTGAATCTTGTTGTAGTCTGCTCTGTTGAGTGTCTGTTCATCTGACAGTTCTTTACTGCTTGTCTGTCTTGTTAATTGTAAAAAGAAGTGTTATGGAAAATATTCTAAAAAAAAAGAGGGAAAAATCAAGAAAAACTTCGTTCCACAAAAAAAAAAGAAAAAAAAAAAGAAAAAAAAAAGGGTTAAAAAATCACTTAAGCATCCTTTTCAGGGCCAAAAAAGGGTAATAATTTTCAAAACGAACAAAAATAGAAAAAAGTCTAGTTTTGCTTGGTTTTTCTCTGTTAATAAAAAATACAAAATAAAAAAGAAACCTTTGTAGATCTTGGTGTTCTATTTTTCTTTTTAAATTTTTATCTCCATCATGAGAAGATGGCACTCTGTGTACTTAAATGAGTTCGAGTTCAAGTGGTAAAGGCTTTTAACGCTTAAACTTATTCTATGCCCTCAACCCAACCAACCGAAAGGTTTTCCATTAATTTTTCTTATTATAAATGATTTGTTTTTGCTTTGCTTTGCTTTGCCATTAAATGTTGTAACTCAATAGTCTTTGCTTTAGCAAGAAAGAAAATTGGTTTCGAAAAAAGGCTAGAAAGAATGTTTGCTTTTCTCATTAATCATAAACTAAAAATGATTACTTGTTCCTAATTTAAAAATTTATAATGATTAAGTATTCAATATTATAAAAATTTTTATTTCTAGACAATAAAAGGTCTTTATGTTTTATGTATCGCCTATTCACGCCCAATTTTCTATAGCTTGGCCCACCAGCATATTTTTCTGCTATTTTATTTATTTGCGGCAGCCGATAAGTATGCTACGCTTTCTTTGCATGCTTAAATCCGTTTTCTTTTTCACTATAAATATACATATAGGGGTTGTTTGTTGTTGCCTACTTCTGGTTAACATGATTGAATGCTAAGTGATGAAAGTCAGAGTCAGCCAGTGAAGTTAGTCTTGGTCTTGTTTTTTTATAGCAACACACAACATAAACTCTTTGCCATCGTAAAACTTACCAAATGCCAATTTACAAAAACTCAATGAATTATAGAAATTGTCCATGTGTGTGTGTGTGTGTGTGTGTGTGGGTATAATAAACAGGAGCGTCTTAGAGCTTTTGCCTTTGCCTGACTACTGTGAGGAATATAAATTGTTTGTTAACCATGACACCAAAAAATTTGAATAAACTAAAAAAATATCGTATTCAAATCATCATATTCAGACCTCATAAAAATTCGCACGCTCCTGTTGGTTTTTCATTCAAGAAATTGGGTTGAATCAATAAAAACAACTTAGCCAGTTTTATGTTCGCTTTTTTGTTTTTATGTTTTTCTGTTTTGTTCTTTCGTTTTATTGTTTTGTCTTAGGTTTTGTTTTAGTGTTTAAAATTTAATGGTGTCTTTTGTTGAGTTTTACACGTTTTTTATGATCCAAGTGTCGTCTATTTCACATTCATCCAATATGCTCTCTTGCCTATGTTATAAAGTTTAGACTCATAAACTAGTTGCCTATTACTTTAGTCTACTTTTAGGCTGATCTGTGTGTGTATGTGTGAGTTCTGTTTTTTTTTTTTAACTTAAACTTAATTTAAGATACTTGTATTTGTTACTTAACATTATTACTTACGCGTTGTCAGTCGTTTGTTCCCCCGCCACCAACCGACTTGTGGTTGGGGACGCGTGTTACGCACAATGCATGATGCTTTCAATATTTGACGTTCCTGCATGGGTCCAATAATAGAACCATTTTCGATACGATCACCTTTCTCATCCAGTATCACAACCTCCGTGGGTGGCACTGTTTGTTGCAATTGATGAAGTTGTAGTTCCAGTTGATGGTGATGATGTTGATTATGCCGAGAACCCAAGTCATTCACCAGGATATGCCATTATCATCATTGTTATTGTTTATTTATGAGAAATCGACGTTTTTCATGTTGTCCGTGCATTCAATTGGTTGTTGTTGTTGTTGTTGTTGTTGTTGTAGTTTTGTTTGTATGGTTTGTGTATGTGCGTGTTTTTATGTTTTGCATAGTGTTTTGTATATATTGTATATATATATTTGTGTGTGTGTGTTTGTGTGTGTGCGCGCGCATGTATGTGTGGGCATTTGATGTGTCGTTGTTGTTGTAGTTGTTGTATTTATTTTTAAATTATTTCAATTTTTTTTTTTTTTTATTTTAGTTTGGAAGGTAAAAATGTTGAATTTGTTCTTTAATAAAAATTATCATTTTGCATTTTGAAAAAGCGAATATTTATCATAAATAAAATTAATAAAATATAAAATAAATATAATTTGTTTTCTTTTTTCTTTTTTTTTTTCATCATCAAACAAAAGCATAAAACAAGTTTAAAGGAAAAAGAGCAATAGAAAATAGATAATTCATAACTAATAATAAAAAATATTGAAATTAACTATTAAAAATTAATGAAAAATAATTATGAATGAATATGAATGAAATATACGTGTTCACCAAAGATTAAATTCCCTTCACACCAGCACCAAATAATTTACCAGAATAATTTTAAATTATGCTTTTATATTAGAGAAATAAAGTGTAGATAAAATGATAGAGTTTCAGATTGAATAACAACGCAATCTTGCGACCAATAATTGTGAATAGATGGTTCTAAGATTACCAGAAATTACATCACCCTTTCTTCTATCACTTTAGTCTAATGTAAGAATAACTTCTTGAAAAGTTTAGGTGGCTGCTTAAGCAAGAACTCGACTTATGAATATATTTAATAATTGAGAAGTAATAACATGGTGAGGCTTGTGTTAATGCAGATGTTCTTCTGTATGAAATAATAATTTGTTCAACTTTTAAATTAAATAAATTCAGAACAGTCATGGAAAAGGATCAAGCCACTCTCCTATTAGAACATTGTATTATGATGCGTCAAGCGCAGGAGTGAGTTTGACTCTATTAAGGTAGTCAAAATTCTTCGTGAACTGATCTTGTGGGAAAAAGTGTGGATTATCTAAAAATTGTCTTTTATATTCTTTGAATTTTCATATTTATTTTGTCATTTTTAACCCCTCTCTACCCTGCATGACGTAAGCGTGCAATGATAAAAACGCTCTTACAGGCAACGTTCACTTTACAATTTTCAGAATATGTACAGTAATTGGCTTTTTAAGCTTTGAGTAACGAGATATATTAGAATTTTAGGCGACACCAAAAACGTTTGGGTGTAACGCAGTGTTAAATTTTGTCATTGACAAAAACTACTTTACTTCGCTACCAAGTCAAAAACAAAAGAACTTTTACGAAGAGAAATCTATTGCAATTCACCGGTAATTGCTACCTTTTGCTGAGTTTCTTTTAATTAATAAATTAGAAAGTCTAAAGTGGCAGAATTCTTCATACGCGTACAGAATGTTGAAACCCCGAGAGAGTCCACAAAACATTCATCTATTTTCCAACAATAATTTCTTTAATTTTATTAGTGGAAACCAAAGAAAATTACTTCAGCTTACTTTCTCGGGATTACAATAACATATTTGTGAGAGGACTTAATTTCGTCAGCGATTTGTCCCGTCAATCAGAATTTGGCTGATACTGAACGTACCGTGGATGTGATCTTTTCGAACAATGTGAACCCAATTTTTGGTGCACAGAACCCACGTTTTTTTATTCCAGAAGTTCACATTAGTATCTCTACCTGCGTCAGCTTGGTGAACTCACTAAATAATTCTATGGAACATTGGATTCTTTGTTGAACATCTCATCTGGCAGATATTTCAGTCCAATGGATGTCATCAAACCGTGGTAAGTACTGATTAAGCTTACAATTTATGTTGATATCCTAGCATGGTACAGTTTTTGATATACATATTTCTTCTAAACTCCAAAAGCGTTTTTAGTTAAGGAAATTGTAATTTGATCGATCAAAATGAACGCGTAAAATTGAAACATTTTGGTTTCGCTTTTACTGATTTCAGACAAAGTAAATGGAATATAAAATAATCATGATTTGCATGAATTTTCTCTCTTAAGTTTTTTTTCAAAGGTCAATTATTTTTTCGACTTAATGTGAATGTGAAGGGTGTAAAAAAATATATTAAATTTCATTAAATAAATATAAATAAAAAATTAAATTAATTGAATGAAAAATAAATGAAATTATAAAATTAGTAAATCATTAAATTGCAAACTTTAAAAAAAAAAAATTGAAGATATATAAATTCATAATAAATTATATTAAAGTTATTAAATAAAAAGGATAATAAATATTTTGCATATATTCTTCTTTAAAATTATTGTATTATTTTTGATTTTAATGAAACTAAAAGAAATCTAATTTATGTCATTTAATATTTTGTTCATTTCTTTTCTTGTTAAAGTTTAAATTTTTTTTTTTTTTTTGTTGGTAAAATATTTGAAAATAAAAATTAAATTTACCAATGTTTTCTACGTTTTTTATGTATTTTTAGCAAATGGCATTTAATATTAGTTCAATTCGTGTTTAAAGCAATTTTTTTGATATTTTTTGTATTGGAGTTTATGGTTTTTATTTTAGAATTTATTATATATGGTGATGGTGATGTAAAAAAAAATCACACACAAATTTCATTCAATCGAGCGTAGTTTTTGTTTTTTTTTTGGTTGTATATATTTTTGGGGATTTTATTTTGTTGGTAATGTTGGTGAATAAAGAGAGAGTGAGTGAGTGAAGCGAGTGTTAAGAGTTTAGTTTTTTTTTATTGTTTTTTTTTTCGTATTTTTTTTTTTTTTTTTTGATATGCATAAATTCCATGTTGATGTTGGCGAGCGTTTTTCGATTTTAGAGATAAATTATTTATTTTTTTTAGGGATTTTTCGAAAGTACAATCAGTAAAAAGTTTTTCATATGAGATAGTAGATTGATAGATAGATTTGGTTAGATTGGTTAACACAATTATTGAAGTATATAGTATGATGAACAAAATTTTGTTGCAAGGATATACAATAAAAAAGCATACAAATTTTGTTATTTGCAAAGAATGAAAATTGTAAATAAAATGAATGTATTGATGGATCAGGATCATTAATTAGATTTCAAGCGGGATTTAGTACATTAGTTATGCAAAAAAAAAAACATATAGTTATGCAGCAGAAGACAATTATAAGGATACAAATTCATACCAGTAATTTGTTTTAAAATGATTTATGCTTTGGAATGGATGTTGATTGAAAGGATTATCGATTTCATTCAATAATCATGCTTTTAACAATTAAAACACATGCATTTTTTATGTGACTTGAGATCTTTGAGTTTCTTTTTTTTTATCTCAATCTAAACATGACACAAAAGCCAAAACATATAAATCAAAAATATTGAAGACTCAAAAAATATTTACAATACATAAAAAACTAAATAGAAAAACAAAAGAAAATTGATGAAAAGATTACAAAATGCTTAAAAATATAAATACTTTTATTAATGAAGCAAATAAATATTAAATCAATTTGAAGCTCATGCTTTTTTTTATTTTTTGTTAATGATTTATTATTATTTATTATTTTTGTTTGTTGTTAGTAGGTTGTATAGTTATTTATTTTGGGTTATTGTACACTTACCTAAGACATTCAATTCGACACGATAGCCATTGAAGTTATCACACGTTTCGACTGGTATAAAAAATGTTGTATCACAAAGATAGATATCTTCATCAGATATTTTCAAATCCTTAATAACTAATCTGTATGGATTTTGTTCAACGGTGACTCTAAATAAGGAAATATATATAAATAATTCATAATAATAATTTAAAAAATGTAAATAAAAGAATAATAGTTGGTAGGAGGACAAATGATGGAACAATATAAATTGCATTGCTAAGCTTAAGCACGGTATAGACCTAAGATTTCTAGGGATACCAAATAAAGTTCTAAATCTGTTTGATTATTTGAAAGTGATGTTTATTTCAAGTATATAGAGAGTCAAAGTTTGGAGCTTCTTAGTAAAGGTTGATATTTATGCTGTATAGTTTTTGTGTGTAGCATTTTTGGCAGCTCACTCGTGATTCGTGAAATGTTTCAAAGTCGAAAAACACTTACAAATTATTGAATTTTGTTACATAAATTAGTGCACTATGAAAAATGGTTCATGCGCACTTTTGGGTCATCATAATCGAACAGGCAATTCAAGCTAAAGACACCAAATTTCACACCAATGTCACGTTATTGGACATCAAGGCACCTATTCTTAAACGTTTGGTGTGAACGAAGGAAAATATTGGTGCTGTACATACAATGAGTTTCATTCGCTTTATGGACCGGCGAATCAGTCGCCTATATTATGCGATTTAACATCTTTAGACTATGTATCCACACAATATGTCAAATTACTTGTCTATGCCTATAAGCCAGAGTCTGTTGCTGCATTGGAAGACAACATTACCCGTGGCGTTAGCGGGATTTCAACCAATATTCTCGAAATATTGGACTTGTCGCGTATGACATACTATTTTAAAAGTAAATTGAGTTATTAAATAAAAATGTCATATACTTTTGGAAATTTTTTTGTATTTTTACTTCATTTGAGTTTTAAGCCTCCTTATCACTTTTTTACATAAGAAAATATTGTTGCTCTTGAACTCTATAGTTTTAGCTCCTAAGGACTTTGCAAGTGCTCAAGTTTGAATATTGACAAAAAATGAAGAGAAAGTTATCTTAAGAAATAATGGCTAACAATAAACTATAAAAGATGTGGTTGGATTTCTCCAAAGTGATTATCTTTCTTGAATTACCTTGCAATTAGTACTAATTTATGAAATTTAAGATCTTTTATCATAAAAAGAGACACTTGAACTTATGGTTAAGTACATTGCATAAATTTTATCAAAGATTTTCTAACATCAATCGAACAACTACTTACCTTGTTTGATATTCTGGTGTTACACTTGTCACGTTGCTATCGTCAAGTAACATGGCTGCGATTCGATCATCGCCTTTGAACCAATTGATTGAATGCAATTCACCACATTTCTCCTTATTGATTGGACATGGCAGGACAACTGTTTTACCTTCATGTTTACTGATACTTTCATCTGCAATGCAAAGAAAAGAAATTCATTTATAAAGAAAATGTTTAAAAATAAATAATAATTCAAATGAAAGGTTAAATGTGCATTTAAAATTAAATTAAATTATTAAATCCTTTTCCTTGATCCTTAAAAATGTCTGAGTATGCGTATGAACGTGTATGCCAAATGAATGAAGCAACGAAGCATAAAACTGATGATTTGTTGTTGTTGGTTGGTTTTCGTTGGCGACATAACAAATCCTTGCTGTCAGATAAGCTGCTTGATTTTGCTTTGAATGAATACAACATTTATGAAGACATTCATTCATACATATTCACACGAGTCACCAAGTGTGATATAAGTTAAATGAAAATGAAAAAAAAAAAAAAAAACAAAATGCGAAAATCGGATTTGATGGCCATGCCATGCCAGTCAGGGGTTGGCAACGACAAAAAATAGATAGACAGACAGATAGAGAAACAGAATCTCTATAGAATATATGCGCGACTATAACATATGAATACGTTACTCATAAATTCAAAAGGACACTTTTTTCTTTTCTAACAAATCCCATAGACTTTCTATTCAAAGTATTGTATATGTGTCAGTTTGTGTGTATGTGTGATGTCTTTTGAAAAACTTGTTACTTAGTAGACCAAAGTCTATGCAAAAGAAAAAAAGGATCTAAAAAAAAGCGCAACAGCATATTTTGCCAAGATAGAGAAGAGAGAAAAAAAAAAAACACATTTTGTATTCAACATTTTTCCCCCTGAGGGTTACAAGCCCATTTTGTCTCTTGCAAAAAGGAAAACGGAAGTGTTGTCGTTATATCTCAGTTTATCCATGGCTGTGTATGTGTGTTCTTGTGTTTGCATTGCGTTTGCTATGAAATTGTTGCAAAAATGAACATCCTGATTCAATTTGCATAAAGTTAACTTTTTCTCGTGTTTCTCGTTAGTTTTATCGTAGCCTTTTTTTACAATTTCTTTCAAAGTAAATCTCTTATTTTTTTTTTTTGTTATTGTATTTGTTTGTTTTTTAAGGTGGCACATTTTGTGTTTTGTTTTCTCATTTTTTTTTTTATGGTAGGCAGAAGTTGACAACTTTTAAGTAAATGTTTGTCATTAAATTGCTATCAAATGTTAAAACAATCAAGTGAATCCTAATTATATTTTTATTCAAATAGAAAATTCAAGTGAAGGTCATTAATATCATTAAATTATTAAGTTAAGTGAGGCATATAAAGTATAAACATGCAGCCCTATTTCCTGCAACATCATTGTAGTCTCATGTCTTTTCATCAACCTTTCGAAAAAGCATACAATTTGTGCGAGTCAAAAGTTGGAAGTCAGGGGTTTATTTGTTTATATTAGGACATTTTAGTCTTATTTACGATATCATATACAGATGTCAGAGAGTGCAGGCATGTCTTTTTTGTCTTCTTACGCTCAGCAAATAAATTTAACCTTATTTAGGATAAGAAAAAAGGTAGCCGGATGAACAATGAATGTCAATTTATTTAACGTGAAGACCTGTCGGCGATGACTTTATATCACGTTATCTAGCACATGGATTAATAAACGTCAATCAACGTCCCATTGGATATATATCCACAGGTACCAAATTAGAGTCAGAATACTTATTTTTGTAATATAACCCCTTCCTTGGAGGGAAGTGAGGCCCACCTAAAATCTTTAGTGCTGTCTGGGCACAGCAACTGCTTGTATAACGCAACTTCCTGTCGAGTTAAAAGCTCTACACGCATGTGGGTATGAAGCCAAATCCCATAAGACTCTGGCCAAGGAATAAGTTCCGTGGGCTACTGATCACCCGTGGTACCAGAAAATAGCCTCTGGTCAGGCTTCGTACCCGAAGATACTACCAATTGAAGCTCCAAAATTCTCATGGGTTGGTGACCCATTTTCTCTTCATTTATGTAGTAGTCAAGAGTCAATAAGCACGAACGGCTTGTATAAATCTCCAATGTTTCCTCAGAGGGAGGAGCCGGATGAACAATTACAAAGTGCTTATTATTCCAAAAATTTATGTTGGATTGGATATCTTGCAACTGACTTCAGAAAAAGTTTCTAATCATCTCTCGATATCGAGCTCCTCTATGATTTCCTTCAGCCCAAACACGACATAGACGTCAATTTCAAAGTTTTCTTCTTGTTTCTCGTCTAGCGATCTATTTTAGCTACTAGTGAAATATATTTACTTCATACATAAAGAAACATCGGCGTAATAGAGTAAAGTAATTAATATTCAAACCTTAGTTTGTCAAAATTAATGTCATATTTCATCTTCTTATTAGAACTTTATACAATCTAAAGTTACCCAAATGGAATGTTGAACTTGGAAATTCTCATAGTATTTATCACTTGACCTTATTACATTTCTGCTGGTCACTTCTTTTGGTTAAACTGATGAATCAGTTCCGTCAATACCGCCTAGATTCACAAATACGGATGCCTATTTTGTTTTCAGGATATAATTTTTGGAATTCAAGCCTGTGACATGTTTGTGATTCCAAGTAAATCCACAACATTATAAGGAACTAATTTATGTTTCATTAGCAAATAATGGTTGCTCATCAGTTTCCTATTCAACAATGTCATTATGGCCTGCATTTCGAACGGTAACAGCAACCACTAGATTGTGTGAATTGCATATCTCATCATCAATAATGACATTGACAGTAAAAAGATGGAATTGTGTATATTGTATTGTGTTCCGATGGATGTCTTCGTTGGTATGTCTAAATGACATGTGACGAAAGAACAGAACAACTTACTGTTACTCTTATCGTTTCTACTGGGCAAGGCGAGCAGTATGTTGCGGGTCTTAGTTAATCAATCAACACTCGTGCTAACCCTCGTCGTCCCTTTATTATGTCTCGTTAAACAGTTATCTTTTGCCATATGCACAATGTACTTGCACGCGAGCAAAAGTTCACTTCACGAGATATCAATAGTAAGTAAATAAATAAATAAAAAAATACATGGCACACTTACTAAATCTTCTTTACTTTATAATTCGAATTTTCCACATTTTCTTAATTTTCCACAAATTAAATACATGTAAGATGCAAAACTTTTTATTATAATATAAATCTTCAATGTTTTGCATATGCATAAGTAATGAAAATACTATTAAGATTCAATTATACAAAAAAAAAATTGAATGGAATCTATAATAAAATTTTTGTTATCTGCCTAAAAGCATACAAAATAATTTGAAATTTACGCTCCATTTATTTGTGTAACAGAAAATATCATTTATACTCATCATCTATGTATGTACAAATTTTCTTAGGTATTTTTTTTTCCTTCTCCTTTCACTTAACTATATATATTTATACTGCTTAAATGTAGGTTTGTAGTTAGTAGTAGAAAAGTAGATGCCTGACATGTCCATGTCCATTGGTTCGTGTTATGTTGAGTCAAGCTAAACTATGCTAAGGTAAATGAGCGAGCATCTTCATCTTCATCATCGTTGTCCGTCCTCTATACCATACTAGCCCGCAAATATCCTGCCTTGTGGCATATTAGATTACCAGGCCTTCCTCGTTACTACTGCCATGTTCTTCTTTCTTTAGATGTAGTTATAGTATGAGTAGATACGACTTATGTTTGTCTGTATAGATCTCATACGTACAAACTAAGCTAAGCTGGCTACTGGCAAAGCATTTTTCAATTTCTTCATATACTTTTTCTTTTTTTTTTCTTTTCTATTCTATTCCTATTTTTTGAGTCGCAATTTTTTATATCTTACTACTCATGCTCATTGGATGTAGGTTGGTTGGGCTTTGGTTATCTAGCGAGCAAATTCAAACAGACATGTGAAATATTGAATTTCTCACGAAGTTTGGCTGAACATAAGGCCAAGTATGAGGATGTGATAGTGTTTCCTGACAAAGATATGTGAAAAGATTTTGCCACTTATGAAGAAAGTAAAAAAGCAAGAAAAAGAAAGGCAAGGGAAAGAAAAGTATCAAAGTGGATAGGATGAGTTCGATTAAGGTTTTGTTCATGTTGAGAGATTTTCCTTTTGTATTACTGTCAGAATAACGCTGACGTTATCTAATGCGGTGAAATGAATTGAATTGTAACGGAAATAATGGTGGAAATATCACATTTAAGATGCTGAGACCGAAAATGAATGAATGGCTTAGTAAATTATGAAATGCATTAGTTGAAAGATTTTCATTTTTCCTTGGCAAACGGTTAAAGTAACATTTTTCAGAAAACCTGTTTGCTTGAATTAAATTTAAAATCACAAATTGGAATGTGTGGAATGTGTGGATTGTGAGTGATTTCTATGAATTCTTTTTTTTTTGCAAAATTACATTGCTATTCAATAACTAATGTAGTTGCATTGCGAGAAGTGGAGCGTGAATCCCTAAAGATCAAACACAGATACTTTGTTCATAGCTTTCTTCAAGGCAACTTCAAATGCAGGCAAACAGACAACCATAGATAGATGAAAACACAGGCGAACATGGGCAAGAATGCAGGCAAGCAGGCAGTTAGTCAAAGAAACAGTTTGCTGCAAATTTATGTTGCATACAAACGGAAGTTCGAACAGAATACAATCCCTGAAATCACAAATAAACACACACACACATATATATAAATGGATATCCATACACAGGACAACGACGAGTGCCAGAAGAAATAATTTTTTTTTTTTTTTTTTGTGTAGCCTTTATAGTTTGAAACTAGATTTCAAAACCCAGCACGTAGTTACAGCAATGAAGCTCTAAATGACACACAAATTCAATGTCAATGCATTGATAAAATGAAAAAGACAAAAGGACGAAAGACGAAAACACCAAAGGGTATGTAATGTTGACAACATATAAGAGAAATGAAAATGGAAATGAAAAAAAAAAAAGAAACAAAACCACATCAACGAACGGATTGATGTTGTTGCTAATGCTGACGATAATGATTATGATTATGATGACGATGATAACGAAGACAACGACAAATCCATCGACCTCCAGTCGACCATTCCAAATGAAACCGACAAAACTTGTAACCTCTGTCTGTCTAAAGTTTGATTTGTAGCAGACCAAGGAAATAACCTAACAACAACAATAACAACAACAACATAACTATGACTAGGAACAAGGATGCTAAGAGAAATAAAAAAAAAAGGAATGACTTTCGGCGGAAACGGAAATAGAATTATAAAAGCCAAGCTAAAGACGTTTACAGACTGCGCCAAAGGATGAAAGAAATAAAAATAAAAATAAAAATGAAGAGACCGAAAGACTATCAAACAGACAGATGAATGGTCAAACTGATGTACTGAAAAAGGAGACTTTGGTAAATAAGAAAAATAGTTTGCCAAAGGCTTAAACAGAAAGATATACAGGCAGACAGACTGAATGACAGTCAGAAAGATAGACAGAAAGACAGACAGACGACAGTAAGAGGTATGAGTATGAGTATGAAATGAAAGGCAAGATATGTGGTTGGTCTATTGGAAGCAAGTGAAAAATATTTACAAAATTTATGAACAGGAAACCACAAACCAAATCGAAGTGAATGTAGTATTTTGTCCTACATACATATATTTACCATGAGCCTATGTCTTATACAAGTATATACTTTCGGTTTATTAAGGCTCTATGTCTTGTGCTTGAATCCTAAATGAAGTACAATTTATAGACATCGAATACAAATCAAAGTTTTGGAAAAGGAGTTGATTGCTTACAATCTTCTACAGACAGGGTCTAATGGTTCTTCGAGTGTCATCATTTGAAGCATTTCGTTATTTAGGAACTCCATGTGCCATCAGTATGTGTGTGTGTGTGCGTGTGTGTGTATCCTGTGTGAACATGCGGATGTGGTCAGACACAAAAGTGTCCTAGAAATTAGTAAAAATGTGTGGAAAGCCAAATTGAGGTGATAAAAGTAAGCTGTTATTGTTGGGTGAAGACATTGATAAGTGGTCAAAACTATGCCTAACATTGAGAAAAGTTTACAATCGTAGCACACTTTTGGGCAGCAAATTATTTTAATGAAGGTTTCTTTTTGGTGAAGTGGAACAACTTTAAGCAAAACATTTAAAGTTCAACATTAATTTGCATACGAGAGATTCATAATAATAATTCCAAGAATATATTTTTTTTTTTTGAATACAAAAAGAATTTAAACTGTGTTATAAAATTTTTTGATTTTAATTCAGAAGACCTTAAAGAAATTTAGATATTTAAACTATCTTCAAGTTTGTGTGTTCTATATAAAAGTAAACAAGAAATGAGAAACTTCGGCTATTCTGATTTGACTTATGTTTAATATAGATTCAGTATTCATTTAGCATTCCAATATTTATATGGAAACTATGTGATCCATTAATCTTAGAGTCTTAAAATTAACATGGTTCGTGAATATGTAATCAATTTGATATTGAGAGAAGCAAAAAAGATTTTCCTTGAAAACATGAAGTTTATTTTGGATGTATATGGGAGATGTATGTATATATCAGTTATCCTAGGGTGTAGAAATTGATTTGTTTAATAAACAATACTCAGTATCAGCTACTAGTCCTTCACCTTGTCTATTTATAAAATGAAAGATCAGATAAAATTCCTGAAATTTCCACCGGTACATATCTTTATGATGGTAGAGTTTTGTTTACATTATCGAGGAATGGAATTATGATCAATGATGATAATGATGAGACTAGATGCTGTCAAGTTTTGTGCAATCATCCAAAAGGTGTTCGTTATTAAATTGTTACCGCAGATTGGGTATTTGGGACGGCTTTTACCGTCTAGGACAGGGCTAGCCAACAAATGACCCAACGCACGTATCTGAGAGGCCCACGTGACATAGAACTTAAAGCGGGGATCTTTTTCTTTACTTTCCCGCCACCTACTGCAACCCACATCACCTCGTCTTCTAACTATGTGACCCAGTACATCGAAAAGGGCAGCCTAGGAGATGTTGGTGAGTGAGTTGAATATAATAAAAGAGTATCAAATTTTTTTTTTTTTTTTTTGTTCCCGATTGGTTATGTACTATTGTTTTCCTACATCTTATATTAGCAAGAGTCTGGGAAGTGGATCATAGTTTTGAAAGGATTGAAAGGGTAAGTTCTCAGTTTATTGAAATTATATGAATCGACTATGTCATTTAAAATTGTATTTTGTGTTTTGATAATCCAATGTAAGACATATAGAAAGAATATTATAGTATGACAAAGCTCATCCTCATTCGTATGAAGTCTTTTTTTTTGAAGAAAAGGAGAACTTTACTTGTATCATATTGACAAAATATGCCGAAATATTTTATCATATTCTGACTATGATGAATTTTAAGTGCTAAACTTAAGATCACCATAGATAAATATGCATAGATAAACTGGAACCTTGTCACTCTGATTTTTTCTTTAATACTTAATGGATGTTTCCCATCAACATATGTTGGCCTTGACCACATTACAATAAACTCCTGCAGCCTATTTACACTGTCTGGGAAAGTTTAAAAAAAAAACTACAATATGGTATACATATCGATTAATTGATTGATGAACATAAGCTATGAATAGTTGATGAAGGCTTTGGCTGTCGCTGTTAAGAAGTGATACACATCCAATTCACAAACAAGCGATATTTCATTGATTGGTTCGGTTCACTTGCAAAGAAAGAATGTATGGAAAATCAAAATGAAACTCATATATATACAATGAGCGTCTTTCCCCTTCCTCTAACTCTCTCTCTCTCTCTATATAGAAAAGGTTATAAAAAGAAACTGTTTGCAATGCATATTTTTAGGTACAAGGCCTTTTTGTCGCGCCAGAATGCATTGAAGTGTAAAAATTGTTATCGGAAAAAAGAAAACAACTTTTAATGGAATTTCATCAGAGCAAAGCAAATATTGTATGTTTGAAAATATACAAAAAAAAGTGTTTATTTTTCATTACATACTTTTCAACACTATGGAGATAGCATAATTTTATTTTCTCTTAATATTTCCAATAATTTTCTAAACTCATTTCATTTTTAAATAAATTCATGTATCAGTTAAGAAAATTGATTTACACATTTCGATTTTATATGAATTTTATGCAAATTACCCAATAAGATGACTTTTTATTGTATAAAATAAACATCTGAGAAGGAGTTAGAAGAGAAGAAAAGAAAAGGAGTCAGAAGAGAAGAAAAGGAGTCAAGTTTACAATTAAATTAAAGGAAAATGTTATTTCAAAATGTGTGTGTATGAATATGTTTTATTCTTCGTTACCAAAAAGGGTAGAGAATGTAATGTGGTGGTGGTGGTGGTATTTGGTTGGGTAACAGCCTGAAATTATGCTATACATTAAATGTCAACATAAGCTGTTGCTCAAAGTCAAAATTCATAACATAAATGTGTTCTTGCCATCAACCATCATCCTTTTCGATGCTTAAATTTCATTAATAAAATTATATTTTTTATTTTGCTTTTGCTTTGCTATACTGATACTTTCCTTTTCCTTGGGTAGTGCTTATACATACTACTTGTACTTTGCCTTGTCCTTTTTGCTCACAGGATGTGTTAGTAAAAATGATCATAAAGGAGTAGGAAAGAAGACCCCACTCTCTTCCTTCATTTTATCTGGTTTTCATTCTAATTACATTTAAATAACAAGGATGCCAGCTGCTGTTGCTTAGATGTATGTATTGCCTAAAACTATGCAACAGTATACAAGTACAAGTTGTAACTGCTTGAAAATATACTCGGGTTTTTTTTTCCTTCTTCGTTCATTTTCTTTTTTTCATTTCTCGTTTGACAACTAATGTCATCATATCATCATCGTCATCATGACAAATTAAATTAAATTAAATAAATGAGTTCGCATGTAGTATATGACATTCACAAGTGGAGCAAGACAAGTGTCTCTCTCTCGTTAGCTTTTATTTTGTGAAAATTTTATAGCAAACTGAGTCGGTGTGTTTATACACCATGAAGGATATACAATATATACATATATTGTAGATACAGATTCATTCTTGGCTAAGTAATATGTAAGTGTTTAGTAGACTTGATTAACTAATTGGGTCAGATTCCACTTAGTTCACTGTTAATAAAAATACAATCCAAAAGATCTTGAGAATTAGAACGAATTTTTATTGATTTTTTTTTTTGTTTCTACTTGATTAAATACAATTTAAGTTATGGTGATTGTAATGTCAATTTTATTATTTTTCCAATTCTTGGAATTTTTTATAAAAATAATCTACTTTAACATGAATTGCTCACATTTAGCTTAGATAATATTTTTTATATGTATGAACTCAATTAAATAAACTCTGCTTTTGCTTTATTTTTGTTTCAGACATTTCTTATAACATAAATCCGCTTAAGTAGACCATAGTTTACACACTTCTTAAGTCACACAAGACAAAAGAAATAAGCACAAAGAAAAAATATACTCTAAAACAAAAAATGTAATTTCCTTTAATTACAATTTATTTTCTAAGCTAAAACTTGTAAGCTTCTTATGAAGCAACAACTTTTTTTTCCTAAAATCGTATTTCTTCATCTCAAGTCAATAAAATAAAATAAATGAAAATAAAGAAGAAAAGAATTTTTATATATAATTTTATTGCATTATGTTATGTTCTTTTTTGTGAGTTTTTCAAAAACTTTATAGAAAACTTTTCTCTCTTTTGCCAAAAAACACCACAAAAAAAAAAAAAAAAACATCATCCTCACATAATCTGTTTATTTATAAAATATTTTCTTTTCACATTTCTAATATGTATATACGAATTCATTCATGTGTGTGTTGGCAAAATATTTTGGCATAATTGTTGGCTTACATCATGCCCAGAAGTGTAGTATATTGTGCTATTTACATAAATGTCATAAACTTGGTCAAGCAATTAAGATTTGTAAAGGAAAATAAGAAGATGTGGCAGATGAATGACGATTAAAAGTAATTTCTTGTATATACATACGAGGGCCGATTCATAAGTATTCGTGTTTGAAAACATTTTGTATTGCCACCTGTCACAAGATACTAAACTAAAATTTCAAACGAATTCTTAGGTAACTTTTTATTCAGCAGCTAGTTCAGTATCACTTGTGTTTCGTATTTCTCGATAAAATAGAAAGAGAACAATATTGATATACAATATATTTTGTTTGAAAAACTAGTGGAAGAAACAAAAGCGAAGTTGAAAGCTATCTATGGGGATCCTTTTCCATTTATGAAAATGAATAAAAACGTGGCCTTACATCTATTTTTTATGAGGAGAGCTCGGCAGACATGGTTATCAGCGAAATTGTTGAAAAGGTCCAAGACCTGATTCTCGCTGATGGCAGAATGAAAGATCGCAAAATAGCAGAGGCCGTAGACATGTCTACGGAATGGAAATTAATATTTTATCATAAGTTAAGCATAAAAAAGATGACAGCCCAATGGGTGCCGTGATTGCTTACGGTGAAAAACAAACGGATACGTCTGTCCATGTCAAAGCCTTTCTAAACAAGTTTTTGCGACGAGTCCTCACCTTTCATGAAACCTGGATCAACTATTATACATCAAAAGACAAACAAGTACATCGGTACTCCAAACAAGGTTTAATTAGATGGGTTAGAAGGATATTTCAACAATTTAAAGGAATGGCAGAAATGTTTGGAAAAGTCTATTTTTCTAAAATAAAATAGAACAAAAAAAAGCACAATATGGAAGTGAAACTTCTTTAGAGAAGGGAGGTAAATCCAAAAATTAGAAAATGAAATGTGACGAAAATCAAAGTGCGTTGCTTCACAGACATAGTGGGGAGACGCACAAATTAATGTATGTACATTCTGTACAAATTATAAGCTTATTTATTGTCTTGTGCGTCTCCCCACTACGTCTCTGAAGCATCATCACATTATGATTTCCATAACATTTCAGTTTCATGTTTTTTGGATTTACTGACCATCGCTATAGAAGTTTCAAAAAAAGTCTGCGCCACTTCATTCCAAACACGGGTTCTTATTGATCTACCCTCGTATATATACATGTATGTTTAAAAGATAAGCACAATTTATCCATAAGTAAGAAATTTTGTAAAAAGGTATAAATAAATTTTACAGAAAATGATTTTGCTTTTGTGAAAAAATTTTATTTATATAAATTTTCTCTCTATTTAGATTTGAATGATTTTGTTGAAATGAAAGTAAATACTTGAACTTGTATGAATGAGTGCATAATTTATAAATGATCTTGAGTATTTATGGGTAGATGATTTAATTGAGGCTATTAAAATGATTTTTATAAGTTATTGTGTATTGAATTGCAATCACTTAAATGACTTTGATCTTAAAAATTTTTTCCTTATTTATCTTGTTCCATATGGAAGATGCGTGGGTTGTGAGTCTTAATCTTTCTATTGCTTATGGTTTGGAGTCTTGAAATTAATTCTTTAGCCATTAAATGAATTTAATTAATGAAGAAAATAAGTAAAGTTCTTTTCTGTAGTGCTGACTTTATCTGTTTAACATAATAAGTAAGTCTTTGACTTTATTTGTTATTTTTTGGAGACGTTTTCAGCATAAAATCAATAAACACATATGCTAAGTACATTTTGTGTGATTCTACTATAATGCTGCATACGTTAAGGCGCTTAACAATTCTCCTCATTTCATTTTTTCACTTCAGGCAAAAGAGCTTTTTGTAAAACTTGAGGCTTAGTGCCTGAACTAAAATCTTTCTTACTAAACAAAGACATTTATATTGTTTTAAACTTACTCTTTCTACCTCAAAGTATGCTACATATAATTTATTTCTTCACTACCAATTTTCACTCATATAAAACTATCTTTTAAATTATGCAAATACATTATCTGTGAAAATATCTCAAAAGCAACACAACACAACACAACACTTTAGCAATCTCAAATTACGTCGTCGCATACTTGAAAGCAACACTAAATTTTGATGTGTCGAAACCCAAAAGCAACACTTAAGGACCCAAAAAGAGCAAATGAATACTAACATTTATCGTATATGGCGGAAACCATAATTTAATTTAATTACATTTTATGCTATGGCAACGACCTAAGAAACAGAAGCAGCAAACATTAGGAGAAGTTGTAGGATGTAGGAGGTCATTGTCGTCAATGAAAAAAGGTCCCCATGGTACACATATTGTCGACTATACAATCTTTATAAATGAGTATACATACATACATATGTGTGAGTGTGTGTTTGAATGTATATGTGGAGCCTGCTATAAGCATAATAATAATAATAATAATAGTAAATAGCATAGCAAAAAAAATGGTTAAACCGCAAAGTATAATGGGAAAATGCTTGTGTTTAAAGTTTAGTAGAAGCTTGCTGATTGTGTGCACTTTAATGTCCAGTTTAAGACCTCAGTAAATCTCTTCTATGCTACAAAATATACCATAATAAGAATATGTAATATCATATTTCATAAACCATTTATTTACTTTAACAGAAGAATAAAGCAAACTGTGTGAATGTACTCGTACATAAGTATGAATGAAAGATGCCACAGAACAACATTGTTTGCAACTTGCCACCATACAGGAGAGCAAAGTGTGACCCTCAAATGTCCTTAAGCTATCGAAAATGAGTGTCAAAGCGACAACAATATAACAATACAAGCAACGAGGCGTAAATGAATGAATGAATCAGAATCAGAAGAGAGACTACCCAAAGTATGCTTGACTCATAAACAATTTTATTTTATTTACTTGATGCTTTTATTTCTTGTTTCCAAATTTTTTTTTTTCTTGTTCTTTCATTTACCTTATCATCCCTGCTGGTGTTGTTGCATACTTTTTGGCGACGTCTGTTTAATAATTCTGTTTACTAAAGGCAAAACCAAAAAGAATCATGAAAAAAAAAAAAAAAATGTATACCAGCATATCAGGAGTGGACCATTTAGTAGATACTCACACCATCATCAACCATATGCAAACATAATGGAAACGTATGCTAGAACAAGGGCGCCATATTGAAATTATGTAAAATGAAAGCGACAAGAAATGAAAAGGAAACAAAACAAAACAAAACAAACAAAACAAAACAAAAGATTGACATCGAGAATGAAAATACATTTTATATATTCTGATATTTATTTTTGATACACTTCACAATATTAGAAGTGAGTTGGTACTTTAATCAAATGTGAACTGACGACTAAGTCAAATCAGTTTCAGGTTCAACTTCAGTCGAACTATTAGTTCCTTTTGTGTAAAAAGGAAACGTACCGAAAAAAAAACTAATACAGAGACTGAGAACTAACGAGATAACCTAGATAGACCTATATTTTTTTCATTTCAATTCTTAGAATTGCTACTTGTAAATAAGTGTTTCATACTTAGTCCGTTCCATTATGTCTGTTCTCTAAAAAATCTGACATAATGCACATATAAGTACAACTATAGCTAAGTCCAATGATCACGAAATTGAACGGCTCGTGTAAATCAAAACTTCATCGAAATTTAAATGAAACGAGAACTGAACTGGCGACTCTAATATTACCGTCTAAAAGACCTTTTAATCGGAGACTCCATTGTATAAACAAAACGTCATGAACAGCATCACAAGTGGAGCTTAATGGACCTTTTAGTCAAACATAATATTACAGTAATATAAAGTAGAATATTCCGATAATATTAGCGGGTTGCTTCAAATTAATGCAACTGGTGATTGCATTTCATAAGTCAATTTCATTTTTGCATTTTCAAGAGATTTTTAGTCTTCTACAATTTCTAGGATATAAACGTTTTCAACTTCTCTTCTATTGAAATTTTCATCATAATCTATGGTATTTTACCCCGCTACATGGATGGATGAAAAAGTTAAAGCCTTCTGAATTAAATCAATAATTCAATGTCATGATTGTTTTCGTTGTCAATTCTTTCCTTGATCCCAGTCCTTAAGTGAAGTGTATACAAGCTTAGATGAGACCAAAGTAAGGATAAGTAATTGTAAGAGTATCGTCATTTTCTGTAAGCCACATCGCTCTGCCATAAAGACATTTCCAATTTCCCACCCACAAATAATTGAACAAAACGAAAAGGAAATAAAGAAATGTAGTCACTCAGTTTGAGACGCTAGCCACATTCTTTCAATATTTTGTTATTGATATTTGATTACTTCATATTTTGATTTTGCTTTGCTTTCGTTTGTCAAATAATAAAAATACTAAATTATTTTTGAATTTCTTTTTTCTAAGGAACTGAACTGAAGTGAAATTAAGTTTCTTTATTGAACAAAGTTCCTTTAGTCTTCAAGTTTTTAGCAACATTATTGTTATACTCAATTTATTATTGTTATCCTTATATGAACCATTCGCTTGTTTAGAGGGACAAAGGCAATTTTTATTTCAAGCAATTGACAGAAACATATTTTTTGATGAATGTATAAATATTCTTAGTTCAAGCCATTGGAACCTTTTAAAATCTTCATCCTGAAATTGGCATTGATATTTTTTATTCAATTTGTTTTATTTAACTTTAAAATTTTTCATTTTTTGTCTTGAAATTCATTGCCCCTTGACGATGCCAAGTAGTCAAATGGTTTTCGATTTTACTATTAACTTTTACCCCAAGAGAAATTGTTTCATTGTAACCAACTTATTTTCTTCTCATTTTTTTCCCTTCTGGTTTTACATATGCAAATTTAATACAATAATTTTATTAAGAAACTTTTTTTTGCTAACTTTTTAAAAATAAGAAAAAGAAGGAAAACTTGAACTGAATCGTCTCCTTTTTCATTTAAATTTTCTTCCCCTATTGAATGAAGAATAGTTTAACTGACCCATGGTCAATTTAAAATAAAGAGAGAAAAATAAAACCATCACCGAGAGACAACAGATAACGTACAACAATAATTAGGAATCAGTCAAACGCAACGAAAGCAAATGCAATCAAGAAGAAGTAAAAGAAGATGAAGTAACTAAGTAGTAGAAGTTGAAAAATGAACGTGCCACAAATAATGAAGCACGTAGTAAAACGTGCAACAACTAAATTGTATTTTATACACTGACCTACAAGCGTATGTTTTTTTTTTTTGTACTTACTTACATAGATACAATTTACGAACATGAACTTGTACTACTTGTACTCGTACCACAATAACATATTATATTATTCTTACACTTCTTACATTTTGTACCTTTGGTTAAAATGCAGTTAGATTGCTACTAAAATACATACTGGGTGAGTTAAAGATACTCTATATACTAAGAAGAAAGAAAGATTGAGCAATGGAAGTAGCAAATATAAAGTGACAGTTTAATGTATTCGCATAGAATGAAAATCAACCAAGTGTAAAGACATTTCTTTCTTATTTAACAATAGGCTTTCGGAAAACTTAAACAAATTGAGTCAGGAAGTTAAAAGAAACCAAAATGAACAACTGTTGCTTGAGGGTCACATTTGTTAAGATTTGCTTACAAAATTTAACGGAGGAACATTGTAGGTATTGTATTAACATTTTAAGTTCTTTGTTGGAACAAGAAGTTCAAATCTTACGAGAATTTCAATTTTCTTTTTAACGGTCAGAATGTAACCATAATGTGGATAAGATAAAATTAAGGGTAATTTTCTGAAATGTTTGTCGGTTCTTAAGATGAAGAAGATTTCATACAATTTCATATTGTCAGGATAAGATAAGGTTGAGAAACCTTATCCATCATAATGTGTTTTTGAAAACATTTTATATTCTTCCATTAGTGAATTAGTATTTTACATTCTATTATCGAATGAAAAATTATTTGGAAATAAATTTTGAGGCTTCCAGTGTTTGGTTATTTGATTGTTCAGATTTTTTGTAAGGCAATTCATAAGTTCGGACTTGTCCTCCGCAATTCATGACACGACATAAGTGAGGGCTGTCTAAACTGCTTGGTTTCCTGAGCCACATTATAAGAAGGTGTGGTAATTTGTGCCTCATGAAAATTGGTAAGCGGAAAAAAGCAAGAAAGATCCTTAAATCAAATTGGTGTATACAACAATAAAAAAAAAACAAACCATCGGTTGAGCCACAGTGATACTTGTCTTGGAACGCAGGTAGAACAACCCTGGCATAAGTTAAGCGAAAAAGACGAAATTGCACGCACAACGCGGACTCAAATCTAGCAAGGACTGATCAAATCCTTTTGAATTACTTATCACTTTCGCATTTAAAGCTCTTGAACTCAACACTCAGCTTACTTAAACATTGACCGCTGGAAAAACCAACAAGAATCCTCAGCTTATTTCTTTAGATGCCCAGCATTTCCTTAGCTCTTACTGTTTCATTATGTGTTCACAAGTAAATTCTTCAAATGTTAATACATGAAGTTTTCATTCTGTATTTATTCTATTTTAAAAACAACAACAACAAAAAAAAAAGATGTTTCCTTTGGTTTTTTAAGCTTTTTATCAATTTTTGTTTTGTATTTAAATTTTTGCCTAAATTTGCCATTGTAAGCCTGCGTAGAATATTTCGACCTTTTTCTTCCACCTCCCCCCACTCACTTCCACTCACTTGTATGTGTTAATTCTTTTTCTATGCTGCTGCATACTTTATGGCGCATGATAAGCGAATGGAAAAGAAAAATCAAAAAGTTTATTACTCGTACTTCGTGTGATGTGTGGATGCTTGGGGAATGAATTGCTCAACAGCGCTACAAAAGTCAAAGGCATAAATTCATTTTTATTTGCTACTAGTAACAGTTATTCTTCCTGTTACTTTGGTTTTTCTTTTGGTTTTTAAAGCTTTCTTTCTGTTTGGTCATGCTTGCTTGCTTTGCTATGCTTTGCCTTGCCTAGTCTGCCCTTAACCTCAGATCCATGGTACAAGTGTTACAACTTTTGGACTTGGTTAATGCAATAATAACAACAAACATGTATTTTATATTGTATTCAGACCCAGAACACATGTGTGTATCTATTGTATGGGTATGTCGTTGTTATTCTCGGTGGTGGTGTCTTTATTAATTTCACACATTTACACAGCACTTTTGTATCTTATTTTTCTTGCAAAAGTTAAAGCACGCAAAATATCAGCAAAAAATCAAGGAAAATAATAAAAATTGTTGCCTGCTCGGGAGTCTAAGACTGAAAGCAGCAAGTCAGCAGCATGGGGTGCGTAGGAAATAAAGGTACTTCGAACTTGAAAGTTGGCAAAATGAGAGGGAAAAGCCTATGAAGTAATAGAACTAAATCAGATAGATTCATTTGATACTCTACCATTGGGTAAGTGAGTAAAGGAATTCGTAAGTTTTTTAATTGAAACTTTCGATACTCGTAAATACATAAATGCTTCATAATTCGATGAAGGTAGGGAAAAGTATTTTCATTTCTTCAAATTTTCAAAGTTAGAGTGTGAAAATTTATTTAGTTTTTTTTACTATGAAATTATGATTCAAAGTTTAATGTGATGAAAGTTAGCTCTTAAATTTGCTCCAAGTTATTGACTTTAATATGCAAAAATTGGATGTTTTGGATAAATAAAACGATGATATTCTTAATTATTTAATGATTTTACATGTTTCGAATAATAAAAATTTACAAATTTTATGAATAAATATCACCTACAGGATTCAAATAATCCTAACTAAAACAAGCAAATGATTTAAACTTGAATACTTCTTGAGTTAGAAAAGTTAGATTGAATATCTATGATAAACTTAAAGTGAGATATTCTCTTTATTTACAAATGTTACAAACACTTTCTTGCAAGCAATGTACACGTCACCTTCAGTGAAAATCGTAAGAATGTAGTGTATGTAAAGACACTTCCGTACACGTTCATCAAAAGCAACTAGGGGGAATTACACGCACGTATCTTTTCCTTTTTTTTTTTTTTTGCTTTTTTTTTTCGTTATTTTCTTACATGAGTCGCATGTGATTTGCTTGATATTTTTTCTTATTTTCATTGGTTGTGTGTAGCCAGCAAGCCCCTTTGCTACTTGATAATGAACACGTACGTATACGCAACGTTGTTGCTATTTCTTAAGTTTTTTTTGCTAAGGAAAACTTGTTGCCCTACATGAGTATGTATATCACTTACACTTCTCTTCACTTTCTCCCTTGATCACCCTACGATCTCCATTTTATGTTTGAGTGCGTGTGAATCTATGATGACATTGCATGCTTACATTTTGCTATAAGGGGCTGGCTACACAGCCTAGTATGATTCTGTATGGGGGTTTGTTTATTTTTTGATAAGAGTTATTTAGTATGGCAGAAAATTGAAATAAATCTTGACAAGCGCTTTTCTTACATAATTTCTCTTTTCTTTTTCCTTAGATTTCCCCTTTTTCCCTGTAGTTTGACAGCAAATATTAATAACCAACAACAACTGTACGATGAGTTGTTTGTTGTGACTCAATTGGCATTGACAGAGGCTTGTTTGATTATAGTTAAATTAATTATTAAAGGTGAAACAAATATATAAAAAATTATTATTTACTTATTAAATTAAATTAAACTAATGAACAATAAAATGAAATTAATAAATAAAGATTTGGGTTATTAAATTATTGTACAATACATAAATTTCATACACTATGTTTGTCAGTTGAATCATCTCTATAAATTTCTTTAAAAACAATAAAAGTAACTGGGTCAAAGCTGATTTTTCATTTTCCTTTGTTAACAATTTTCAACAATTTCAAAGACCAAATTGACCTCAAAATGCTTCAATACAAAAACAAAAAAAACAAACAAGGAAATAAATAAAAAAAAAAATAATAATAGAAATAGTAATAATGAAAATGAAAAACAAAATGGAAAAATGTTTGGCAAACATGCGAGTGTCTGCTGTTGATGTTTATGTTTCCCCAAACAAAACTAAACTTTAAACTAAAAAGAAACGACGAAAATTATTTGTGGAAAAATGACGCGTCTGGGAATGTCAGAATGACAAAACAGAAAGGAGGACAAACTTCCTCATTGTGTTTAGCTTTGTTTGGCTTGGCTTTTATTTTTTTCTCTAGTCATCAAATGACCCCCTCTTTTTCCCATTGACCACGGTGTCATAAAGGTCAATCGCGTTGACCCCAAATTGCAACTTTAGCGTATTTAAAAGTAAAAGCAAAAAAAAAAAAAAATTATAGAGAAACATAAGCACCAAAGTTGTTGGCTTTAAACGTTTTTCAAATGGTTTTAGTATTTTTTTTTCTTTTTTTTTATTTATTTTGTGTTGTCCTTTATTGCGTTTTCCTCACTCGAGTGAGTGAATCGTTGTCCTCGTACTCGTTTACCTGATACTAGGTACATAGTTTGAAGTAATGAATGAAATGGGATTTTTAATGGTGTATTTGTGGTTATCGTGTCATTTATTTTATTTATAGCAACCAACAACAAAAACGTTAGTTGTGCACTTAATATTTGGTTTCAATAGTGGATTTGTACAAAATGGGTCGGGTGGGTCGGTCCTCTTCCATAATGAAACGAATTCATTGCGGTTAAGGGTTAATGATGGGTTCTGACATAGTCGTCATTGCCACTGTTTGTCATTAATTATGATATTTAATATCGATTAAAGTCGTTCAGTTTCTCATTCCTTTGTTTTATAAATTTCATAAAAAATTTAAAGTAAATTTATAAATTTTTAATGCAGAATAGAAAATGAAAATTAAAGGTTAAATGAAATAGGATAATTGGAGTTTGTTTAATGGCAATTAAATTAGTGTAAAGTACAAAGAAACTACTTAGACTTAAACTTATGGGCAAATATGAGGACATAGATAAATATCTAGTTAAATACAAGATATTCATAGCTGTTCATTAATTAAAATATTCTGTATTTGTGATTGCCTACTTTAAAGATTTTTAAAGTTTATATAGAAATGAAACTTTGCATTTTAAATATTTCCTATAAACTAAAACTTAAAAACTTATGCAAAATTGAAAAATTATAAAACAACAAAATTGTGATCAACAACTTCAACATCAACACCAACACCAACAAATTAAACATTATAATTATGGGAATATGTTTTCAGAAAAAAGTAGTATCTAAATAATGAAAACTAAAGAAACTGCAGAGAGGAAATTCACACACATGCACTAAACACACATACACATACACAACACCAGTCAAACTTTGTCGTTATGTGGTGTTTTCCATTGTTAACTGCAAAATGTCGTGTGGAGCTCTAAAAAGCTCTACTTTGGTATTACAATTACCATCGTCATCATCATCATCATCATCATCATCATCATCATCATCATCATCATCATCACCATAATTTCCATTTCCATCATCATCGTCATCATCAACAAAATGTGCTCAGCCTAATTTAAATATGTTTCAACTTTTTTGTTATTATTTACATAAAAGAAAAACATGGAAAACTTTGTTTTAGCGGATTTTAGTCTTTGCATTATTGCGTCTGAATACAAACAAAATCAAAAACAAAAATAATAATAAACATGTTGAAGTACTAAAGTTGGATGTGTCCGACCATTGCATACCCTGTATGTATTTTCTAATTATTGTTTATTTCAAAGTTAAAGAAAGTAAATGAATTGAAATAAGGGTAAATATTAAAGCGGATTTGATGATCAAAGAAGTCATTTTATCCTAATGCATTGCAGATGTTTACTGAGAATGTTTATTGTTCAGATGTAGGCGAGAGGAAACTGCCTGTGGAAAAATATTTTAATTAAATAAAGAATTTATGATTAAAGATGAATTTAAGAGTATTTTCTGGATTCTAATAAAGAGGATTTGCAATATAAAAGACTAAAAATGTTTAAACGCATGAATGATGAAGAATATCAAACATCAGAATAAGTGATGATATTTAATTCTCGAGATCTAAGTCGAATAACAGAGTCTGAGAGATACTATTAGACATTTTTTGATATCCAGACATAAGAATATCCAGATGAACATCTTTGTTTTCATCTAAAATATGAAATCATTTATTAATTAATTAATTCTATTTTTCCATTATGTAGTGTAGGACATTTTCTCAAGATTTCACTGTACTTTACTACTCAAATTGCATATGAAGCAATATACCTGTTATTTATTCTTTTATTCACTTAATTTCCTCTTTTTTGTTTTTGCATATTCTGAAAAGATGTTTTTGTTTTTGCAAGTAAAACTTTGCGTATTTGGACAGCTTAAAGTTGATTTTTTTTTTTTTTTTTTTTGAAAGAAAATAACTGCGAATACAAAAGTTCTGAGATTCTTAAAAAAAATGACGCAAAATAACAAGAAAATGTAAAGCTTCACATAACAAAAAAAAAAAAAAAAAGAAAGAAAAGAAAAAATCTTGTCTTGTCAAAAAGTTTTCCTTTACCAAGCCAAACAAAAGTTTATTACGCATATTCTTTGTGTGCTCGTATGGGGAAAATGGTAAAGGAAAAGGGGAAGAAAATGTGTAAGTGTGTGACTATGGAGGCGCCATCCTTATGCCATCTCATTTAACATTAATGCAAATATAATTTTATGAAATAAATAAAACATTATGTTGACATAGACAAATTACGAAGTGAGTTTTGTGTTGATGAAACTCCTCAACACCTTCCTTCTCTCAGGAAAGGAAATGAGTTTTGAACTGATTTGAAAAGGAAGTCTTTCTTAAAACAAAATGAGGCATAAGAATTACATACATCTGAACTTTACTCGTAGAATAAAATTACTTACAATCTCTTTACAGATTTATGAATATGTTTTCTAAAAACAAAGTGAACCTGACTTCATGATGAAAAATTCCAAAAAGTTGGAAATCTAAACAGTTCTGTGGATTCAAACTGTTTTACTTTTTGTTTTTGTTTTTCTTTTGAGTTTTGTATTATTCTTTAACTATTATTTACCAATTTACCATATGTGTATGCAAATACCTTCACTCACCCGCAACTTGTTTTATTTTTTAATCACATTAGCAAAGAAAAAAAAAAAAAACAACCCAACAATTCATTGCAGCAGAACCATGTCAAATCTAAATGAAGAAATACTTGAAATGCTTACAGTTCTGTGTATATATAAAAACAGACAAAGAAGAATAGAATAATTTGTTGCTAATTTTAGAAAAAAAAAGAAAAATTAGTGCGTGCAGTGATGAAAATATTTGAAAGTTAAGCAAACGTCGTGTGTGGTATGAGTCATAGAACTTTTTTCGACCCAGAAGAAGAAAATGCAATTGAAAATACTAGTTCGATTTTATAATATTTAAAAAATATATCATATATGATTGGAAAAATATGAGAATCGGGCATTTATTATACGCTTTACAATATTAGAAGTTTCAGCCAAGGTTATATATTTTAACACTTTATGTATTGGAGATGTCAAAAAGAAATGTATTCATGAAAATCCTCAATTTAACGTGGAGAATAGATTTATATATACTTGTGTGTTTACACGATTTTTTGAAGTTTGTAAAGAACTTTTGGACCTTCCAATCTTTTAATCAATGTACAGTGTCGTGATCCGCTTACTAAAACACAAATCACCATATAAATTGATAATTATGACACATGTGTATAACAAATATTATAGTCATATTTTGCCTTTTTAAATCATACTAATGCGATATGTGTGAATAAAATTAAATTTAACAAATTATTACATAAATGTTTCCCCTGAATCCGCTCCTTTTATCCAAAAGTTATGTTCATTCACCACTGGTGTGCCAAAAGGCACTGACACTAGTGTAAACACTATTCACTGCAGACGTGCCGACCTTCAGTGATCATAATGCTTTGCTGGCAAATGTCATTTGCAGATGACACCTGCATTCTATACAAGAATGTTTCGCAGCAGCTGCGATTCTTGTGCCAAGCACTGGAATACCGCCATCAATTCGAGCACCACTGGGGACAACACATAAGGCTCAGCGACTATTTCTAATTGTCTTGGTATCTTGTGCTAATCATGGAAAGGCCTTACTTGCATATGTCATAGCTAATAGGCGCAACCAGGAAACTTTTCTTCACAAATAAAAGTCCCATTTACAGGTAAATAGTCGCCCCAACTTGGCTTAGGTCCAGTTTGTCAAAAACATAACTTTATGCCAAATTACAGGACCCTATGACTTGACCATAACACTATCCTATATAGTCATCTCAAGATGCCTATTGTGCCTAACAGCTCTTAAAAACAGCGCTTGCATAGACATCCAAGTATATACAATAAAGGGTGCTTTCAACCAAAATGAAAGACCTGTAAAGACTCTACCCAAACTCCGCCTTTTATAAAGAAAAAGGTGATTCATATAATGGTATAATTTCTCTGCATAAATAAAGCCTACATAATTTTTACCGAACCAGAAAAATATTTCATTTAAACGCATAATTAATACATAAAAAATATTTCAGTAAAACAGAATCATTTGTTTTTCCATTTAAATCAATCAAAATTGCCAATTTGTTTTCGTTAAAGTTTTTTTTAATTAAAAATGTAGAAAAAAAAAAATATGTATTAATTTCCGTTGTAATCAGAAGCGAGTTTTTAATGAAACTTCCGGACAAATATTTTTTCTGTTCACAAATTTGTTAAAAGTCTTGCAACTTAATCACGTCCAGGTGTTGACAATTTCTAAATTCTTCTTAAGAGTAGGGATTTGTCGAACTTGATTATTAAAAAAAAAAAAGAAAACAAATACTTTTTGTTTTTATTTTTGTTTTGTTGCTGTTGCTGTTTCTGGTTATTGTTGTTGTTGTTGTTATTGTTAAATCAGGAAGAAGCCATACGCATTTAAACCAGTTGACGACAATGAACGTCAGTAGTTTCCCTCATATGCTGCTTGCTTTACAGTCTCTTCCTTTAGTTATTTTAGTTGCACGCATGTGTGGCTAATATGCTTAAGTTATTTTTGTTGTCTCTTGTTGGTTTCATTTTTTCTTTTTTAGCATGATGCCCTATAGAGAAGGAATCGAATTTCACTTTCAGAAATTGCCAACTGTCCAATGCAAGCAAAAACGACCACGACCAAGTAAGCAAGCATGTAGTACTACAAAAGTATCTATCTATCTATAAGCAATGGCAGCAGCAGGTCGAAGTTGGTTTTGTTGAAAGTGTCTGCTCTGGTCTAGTCTGGTTTAGTTTGAGTTTGAGTTTTAGATGAGGTTGACTTGAATTTGGCTTGGCTTTGCTTTTGATTTTGCTTGTCTTGGTTTGGTTTCACTTGGTGTTTTTGTTTGTACAGTAAGTTGCTTGTTTACAAAATACTTTATGCTCATTGATTTTGTGGCATGTTGCAGCAAAATATACATTGAGTTTGTTGCATACTTGTAAGTATAGTTGTTTATATCGTTGTCACTTTTGTTATTTTGTGTGGTGTTTTTAGTTTAGTTGAAGTTTTTCTTAGAGGAGTAGAAATTATTTTAAGCCTTGACATCGAAACATATTATTACAATACAATACAATAATATTATTATTGAAAAGTATCTCAATACAGTTGACCACCAGTCGTCCATAGTTGCCTAGCAAGAAATACTTGCTTTGCTTTGCTTTGATTTTGATTTTAATCGAAAATATTTTACTCAATTGAAAAACTTTTTCTATTATGTTTTGGGTTATTTGGTCGAGTTGGACAATTTGAAATTTTTTGTTAATATTTTATGTAAAAGCCATTTAAAGATTTCGAAGATAAGCCACAAGTTATGCAATTAACTTTTTAAAGTAAAGTTAAAAATTAGATATTCATACTGAGATTTAATGAAATTACATAAGCAACAACATAAGCAGAAAATTGTTGTGATGTAAATACAAAAAGTAATATAATCCTTTTCATTGTTAGAGAAAAATTTATCATCTCGTCATCATCATCATCATCATCATCATTATGTTGTGTATAAAAACGTTTATATGTGCTCATTATAATAAATTTTTTATTCGAGGGCAGTTAGATAAGTCAGTGAGGTTTTGTATAAAAAATATTCTGTTTTTGGAAAAAAAAAAAACTTTGTATTTATCAAGGTAGCCTTCTTTTAGTTTGATATATTGTGCATGCTTTTTACCATTTTTTTTTTTTAGTTCCTTCATATAATGGGTTTTCTCAAAGTCCTGAAAAAAAGGTGTTCGTTTCAGTGATTCGACCCAAATCTTTTACCGCCGAGTCATTTCTTCAGGATTGAAAGCAGTTGCACAGGGCTAAATATGGAGAATATGATTGATTGGCTCAAAGGCAAATATATGTTTTTTTGCCTTGGTAATAAGACATGTGTGCATTCGTGCATTGTCATGGTGGGAGAGTATTCTATTGTCACATTTGCGGTAGATTTTGCTTCAAATTGCTGTGGAACCTGTCCAACAGTTCTGATCGTTAAAAATTTTCACCGCTACCGCCTGCACCTCAACCTGTCGCCATGGCATTATTGTCTGACAGATCCATCTTGAACTTCTTTGGTGTACGTTCACCCAGAAAAGTCCACTGCTTTGATTGATCCTTGGTCTCTGGTGTATTGTGATGGATGCATGTTTCGTCCACGATTATGAAACGGTGCAAAAACTTATTCGAATTTCGATTAAACATCGTCAAGTAGCTACACAGTTGCGCTTATGGTCCAGTGTGATCGATCGCATGGATAACATTTTCATGTCAAAATATTCATGTAAAATGTAAAACCAGCTCATGTATGTACTTCTAGTTTCTGATGATCCATTTATATTCCATGCCTTTTATCGTGGATTTCTCATGTGACAGACCGCTTTTGGGCAACGACTTTCTATCCAATGAAATTGATTGTGTAGAGTCTATTTAGAATTAATCAAGCCATTCCTTGATGTTGTTAGGGGATGTATTACCCAAGAAATAGTGTTTCATGATCACATCAAAATCACATTCATTTCAAAATTCACAAGGCTGTTAAACATAAAAAAAATGACGCAACTTTCTCAAAATTTTACAGTATTTTATTATCAGATTGTAGTTGACAGAAGCAGTGTTGGATTTAAAGTTTCTTAACTGGATATTTAAAAACCCACTGCCTAATCTAACTTCCCTAAAATGTTCCTTCTTCATTATTCTTTTTTTTTTTCGGTATTTTTTTATATTAAGTTGATAATAATAATATGATAAAGTGATGATAAAAAGGTGTGTGATGTCAAAGGCAACATAAAGCGTTACAAAAATCACAAACCCTATTGCAAAAGGTGCATAGTGTTTGTGATGGAAACCAATTTATTTTTTGTAACTGACTAAGAAATATGTGATATTAGATGACCAATGTTCTGATCAACCTTTTGCACTTGATATTGTCAACAACTTATACATTGGAAAGAGAAAGTCTCAAAGGAATTGTGTCCCTTCATAACAATACAAAACTATGTTTTATTGGATACTGAAAAACTGAAGTTTCTTTTTTGGCAATCCAATTTTTTCATAAGCTTTCTAGATTGGCCGGACATTACTGTTTATTGAAATCATATTTCTTGATATAATAAATTTAATTTAAATTATTTGTATTAATGAAATTCATTGAAATTTACTAAAAAAAATAAGATTAATTACCCATTCTATGTAATTTTCTTGTAATAATGGAATATTTATATTATTGAAAGAAAAATACTGTTAAGACATCACAATCATCATCATCATTTGCATTTAAATTTCCTGATTTGTTTTTCCCTCTTGTTTTCCATTGTTGACACCTTCATTGCATTCAGTTTTGTTCGGTGTATAGTCAAAGTCAAAGTCGCATATCCGAGTGCCACTGCTGCAGCTGCAGCATAGTTCCTCTTCGTCAACTTTGACTTACAAAGCTGACATTTTTCCCCATTTCTTTTGCATTGCTTGACGAATTTTGTCAGCATGAAAAGCTCAACGCGAAGCAGCACTGCGTCACATCATATATTGTACAAAAGATACAAATGAATTTTCATAGAACGAAAATTCCTTTAGATTTATCCTCCCCTTCTTCTCAACACTTCAAATCCCTTCCACCATACCAACGATTTATTTCAACTCTAATACTTTATGCACATAGCAGCACGTAACAAGTTTGTCTCGTATATCATGCATTTGGTCTCCATCACTGACTCTCTGTCTCTCTCTCTCTCTCTCTTTCTCTTGTGATTTCTCAACTTCCTAAATGTCACTCTATTTTTCTGTCTTCCTCTGTTTTTTTTTTTTCGCTTTCTTCCTTTGTCTGTGTCATGATAAAATGAATGGTTAACTGTCAAGTTGAACAAACTAAATGACAGTTTATGCAACGCTAAAAAAGCAGAAGCAGAACAACAACTCGAAAAATCTTGTCAAATGGGGTTAAGTAGTAGTCGTTAGTTCTGTCGTTTCGGTCAAGATTTGCAATCTTGGTTTGTGATAGTTTTGAAGATTTTTGGAAAAAGTAAATCATTTTACTTAAAAGGAACTTAAGGTATTAATTTAGAGGGTTCGTTCCCCTTCTTATGCAATTTTTATGAGATTCTTAAGCACTTCAAGAGTACTAAATTCTAGAAAATGTACTTCAGTACTTAGTTTCATTTCAACAAGTGACTCTCTCAACACAGTACACTGTATCATTCGCCTAAAAGCATGCAGAAATTATTGTGTTTTTATTGTCTATTTTTTTTTCTCATATCTTTCGTGTCTTCAACATTTTTGTATTTATTGTTCTTATTGTTGTTGTTGTGGTTGAAAAAGTTGCTTACTTCGTTACATCGCAACATGACAGCTTAATTCGTCTGTCAAAAAACGGAATTTATCAGAGACTAACAATACACAAAAAAAAAAAAAAATATATTGTATTTGCGCACAAAACTGGTCCCTTGGGCTTTTCATCATACAAGTTTTTATGCTTTAAAATGCAAGTACACTAACAAAATCACAAAAAAAAAAGCAAAGAAAAAAAATGGAGAAAACGGAAGGAGAAAAGACTTTAAACAAGAATTGAACTTTCTAAAAAGAAAATAGATTTTTTAAGAAAATTTTACCTGCAGTTGTATTTTTCTGTTCCGTTAAAGCAGTTTGCAGAATACTTTTTCAACGTTCTTCATTTATTGTCATCATAGAATTATGTCGATATATTGTCGATCATTCATTCATTTATGCTAAGTGTTTAAATTTCAAATATTTAAGTTTCTGAGAAGCCCATTACTTCACTTGGGAGAAGCTGACATATTCAGTCGCAATCAATTAGCTAATCACTTGCCTTACAATAGCAAATGATCGGACGTCTGTGTTTATACAATATTGGTCTGATAATTGGGATTATGATATTAATATACAATTCTAGTGACACATCCGGACTCGCACAGTGTTATTGGAAGATCTTGTGAGTAACGCAGTCCTATAGATTCATAGACAATAGACATTGAACCAGCTGACATGACGGGATAATTTTGACTTCAATAAAAGATTTGTAATTCATGGCAGAATTCACTTTATTTGACTGCTATTTAGAAGACCTCATGGACCTGCGTTCGGACATTTATCTGGTTCTCTGTGAGATTTTGCTATCTTGGTCAAAACTAAGATGAGCTTCAATTTCAACAGAGGATACTGTGTTTGTTGACAAAGAACTCCTTGAACTTGCATTCACAAACAGATTTCCAATTCTTCATCTGTTTCATTATTAAGAATCAAGCGATGCATTTCTTGTTCTACGACTAATATTTGAACGAATTCTTGGCGTATGTCATTTAAAACAGTTTTTAAGTAAAATGTTATCCGTAATTTATTCAAAACACACTTTTTAAAATATTGCGCAGTATTATATATAAAATAAGGATTGATTTAATGCAAATATTCAATAAGAATAGAATGTACTTCACACATGAACCTTTCACAAATAGTCTCTAAATTATACTGAAAACTGTATTAAAATCTGTTGCGTGGTTTAGAAGTTGTGCATATAGGAACAGAAAAGAATTGCGATTTTCTTTTACGCCAATAATGTAAAGATATAGATATTTTTATTTGGAATCTTACTAACTCGAATTTTATTTTAAAATTACAGATGAAGATACATTAGACATTTGAATGGACATAAGTATTCAGTAGTTGCTAGATAAAACATATATGTTCTTTGTGAATATCTTTTGGTATTTATAGATCTGTAGCAACACAAACCAGAGTCTTCCGCAAACAGTATCATAGTATTGTAATAATAACAGATAAACATCGAGACTAAGGTCTTTTGTTTGCTCAAATTTATGAAAATTTTTCGGTATTTAAAATGAATAATAAATTTCAAAACAACTAAATTATTTTATACTTTCATTTTATTCATAATTGCCCTTGACTTTTGAATCCTTTTAACATACAAGCATTTTTTTCAAATACAAAAACAAAAGATAAATATTCATTTTATTTATTTTCCAATTGAAAAAGCCTCATTTTATTACCACCGAAAAGATAGAAGAGAAAACATTTAAACATTTTTAATTAAAAATGTAAATGAATTTTTTTTATTTATTCTCCCATTAACTTCACTCAATTTGAAACAGTAAATTTTGACATCGTTAGAGTAACTAAAACTTATATACTAAACATATAAATTTAGATATATGTTATGTGTGTATGTATGTGTATGTGTGTGTACATACATATATGAATTTATAGATAGACAGGCGCCAACATTGTAATTTGCATATTCAATTGCATGTCATACACAGCATCTGAGCGAGCATAAACATGATGAAAAGCTGAAGCAACCAACCAACCAACCATCAGTAGTAGGACAAAATGAATGAAGAACAACAAAACTGACAACCAAACTGAAACTATTACATACTATACTATATCTAACACACAAGTACAATGAATGTATCTCAATCACCAAGTCGTGTATATATGTATGTATGTACAAATGCTGTCAGTTAGAAGAGCGGACTTTACTTGATTAAAATTAGATGAAGTGACGGAAGTATATACTATGAGTAAGAGTAGAACATATGCTATGCTATTTTCTTTTGTTTTTCTTTATCATACAGAAAATACACGATGACAACGGAAAGAGGTCTGGATTAGATTAGATTATCCTTAGTTAGTAATTTTCCTTGAGTGTTTTTTCTCAATCTCTTTTTTCTCATTATACACAGGCACACATATACATTGTACATTATGTTTGCCCATATATCTAGATTCATTTTTTTTTTGTTATTCTTTAATACACGTACGCATGAAAACTGAAACTAATTTCAATTTCGAACTTAATAAGAATGAATGGATCACAATTAAATCATAGGAAAACATAATAATATTAATAAAAAAAGGAAAAGGAAAAGGAAAAGGAAAAGAAATGAGAGTGCGAGTGATGAAAGCACAAAGCTAAAAAGGAAAGCATAAAGAAATGAAACAAATTTTCTTCTTACTTATAAATATAAATATACTTATTAATTCTTGTTGTGTTTCCGCTTTTTCTGTTCCTTGTTCATATTCCTAGACACGCTCCTTTGGCTTTTAAGCTTTTAGGTATTAGGTTATTTGTTTTTTTGTTTTCCTTTCTATTTTCCTTGTTATTATGATTTGTTCTGCTCAAGTGCCTATTTAGCCTGGTTTACGTGATGTTGCATAGGTTTTGACTATTTCATGTCACTTTGACGACCATTTTGTGGCGACTTCCGTTTTACTTATCCCACCATCACATCACGACTATCAGCAATCATCTCCTCTACTTCCCTACTTCCCTATAACCCTATGCACTTAGCATGTTTGTAGTCCATTCATTTCGCGTATCAAACATTGCTCCATTTTCCAGTTGCATAATTATGCAGCCACGTTTTGTGGTTTACTTTATGCCAAACTGTTAATGTGTTTGTCTGTACTACATACATACATATGTATAATTGAGCATGTGTGTGTGTGTGTGTGTGTTTGCCAGCTCTTTACCACTACCACACTAAGCAAATTCAATCGTGTTTGGCACGTCTAACTATTTGTAACTGTAGGTGTAAGTGTGTGCTAGTGTGTATCTGAGTGGGTTTGACGTTGAGTATGTCGAAGCATCCTTTTGGTTCTGCTTGCGCATTATAATTATGCTTGCGTTTAATTAACATGTTTACCGCCACACACGCTCAATCACACACAGTTAGCTAGCTTCTCTCATACAATTACATGGTAGCAAAAAAAAGAAACTTGATTTCATTTAGTTGACCAACTGACCGACCAACCCAGCAAACGATTGACGATTTATCCATTTCATCTATGAGCATAGTAAAGCTCTATATTTTTCCTTCCTTCCTTCCCTTCTTCTTCTGTTCCATCCCTTGTCCTTTTGTTAGTTGTTTCTTTGTTGGTCATTTTCCCTTCTTGTTCTTGTCCCTTGTTTCTCTATTTATCTTTCTGTCTGTCAGTGTGCTGTGCTCTGCTGTTTTATCTAACAAACCACTATGTGGCTTTTAATTGTCGTTAATTTTATTTTGATCATGAAAATTTAATTGCAGATTGATTGTCGCTTAAGCTTCTTCTTAATGTATGTATGTGTTGCCTTTGGCTGGTATACTTAGTAACTTTCCTTTGGTTTTATCCTTGCGCTAGCAGTAAAGCTCGGCTTTGCAATGTTGCTAATTGACAGTTTCGCTTTTGCCTTTGGCCTTTACAATTGAATTTATCGCGTTAATCAGTGTTTGGTCTGCCATCTGCCATCTGCCATCTGGTATCATTGTATCTAGTATATAACATCTGGCATCTTTGTATCTACTTAGCTTTCAGATTATTTCGTACTATATGCTTTGCTTCTCTTGTCCGTTTAGCTTAGTAAATGTGTTTGCCTTGATTCTTTTCTGCTCTTGCCAAAAACATAAACCACCATGGGAAGCATGGCGTATAAACAATTTAATTTGTGGCTTTTAATTGATTTGCTTAAATGTGTTTCTGTGTATTTGTGTATGTATGTTTGTATAGATGTATATACGAGTATATAGCCAAATGAAAGTAATGTCATTAAATGTTACAGCGTGCCTTTGATGATACTTAATTGCTTTAAGGCAAAAATTAGTAAAGAAATTCTTAACTGAATCTCTTTCTTTCTCTCTCTCTCTCTCTCTTTGAGACGATGATGACGACAAGTTTAGTTGAAAAAATTTAAGGACAAAAATCTTGAAAATTATGTCTTTATGTTTATGCCTAAGGGTTTAATAAGTTAATGTCATTTTGAATATTGTTTTACAAGATTTCTCTAAAGGATTTTCCATGTTTATTTGAATGTATTTTTGAAGTGATGTGAATATTTATGGCAAACCTTTTTTTTTTTTGGTCTTCATCATTTTGACTAAAGACAACTGTCAGTTGTTAAGCCAAGCATACATAAGACCAGCTGTCAAAGAGATAAAGCATCTGCTTTGAAATGACAAAGGCAACAGATACTTTATAATAATACTACTACTACTAATACAAACAAGATACAAAGTAAATAATAATATAAATCAAAGGCTGTAAAATACAACAAGGAAGAAACATATGAAGAGCTGATAAATAGCAAAGCATGGCAAATAGATGTCAAGGGATCACAAAAACAAAAAACAAAAAAAAGGGAAGAAAACAACAGACTTTGATTGAACTTAAAATAAGATTTTGAATTAAATCAATGATATTTCTGTGTCAATCTACGCCTCTGACAAAATCATCCACCAGCAACAAAAAAAAAAAAAAAAAAAGAAGAAAACTAATTTATTCTTATGACATTTTATTTCATTCATGTTGATGTTGATGTTGCCATTTATTTACTTTCTTTTCTTTATGTAAAATTATCTAAATTTCCACTTCAATGAAGAGACATGAGCCTATCATCCTCTTTCTTTATAGATTTTTGGTCCCTTCCTTTCTTTTTTTTTGTCTTTTTTTCTTTTTTCTTTCTTTCTCCATTCCGACTTTGTGTGTGTTGCGAGGAGGCAAATCAATAAAAATCAGCGTTAACAACTGAACATGCAACAAACAAATAAACAAATAACATGATATAAAATAATGGCGGTGTCTGATGATGACAATGATGCTGATACTGATGACAATGATGGCATCATAGAGTGAGTCTACAGGGAGAGTTGGCAAAGAATAATGGTGACTAATTCAAAACACCTGTTTCCATTAGAATAATCAAAAAATTTCCAACACCTGCGTACTATAAGCAAAGAAATGATTGAAGTTACAAAAAAAAGATACATACTTGTATCTACATACACAATGATTTCAGATTTTTGTTGTTTGTTATCTTCACTTGGCTTCTTAAGTTATACAATTGAAAATTGTAAAATATTACATGTTATGACTATTTATCTGTATCTGTATATCTCTCTGAATGACTGTCTGTCTGTCTGTCTGTCTACATGTTTGTTAGGCAAATGACAAGGCGTCGTTGTTATCTTTTGTTGATGTTTCCTCGTTTACTTTGTGTCTTACTGGCTGCACATGACATTCAATTGCCACAAATCAAGATAAAGCACTGAAAAGCTACTCACAAAAGTGGCAAAAAAGACATCTGTGTATCTTAAGTATGTATATTCAAACACACACATACACACACATACAAACATACACTCATCTTTATACAATACATAACAATATCCTTATATTAGAAGAGAAGATGTGACGCCTGCCAAGTTGAAAAGTAACACGTGCAAAATCTATGAAAATTCTTGTGTATTTGAATGTAAAAATCATTTGCTCTCTTAAAGCCCACAAATTCAAAGAAATACAAATACATACATCCACACATACACACACACACACAACCAGATGTGACAAACGAGAAAATGAAGGATTTAACTTGGCATCTTTGTTGGAAAACTTTGTTTGTTTGGGTTGCCTTGTGCTCCTTGTTGCTCCTTGAGTTTTATAGCTTCGCTTTGAATGCTTTTTGACTTTTAAGTTGACATAAAAATTTGCTTAAATTTAATTTTTATGACATGAAAATGAGTTAATATTTTTTTTATTTTATATATTAACATTATTATGTGAATAGGAGGGGCTGGGGGAAATTTAAGGTACAAATTACAAAGTTGTATGGCAATGTGAATTGTTAAGGTAAAGTGACTTCATTTTGTTTTTATGTATCAAATTTACTTATAAAAGTTAAATAAAAATTAATTGGATCAAAGTATTAAAAATTACATACTCAAAGTTGAGCTCGGGATTCTTTGTTGATTTTTTAAGGCAGCGATTCTTAAACTTTTTTGGCTTTTATACCAATATATATTATGTATTTAATGCAAGTAAAGGCTGCAAAGTCACCGACGGTTAGGTTATATGCGGCTGATCGCATTGAGATCAGTCTGTTTGGCGAAACAGTTAAGAAGTTTGTAAGGAACTTGAAGGAATTGGTTGAAATAACTAAAGGTCTTATAATTTTCACCTACAGATTCATCAAAGATTTCTTGATCAAAGATGGATTTCAATTAAGGCATCAGAAGAGAGTATCTCAAAAAGGAGAACTTCATCCTGAAGCTGGAGTTGGTTGCTAGACTATAGCTAATACTGGTAAAGACACCAATAATTCACAATTCTTCATTACAACCCAGTAAATTTGTTGGCTGGATAGTCGCCATGTTGTCATTGATTAGATTCTGTCTGTTGTAGATGCCACCGATGGCATTAATCATCCAGTGGAATATGTTTTCATTGACAACTCAAGTGAAATTCCTATGATCGAACCTTTTTTTGTCTCAAAGACTAATGCAAAAGTTTAAGCGAATTCATCTTCATTACTATCCATCAATCAATACAAAAGATTAACAACTATTAGTATTAACGATGTGGAGATCTGGCGAAATTAAGTTTATAATCAAATGGCGATTATTCACATTTTCTTCCCAAAATCAATTCTTCATGTACAAGATTTGAATTTCAAATTGATAAAAGAAATGAGATTTCCATTGAGTGTGTTTTCTTTTCCAGAATAATGAAGGTACCTCGTCACCCTAGATACCTAGAATTCTTGAAGTTTTTCGAAAGAAACTTTGTAAAATACAAATACCAAATAAATAAACTTGTAGCTCATCACTATCTCGTTAAATACATTGATCACTATGGGATCATCATTTTTGTCCTCTGATAATCTCATAGAGTTAGGAATTATTTGTAAAAAAACACTTATGGTTGTTTTTCTTCCACATAAAGTTCGCAGACTACATGAGTTTAAGCACCCCTGGCTGAAGAAATAAACCCTATCACCTTAACTTTCCAGAAAAATTTTAAATTAAAATTACATTATACAAAAATTAATTTCTTTTCCATTGACACATTTAACGGCTCATTATACTTAACTCTAAGCCGGATAAATTAACTTAAAGAAAACAAAAACATCAGTTAAACTTTTTGACTCTTCCACTCTTTAAACTCAAAGACTAAAGACAACAAAGTTATAGAAAATTAACAAATTCACACGCCAAACTTTAATTTACAAAATTGATGAAAAACAAAACAAATAAGGTTTCTGTTTTTTTTTTTAAAGAAAATTCTATTAAAAATAATAATGAAAAACCACTGAACCTTAAAAATAAACAATAATTACAATTGAGTTAGGGTCAGTTCAGCAAGTGAGTGAGTGACACGCTCACTTTTCTCACTGTCCAGAGTTTAACAGATTTTTTTTTTTTTTGTTTCTTTATATGTATTTTTCTCGTGCCACAACTCACTCGAGAGTTTGATGAGCAACGCCTACAGCGAGCGACAAACACCATGGAACGGCAACAAAATCACACCATTAATTATACTTAAAAAACAAACTACATACCACACTATGGTAAAGATGAGCAATGAATAATGTTACTTAATGAACAGACGGACAAACGGACAAACGGAATGACTATCAGACTGACGAATGGAATGGATGGAACTTATTAAAATAATGTCTAAGACATAAATAGGCATGAAAGAATTTTGTTGAGCAAAAATTATAATACATGAGGAGAGTAAGTGAAGATGGCGTGTGAGTCAGTCAGTGAGGGAGTGAGTAAATTGAAGTTGGGTAGTGCCACAATGAGGCGAGATACTCGTATCAATTGTAGCACGCAAAGTAATAATAATAATAATATTGTAAAAATGAAATACGAATAGAGTAGATGAAAGAAAAATTAAATTTAAATTAGTCGAAACTTTGATACACTAAAAAGTGAAAATACATGTACAAATAAATTAATATGAAATTTAAGAAACAGAAATGAAAATGTTTTTTATTTTTTTTGTTAGTTTGTGTGAAATGAGTAGATAAAAGTAAGAGTAGTTGAATTTTCTTGAGTTATGAAATGAAGAAGAAGGCAATAGTAGACGAAATAACAAAAACTATGATTAAATATAAGAATTAACTGAACTTTTGCTTATGCTCCTTTTTTTATTAAACTCATATATTCGAATTCTTATTTTTGTTGTAAAGGTACAAGAATCTTCTGGTTTAACCAATATATTCTGAAAGATATTATAGATATATTATTTTCAAAATTTCAATCTGCTTTTAAATTACAGCATTAATGACCTTGGAATCCCTTTCTTTTACTTAGCCTTCAATCTAAGAGATTCAAGTTCTATATTTAGTTTCTATTATCCCAGTACACAATTATTGCATCAAATACTGAAAGAAATTGCAGATCTATATTTTAAAATTTGCCAACTAACTAACTAACTTTCACCCGTATCCTTCTCTAAGTTCCCAAAACCAATAGATTCCAGTTCTACTGCATCAAATTCTGAATGAAATTCAAAAAATCCACAATATGCTATAAGTCTTTTCCAACTAAACTATTGATTAGACCGCATCATTACGCATAAAATGAAGCAATCCAAAGGCTTCTCTTTTAAATCAATCAAATTTACTTTCTGATTTACTTAATAATCAACAAATTCTGAATGAAAATTTCTATCTACATTGGGTTCTTTGATAACAAGTTCATAGAACCGCATTAACTAAGAGATGTGTAGGGTAAAAGATAAGGCAATATAATTGAAATTGTTATAGTGTTGGGATTTCTGTGAGAAAATAAGTATTTCATTCCATTTGCAACATGGTATGATGTTTTCAGAAAGCGAGAGCTTTAAGAAAATAAATTCTAAAAAAAATAAAATTATTTTGTTTCTATTAAATTAAAAAAAAAAAAAAAACAAAATAAAAAAAACAATATTATTTATAAGCATAATAAAAGTAACCCTAACAATAGACACAAACTGTCATGGGGTTTGTAAAACTTGGAGCCTTTTGGAGGAGAAAAAAAAAACCTTTTTTAATATGCAATGCCATAGGCAAAACACACAGATACTCATACACATATCTGCGTCTATTTAAGAGAAAACTAAGTAAGAATAAATAAATGAAAATGCATGAGGCATCATGGGAAATGCATTTGTGGCATGTTTCTTCAACTACATTGCTGCAAATGCCACAAATTGGCTTCAAGTGTTCAACTCTCATGTAGAACAGACATCAAGCAAAGAAGGAGAAAAAAAACTAGCAAATATTTTTATTTTATTTTTAATGATTCATCTTCTTTTTTCCTAGTAGTAGTAGTAGTAGTATATTTACAAAAATTCTCAGCATTGTTCTTGTTGCTGCAACAAAACAACAAAACAACCTACAAGACTCGCTGTTGTGTTGTTGCCGCACATGGCTGCTTGTTGCAATTAACTTGATTTCTTTTCTTCTCTGCTTTTGCTTGCTTTTGTTTTATAGCAATTTTTATTTCATTTGATTTTGAGTGCAACGCAATGTTATTTCGTTGAGTTTCGTTGTGTGTTTGGCATCTTTAGTAAAACTGGTGCCGGTGATGGTGATGGTGATGGTGCCGGTGCCAGTTGCTTCTGTTGTTGCTCGCCATGCTTGGTTGAATGTGAATTTTTCATTGTACAAACATACATATGAATACTCGTATATTTTGTATGCCATGTGAAAAGAGAGCAAAATGAGAGAGTCTGTCTGCTCTTGACTGACTGACTATCTTGGGCTTGTTGAAGTGAAATGTGCTTTAGCCATAAATTTATTTTATATATGACAACATACACATAAATATGAACGAAATACAAAACATTTATAAAAATATATGTACACATTTTATGGTTGAAGTTTTGATTAAAAATATGTGTATGTATATATAGAATTTTTCAAAAAGATGAACACGAAAAACTTTTATCGATTCCAACAAAAATACTTGTATATTCTTCACACCTTTGGCATGAAAGCAAATTTTAAAATTAATATTTTTTTTTTTTTTAATGGCAACACAAATGTTAAGCATGATGGTATTTCAGGGAAAGCAAATAAGCACTTATAAATACAGTTTATAAATTTATATAGCTAAAAGTTCGTTTATGTATCCTGTTCAATATTATAGGAATCATCAGCAGATCTTTATGAGAGTGTTAATTTAACTAAACATAATAGATGCAGCTGACGTGCTTGGAAGACTTTCTAGTGGCTCAAACTAGCGCATATTCTACAAACGCCCCAACATTTACTCGTTAAGAATATTTCTCCTTTATTATATAACGGGTTTTCAATAGAAACGTCATAGCTTCAAAATACTGTGACTTTCTTGACATTTGATGACATAAAAATTCTCTGTAGACTAGTCAATATCATTTCAGCAGTATATCGAAATTATACGATTGTTTTAGAAAATATCCTTGTTTTCAAGAGCTAAACGAGCTGTATTTTCGTCATTTAATATGAGTTTGAAGTCACCAGTTTAGTGCACTTGGTGGAAGATTAACCGCAAATATCGATCAGCTTCGGCGGCCAAAAGTGAGTGCCAACAGCCGGAAATGACAATTATACGTCGTTCGCAGAACTTGGTCTTTCAAAGACCAGTATGTGCCGAATTCAGCATCGAGATTCAGACCTGCACCTATATAAAATTCAGTTAACGCAGAAATTGAAGCTTCAGAACATGCTAAGTGCAGAACATACTTAGTTTGGGCCCTCGAGCACATCGCCATTGATTCACATTTTGGCGATAAAATCAGCAAAATGGCATCTTCAGCGACAAAGCGCATTTTTGGTTCATCGGCTTTGTTAATAAAAAAAACTATCAGTTTGCGGGCCGGCTTAATAATTGGTCCGTACTTTTTCGAGAATGTGGATGACCAAGCATTAACAGTCAATGGAGAGCAACGCATCCATACACCTTGACACTATTGACTTCATGACTGAATACAAAATTTATAGAAGTTTTTTTTTTTTATTTATAGTAGTATGAAGAATTTAAGACAAAGAGTTTCTTTTACAAAATTTATTTATTTGTTAACTTGTTTAATTATTTTTCTCATTCTTGTGTGCAATTTAAATAATAAATATTTATTTTCAATAAATTAAGAGAAAATGAAAATAAACTATTATTAAGGAAGTATAATAATTTAGATTTCTATTTTTACTCTTTAAAAAAGAGTTCGTTAATTTTGCATCTAAAAAAAACTGCAAGCTGTCAAAATATATTGCATTTCTTTTTGTTTTTTCCTTTGAAAGGCATAGCAACAACGTCCAGTAATAAGAACAGCAACGAAAAAAATATTAAGAACAATAAAAAAAAGCAAAGAAAGGCATCATCATCAACAATATTACTACAACTACAATGTTGTTAGACAAGCAAAATTAAGGCGGCAACAAAACGATGAACAACAACGACAAACAACAAAGCAACATCGACAATAACAGACAGACAGACAGATGGACAGACGTGTTCATAGTGTAAAAGACAACCAGAAAAGATTTTCCAGGATACGAGACCAAAAAAAAAAAAAAAACATGCTAATGAAAATTTTATACAGCAAAAGCAGAAATATGAACAAAAAACAAAAAAAAAATGCGAAAAAAAAAATGAAACGAATGAAAAAAAAAGGGAATGAAACTGAAATATAAAAGGATTTAGCACTATTAGTTTGCTTCAACTTCTGTTTCTACGCCTTACAACTACTTTTTCGTCTTTTTTATTTGTTCTGTTTTTTGTTATCCATGTCAAGTAAGCAACGGCAAAATGAAAGCTAAAGAAAAAAAAAAATCTGGTTAGTATGATTACAGGAAAAAAAAAAAATCTCTAAATTTATGAACTAGAAGAAAGTCTTGAACTGGACATAGGGAAAAGGGAAATGCAGAAATGCATAATTAATTTAATAATTTCCTACTGTAACTAAAAGTGAGGTCAGACGAGATTTCTGTCTGTCTACTATCTAAGTTATCTCACTACTTTATTTGATTTTTTATTTTATTTTAATTTGTTTTTATTTATTTCTTAAATTGTATTTTAGATACAATATTTTGTTTATTGAGAATATGATGTATGAAAAGCATGAAACTAATGAAAGCTCCGAATAATCTAATTTTTGTAAAAATTCAACCAAAAGACCAGAGATAAATTTAAAAGAATCTTTCTTATATCTTTAGAGACAACAGGATATGCAAGAATCTTGATGAGAGCCACAGGTTTGCATAGATGAATGTTATGTTAGCTTCGATGAGTCAAAATTAATCTTCTATCTTGATTTTTGTGGCAAAGATTCATTTATACAACAAAACAAACTTCATTTAAATCATTTAAAGAAATTCCACACAAAAGTTAACTAACCATAAAAAGATTTTCAATTCAATAAAGGACAAAAATTTCTTATCCCTTAATAACACAGACTGTATGAATATATTCAAAATGGCCGCCAACAACCTTTCACTAAATAGAATATTTCATATACAAACTAAATGCAAATTTCATAAGCAGAACCATCAGTAGCAGCAGCAGGCCAAGGAGCAGGAGTAGTATAATTAAAATAACAGGAACAAAACACAACAATCAGCAAATGAATGAAATAATAAATGAATGAATGAACAAATGAATAAATGAACCAACAGTGATAATAATAAACCAAATTGTTCATTAGTGAAAAGTAGTCTAAATACGAGTGAAGTGTACGAATATAGTATTGTACAATATGAATGAGTTGGGAGTTTGGATCTATTTTAATTTAAGAACATCCTTTTTAATGCATAATTTCTAATTGCATAAATAATGCATTAGAATATTTAAGTATTATACTCGTATGTATTGTATATCTGAATGTAGAAAATGAACATTAAACACATGAGACAAATGTTTCCAAATGAGTTAGTCGTACAACATGGGCGTAAGTTGTTAAAGTGGAGATAATCACAAGGATATTGTACTTGAAACAAATTGAGTATGTAGTACAAATTGTTATTATTAGAAACATTGAAATTGAGGCTATCAGAAATCAATAAAGTTTAGAAATCATCACAATAATGGGGTTTCTTTGATTTTCAAAACAACAATTAACATAGTAAGATGAGGAGAACCAACTGTTCGCTTTTATGATAATTGAGTTTTTGAAAAAATAAATTGGCTACAAATAAAGGCTGACGTAAGTCACTTTATTCCCTTCCTATATCTTTCTGTACATTGACCAATTCATCAAGGGCATGCAATTGACAAAAGACAAAAGTAAATAGAATTCGCCATAATTTTTACAATAAGAGTGGCGAAGCCTAACAAACTTATGTGATTAATAAGGTAATTCAAGATTTAAACAAATGAATCAATGAGTTTTCTACTTGACATATTTGCAATAAAATTTATTCATTTAAGGTAGCCTAGAAATTGAAGCTTGATTACTCAAAGCAACTTGGTTTTGTTTTGTTTTTTGTTTAAATTGTCATGGAGACTTTTGTATCACGATGGCAAACACAAAAATTTAATAAAGTGCAATCAACGTGCCCATAAGTTCTACTTATGTTAGTCACAGGTCTGGTATATCTTTAACATCTGCTGCTCTATGGGTAAAAGAAGAAGCATGTGGCAGAATGTCACTGCCAGAATAACATCAAGAGCATACATAACAGAATGAGTGGAAGAGAAGAAGCGGATTGTCACGGAACAAGTGGCAAATGAAAATGGATTAAAGAAGACAAGACGGTTAAATAAGGCATTTTATGTTAAATTCATTGTTATAATATCAATAAAGAAACATAATAAAATATATTTTACATTCTACATATCCTCATATATGGGGTGAGAAATGTTTATATGACTATAAGTTTCAGTTGTGATAAATTATAAATATTCTCTACATCAATATTATCTGTATACTTTCGAAACAAAATAATAGTATCCATTATAATTATATTAACAAATCAATGAAAAGTTATGCAAATCCTATGCTATAAACATTTGTCTTGAGACAACCAATAATCTGATAAAAAAAATTGTTTTTCAATATCTAGCTAAATTTGATTCAACTTTTCAAACAACTGTAAAGAATTTTGGTTATTAAGTAATATTGTATAAGCAAAAGCCTAAGTATTTAGTATGTAACCCTTAAGTTTATCCAAAATGTATCAAATATTGAATTCAATGGATTGAATGTTTTGTATGCATTCATTTATTGCAATTGTAAAATTATAATGATTGCACTTTCAATATGCATCGTTTATTTGTGTAAATGAATAATTAAATTTTATAATTATTATTGATATTTTTATTTTAGAATTTTATAAATAAAAATAGAAAATAAAAAAAATTAAAAATAAACACATTAAATGCTCATAATGAATTTCGTTATGTACTAGAATATTATTATTTCAAATATTCAAACATTTTTCAATCTAAAATAAATTCCATTTAATGTTTTAAAGCTGTTTGCATTTGTATTTGTATTTGTTATTGTATCGTTAACATTTTCTCATTAACATCATTTGTTGTTGCGTTTATTTGAGTTTATTTATCCATAATTATGTATAATGACGATTAGTTGCAATTAATGCTTGAAAATGTAATGAATTGTAATCAATGGTGTAGTATGGCTTTTGGATTAGTTGAGTGAGTGGGTTGGCGTAAGAGAAGTTAAACATTTGGCAATGAATGCCTTAAGTACATAAATCAATACTCAATAATATTGTACAACACATTATGGGGAAATGTATTTAATTGGATTTATCTAAACAAAAATAATCCAAAATTCTAATTTGTGGCATCATTTGCAATTCATAAACTAAATAGTATTATGTATAGATAATTTTGGCTTTTTATCTTAGGTTGAAATTAATCAAATTCTTGAGAAAAAATCATTAAGATCTTGAACTAATGTGGTGAATAAGTAAGTATATATATTAATGAAATAAACCATTTTTCTGTGGTAAGCTATGACAAATTCTGTGAAAATTAAATGAATGAAATGACAATAGCAAATTCTATTTCTTTTCTTAAACATTGTTCTAAAAGATTTTCCCCATAGACTCCTGCTGCAATACTAACGACCATCCGTGTATCACATGTGGGAGCTACAGAGGAGATTTAGCTCTAGTTGTCCAAGTTCTTTCTTTCAGAAATATTATTTCATTTTTTTTTTTTGCAAGTTAATTTTAGTGGGACAAGGGTTGCTTAGGAAAAAGTTGGTTTTGCTCTAGTTAAGATTATCCCTGAGTAAGGATTACATGTATACTACTGAATAATTTCGTTATGTATTGTAGAATAAGCTGGCCTCCTTCTTATAAAATGAATGCATTGGCGGGTTTCATGGGTAACTGTTGTAGCTGTTCTCATGGCTTTTGTTACAGAGACTCATGCCAGTCCTTGCACTCTGGCAATCCTTGACTAACCTGTGCTATTGTTTAATTTGATACAGCACAGTTCATTATTGGATTTTTCTATTTGTAATATCTCTCTTTCAAAGCCAGACAACGTAAGTATAAAATGTATAATCAAGAAGTTTTAGAAGTGGGATAAAAGTAATATTTTTGTGCATTTCACAAAATTTTATTTATGGATATCTTCACAACAAAATATAGTATTTATAAGCAAGTCAAGGTAGGTAAGGGGTTTTGGTAAGTGGCCCTTACCAAAACCCGTTCACTTTGATCTTTAATGGCACATTGTAATGCCACAAACATAGTGTGTATAGGACACACCTGAAAAGTTAGGAGCCTTTAAGCATCCAATGTGATTCGATGCAATTTCAGTTTTATTAGTTACCAACATTTTATTAGCTTTTTATGTATAATTTTCTTTATATCTCTTGAAAAGAAAACTTATGAAAACAATTTTATCAACAAATTTAGAATTTCTTCTTGAAAAGATACATTTTATGATAGAATCAATCATATAAGTGTGTCAAAAAAATATTGCAAAGACGTGTAAGTTTTTCCAATTCATCCAAAAAGAGAATAAATTCAATGATTTAATATTCTGCTTGAATTAAAAAAAAAATCCAATCAAAACATATGACTTCAATTTTATATCATTTCGTTAATTTAATTGACGTGACTTAAGATTACAAAATGCAGACTCAGTATTCACTTCAGCGGTTGGTTTAAGAGTAAGAAATTGAAAGGAATGAAAAAGAAAAACAAAATTGTATTGATTACCAAAATATTGTCTTAATGTAGTGGCCTTTGTAATCTCATAGAGTCTCTTTGAAGCTTATCAATCTGGCAGACAATTTGAAAATCTCGAATCATTAACAAATGTCATTAAAAGTGCCTGGAACTGTCTATAAAATGTAGAATCTTCTAAATCAATACCTGACTTAATTCTTGCGGTGATTTTACTCATTAGTAATTAGGCGCATAACATTATAAAAAATAAATGAACAGTAAGTTTTTGTCATTTATACTAATTTGACATTTATATTAATTTTTAAGTCCTTGAGTTTATTTGATTGATCGATACTTGATCCATTTTTGAGCTTTACGTAAAAAAAAAAATTATTGAAGAATTAAATTTTTACTTAGAACCCAAATTTTTTATTAGGTTTATTGAAGAATTGAATAATGAATAATAATAAAAAGATATATTTTTCCACATTTAGTTGGTATTTCCATTTAAAAATTCTATATTCTATCAAATCAACCTCGAGTCTATTTGATTTATCGTGAGTATATGTTAGTGATGTGTCTTTTGGTTATCTGCTGACTATGAATTAGTGATACTAGTTTGGATTTGGAACAATACCTTTTTAGATAAATGTAGTAGAGTTTTCTTTATGTTAATTAGTTTTCCATTGAATATTATAATGTATTTACATATTTATTTCAATTAATTCAATTGTTTTTATTGAAGGATGAACTAAGTTGTAAAAACTAAAGCTTTCTTTTCTATGTGTTAATTTGAAATTAAAATTAAATAATTCTATTCCAAATGAACAACATGTGGTTGTTAATGCTAAGTCTACACATTTACTAATAACCTCAGTAGGTTTGCATTGCCTATAAGTTATCAAGGGGTTCCTTATATATATATAAAGTGTCTTACCTTGTCCAATACTATTAAAGACTAATAACAACTGACTTCAAAACCAATATGTACTTATGCTAAGTAAGCAAGTAAGTAAGTAAATTAGTAAGTGAGTGGATGATTGAGTGGGTGAGTGTGATAAACTTGAAAATTCAACTTACCAATTTGTGCTGTTGTACTGCCAACAAATGCATAAATTAGAAGCCACGCTGCTGTTAATCCGATTTGTTGATTATGGTGATTGTGTGGAAATCGTCTCAGCAACATGTTGATGATAAAATGTTGCTATTTTATTACACTATGAAGCCAATATATTTAAACACTTTTGATTTTGTTTGGTGTTTGTTGTTTTAATTATAACACTACAATTTGTTGTTGCTATTAGGATTATTGTTGTTTTTGATTACAAATGCACATTCATTGAATAAATGTCAATTTTGCCTATTGTTCCATTGGCCAGAACATATAACGACAGCAAAAAATAAATCACTTTTAATATCTTTCTGTTGATATTGATGATAATGTTGTCGTTGCTGTTGTTGCTTTTGTTTCTGTTGTCCTTAATGGTGTTGTTTTTGTTGATGTTGTTGGTCCTGTTGATTATTGAGTTGTCGGTATTAAAATTGAATGAGTGTTGCTTGTCGTCTTTACGAAATCGTCTTGTCGTGTATCTTCTCGTGTTTGCTGTGATTGTGATTGCTGTATATCTTATGTCGTATGAATGTAGATGATTGTTGTTGTTATTGTTGTTGTTTGTTGTTGTTGTTCGTTGCCAAAATGCATTAAATTATGGTAATTGTATGTGCATTTACATATGATGTTGTTGTTATTTCTTCGATGTTTTTGTGATAATTTTAGTTTTTATTTTATCTTTGGCATAGATTTATTATTATTTTATATTCTTTTTTTTTTCTTTTAAATTAAATTTCACTTTTTAATAAATAAATTTATATTTTGAACATTTCATTTGTTTTAAAAACATTTCATTTTCTTTTATTCTTTGGTTTTGCGTTTCTTTTAAACTTTTTTCTGTTGAATTAAAATTAAATTGATTAATTGAATTGTTTGGTTTGATTTTTCTATTATAAAATTTTCACTTTTCATAAAAGTGTTTTGTTGCGCCTTTCAGTTGTGTTTAGTTTAGATGACTTTTTAAATTTATAATTTAAATATTTTAAATTTTATTTACAATGAATTGTTAGGTTAATATTTATAGATGTTTGCTGCACAAAAGTATGCTTCACATTTATACTAAATTAAACTCAATTTCCATTTGAAAATGTATGAAATATAAATAATTTATATAAAATCAAACAGTTTTCATTTTCTCTTCAAGAAAATATTCTTAAAATTTTCTTTTTGTTTATTTGACCAATTTTAATTTATAGCATATTTTTTTAAGCTTAAATTCAATACAAGATTCACTCGCCCTTTTCTCCTCAGCATTGTATAAATAAATCATAATAACAATGGAAAATTATGTGCCACAATGAAAAATGAAATATTGTCAAATGCCAAAAACGCTTGACCAAATTTAACTATTTGACGATAAAAAAATCTCTGTGTCCTTTTTTTTTTTTTTTGGCTTAGATTAGAAAGAAGAAACACACACAAAGAAAAAATTGTGTTAAAAATTGAAGAAAGAAAAGAAAGAAAGCAACAGAAAGGAAAATCTTTTTGTATGTATAAATAAAAGAAACGATTTTATTTCGTCCAATAAATAATCTCATTCCGAGTTTCGAATTGAATTTCGGCGTCATTGGCAAGTCCATTTTATTATTGGTTTTATATAAACACATTTTTGTTTCTTTTCATTTCATTTTGTTTCGTTACTTGATGTTTTTCTTAGCTTATTTCTTTTGGATATTGTATTTATTTGTGTGTGTGTGTGTGTGTGTGTGTGTATATCTTTTATGCTTGGAAAATTTGTAATTTCTTTTGCTTCGTTTATTTGCCAAGAAATGAACGACAAACAAACAAACAAACAAACAAATATATAACACAACACAAAAGCAATCTGCTGTTTTTCTTCTCAATAATTACATATACTTGGTAAATGTGTTATATAGACAGAGAGAGAGAGAAAAAGTGATAGAATGAAAGAGAGAGGGGAAAGATATATGTAAAGTATATACATATTGTGTATCTAACTGAGTGGGCTTTATTTACAAAATCGCCCACATATAAACACTCGCAAATATAAATCGAAACATCATCATCTAGTCACCATCAACAAAAAACTAGATCAACAAAATGTCCATTGACTGCAGTGTTGGCACTTCAAATCGCACCAAATATAAATACACAAATAAATGACAGAATAAAATATGTACAATATTTACTTTCGGCTATATCGAATTTTTCAAACATTTTATAAATTTCATAATAGAAATCCATTATGCAAGTGGAAGACAATAAAATGGATAAATGGAAATTCGATCTGTGAAACTTAACCAAATGTTACTAAGTTTATAAAATTTTTCCATAAATTCTTAAAATAATCATTATTTTTAATATACAAAGTTGCAAAAACAAAATATCCTCACAGACGAATTTGCGGTCTTCTTAATTGTCTAATAAAAATATTGACAAAAATAAGCGTTGGTTTGCTTAAATATTTGCATTTATTCCATGGCTTTGATTGCTTAAAAAAATTTATAAATTAAATTTAAAAAGTCAAATATTTTTTCGATCTGGGATTGCCTTATAGTAATGAAAAGCTGGCAATGCTGATCAGACTATATTTGTTATGTAAAATAATAAAAATATATAAACATGTGATTGTTAATTCTGTTGATTTAGTAGGAAGAAAATGAGTGCAAAAATTAAGAAAATACACCACATTTCATTTAATATTTTCGAAAAAGGTTAGACTAGCGGGAAGGCACATACAGAATTTATTCACATCATGGAAAAGGTACTTAATCAGGTGAAACAGACAAGTAGATTTCGTGTTTTTGTTATGGAAAACTTTGATGTCAAAGACCCGCCTTGGTCTGGGCGGCCTTGCTGAAAAGTGGAGAATGACCGGCACAATAGAAACCAGAAATTTGCTAAGGCATCAATCTAACGGCAGTTTTAGGTCATTTAAAAAAGGCTGGAGCACAATGATATGAATCATTTTCTAATCCAACTAATAACTAGAGATGAAAAATTGGAACATGTATGAAAAGAGTCATGGTCAAAACAAAGTGTGCCAAAGCCAAAGCATCGCCAAGCCAACGCTATCTACGAGGAATTTGTTGCTTTGAATTAGGTGGGATAGCAATGGTCTTGTACTTTAAAGCTGCTCTCATCGTGCCTACGTTAAATTCAAATTATGTGAGCAGCTAAAGGAAAACGGTCACAATTGGTCAACAGAAAGTTTTCATAGTCTTCCACAATGACAAACCTGGGACACACATTTCTGTTATCATAGTCCGGTAAAAATTGAGGGAACTTGACAGAAAAGTGTCAATGCACCAAGCATATAGTACGGAACTAGTACCATCTGATAACCAATTTTATCCATATTGGTATTATTGCGTAAGTTTCTGTGATCAGAAATCCCGAATTGATCAATTTTTTTTTCTGGTAGTCTTTTAATTTCTGTGTAAATAATTTTCTCATTGCAAAGAAAAATAATAATAAAAATAAAAACAGAAAAATAAAAAATAAATTCAAAAAATTAAAATAAAAATAATTTAATATTCCCTCATATTTTTAATACTCACACACAAATTCTTACTAATTTTTGTATAAATTTTATTATTATCAGATTTGCTTTTTTCGGGTAAGTTTCTAAAAAATTTGTATTTCTTTCTAAAAATTCGAAAACTACTTTTCAACGAATTCTTCATTTCTTTTTAAATTATCCAAATTAATGTTGCTTACTTTAAGACAACCAAAAAGCATCTTAATTAAAACTTTTTTCTACCAAAATTTTCAATGATATTGTTTATTATTATTATCCATTTTATTATTATTATTATTTTGTTATATATTGTATCTTATGAAGGGAAAGAACTCTTCGCACAACAATCTACACAAATGCTCATAAAGTTTAATAATTTATTTCTTTTCTCACAAATCTTAGCTTATCTGTCTTATCATCAGCATTAAATAAATTTCATTTCAAGTACAATATTTTCTAAGGTCTTCATGTTTTGTTAGCTAATGATGCCAACATTTGTGTGTAAAATATAATTTAATACCTTTCAACATAATAACTTTATATAAACAACTTCTGTTGCCATTATTTAATATTTTTACTTTCTTTTCTCTCCTTCGTTGCTTGTTGTTCATTGCTTGTGTTTTCCTTTTTTGTGTGTAAAGCGTCAAGTTCTAATATTGTTTGTTGCCTACTTTTAAGCAACAAATTGTTATTTAAACAAAATTACACACAAAATTTATTATTGTATATATGTATTGTAGTATTGCACACCTTTCTATGGGGATAATGGTGGCGGTGTTAACAGATAAAAAGTTTCTCAGCAACAGCTTAAAACTTTCAAAACTTGCTTAAGCTTAAGCTGTCGGTTGCTTTGGCTGTCCTTCAGTCCGTCTATCTGTCGATCTATCTAGCTGTTGGTCTGTTTAACTGCCTACCTTTCAGCCTGTTTATGACTTGTTTGATTGACAGCCACGTGAACTTTCTTTCATTTACCTTTTTCACACAAACACAATAACAATGAACAATTGAATTTGAAATTGATATCGAAACCAAAGAACACAAGGAATTATTTGTACGTTAAGCCTTAAAGTATGCAACATTTGGCAAGTGGCAGATGAGTGAGTGTTGGCGTTACAAGTGCTTCTCCTTGTACTTGCGTTGTTGTTGTTGTTGTTGGTGGTTGGCAAATAAACACAAAACCAGTAGTCAACACAACATTGTGCGCTATCATCTTCATTGATAAGTAAACTTCAAGTGCTTTTCTACACTTTCTCTGCTTAGCGTCGAAAGGTGTATAATAACATAACATAACAAAGCTCATACTCATGCCCAGGGACTCAACATCATCATCATCATCATCATCATCATCATCACCGCCAACCTACTTGACTACTTTACTTTTGTGCGCCCCTGTGTTTAATACCTGATATTCTTGGTTGCCCCCTTCCTTCCTAACTACTTCCACCCGATTCATATGGGTTTGCCATTTTCTACTTTCATACGAATTACTTTGCTGTTGATTTACTATGTTTCTTTGTGTATCTCATTTTGTCTTCTCTTTCATGCTTAGATACTTTATATCTAAGTACTTTTCGTGAGTTGAAAAAGTTTTGCTTGTTAATCTTTTGCGCTTCATTTGTATGTGTCCTTAAATTTTCTCTATATTTTCATTGTATCTTCTACGTGTTTTTTGTTTTTTAGTTTGTGGATTTTTTGTTATTTTTGTTTTTCATTATTCCTTTCTTCTCTTCATTATTTCGTTTACTGCAAATATTTCCTTTTGGCATATATCATTGCGCGTATCCTTTCTTTTTTTCTTGTGTTGTTTTTCTCATTCCTTTTGTTTCAAGGATGTGGTTCGTTTTTATTCCTGTTTCTTTTTTGTATTTCCTTTAAAAATTCCTTGTGTACTTTTGTTACTTCATCCTCATTTGGACACATGTTTCTTGCACAAACACATTTCACACTACCCTTCATTCCGTTCTCCTTTTCCTGCTGTTACCGATGATTTCTTCCTGTTTTGTTGACCATTCATTCTTTCTTAGTGAAGTCAGCATTGTGTTTTTTTCTTGCTTTGCAATGTTCTACGTTTTTTCTTCCTTTGCCTTTGCTTTACTTTACCTTTGCCTCGGCCTTGTGGTCATTCAACTGTTGTGTATTCAGTCAACTGTAAAAAATGCAAAAGAGAAATACATAAAAAATTATTAGTTTTTTGTTGCTTTTTGCTGTTTATTTTTATGTTCTTTCTACTACTACTACTACAACAATAAGAGATTAAATGCTGATTTTGTTGTTTTCTTTATTTCTATTCATATTTTCTTGATCATCAGAGTCGTCGTATGCTGCTATTTTTTCCACCTTCTTACGCATTTGCCTAAGAGTATTTTGTGTGTGTTTCTTTTTTTTTTCTTTTTTATGATTCTTCATATATTTCTTTCATTCTTTCTTTCTTACTTAAGTGTAACCATATATTTTTGTATATATGTATAATTGTCATATGTCGACACTAAATTGTACTTTGTATTCATAAGTTGGACTGAACTGGACGCTGTGCTCATTCACTCATTCATCCACCTTCACAAATCGTGTGAAATTAGGCAGAAGCATATTCAAGATTATTTTCTTTTTTATGAGTTATCTTTTAATGGTTTTTATTGAGCTTTTGTTAGTTGATTCTTTTTTTCTTTAGCCAAGAACCATGTGGCTTTTAACGATTTCATGCAAGAGATGGGCGTGTTCTTATTTTAACGAATTTTTGTTCTTTTTTTATTGTATCAATGGTCACTTATAATGAACTGGAAGTTATGTTATTTTCGAAGAAGGAGCCTATAGCAATTTATTTTTGATTGGTTAACATAATTGAATTTTTGGAAAAGAATGTCTTTGGTATATAGAGATGAAAATCAGTATAGTGTTATCTTTAAGAAACATATAGGTATATCTTTTGAAAGAAAGACAAATTTAAGAAATAAGTCTTGTCAAATTTGTCCCCAATTTCAAAACTTCGATTTTAAGATTTCATTTTCTTCTTTAAGATTTTTTTTCTTCATTGTCTACTTTGTCCCAAATAAGAGCCACATTGAGTTATGATGAATATTTTACTTGAAACCATTAGCTTTTCAGATTGAGCCACAGTGAGCTCTATTAAGTATTATACGTATACACATAAGATATCAAAAATTTTACATTTAGACCCTTGTTCAACGTCTGGCAATATCATTGATGTCAAAAATAGTTGTCATGGGTACTTAGTCTTTCCAGGTATTTCCTTGTCACCTTGACTATTTCTACCCTGACGAAAGGAATATTGGGGTCTTTAGGTAAATTGTAATTACTTACATACCAAGGTGCATTGATAATATTTCGTAACAATTATTTTGATATTATTGCAAAATTTCAATATTTCAGTTGCTTAAAGTCCACCGAAATTGTATGGCATATGTTCAGACCGATTTTTACATAACTTTATACAATAGCAATTTGTTTTCTGTACTCAACTCTGATTGGTCCAAAGCAGCCAATATATTCAATGCATTTTTAGAGCAAGCTGGGTCTTTACTAGTTTAATGTATTCTTTCCACATAAGCATTCAGTCAAGATAGGTATTTGAGAGGGATACATTCCACTTAAAGATAAAAAAAAATTCGACTTTTCACATGAATGGTAATTTGTTTGTGTTGCAAGATGGATCCACCTAATATAGATAGAAGTTCCTTAATGCTGAAAGCACACAGAATCATAGAAAAGTATTTGACTAAACGTGTTCTATTTTAACGCATACCAAGCGGAACATAATGTAGTATAACAAAAAGTTTCGTCTTCTAAAAAACAACAAGCTAGCTAACAATAACGAGACATGTTTTTCAGTTTTGTCTTGTTTTTTGTTTTATTTTGATAAAAACATATATTCTATCTTGTCTACTTTGGTGTGTGCGACTTCATAAGACATAATGTACTGTAGTTATGCCAGACAAAGAAAGATGTTTTGTCTGATGCAATGTGAGTTCAGTTTTAATACTGAATAATAGATCGTATGACTAGAATAGGATGAAGTATGACATATGCCAATATTGGTCAAAAGGAAGGAAATTGTGTTCCAGGTCACAGACAAATTTGGTGTCCCCTCAGAAAAGGCTCTAAAAACTTAAATGAGAACTGGTTTCAATATACCTGCCTTGCACATATTCCTGACTGACATTGACTATTAATGACTGTGACTTCTGATCTGTCTCAGCTTTTTATCAATAGGGAGAGAGGCTTATTTTAACATGATGTATGCAAAAACGTGTATTTGTCGACAATAAGGCAATTAAGAAAAAGACATGACTTTTGTCTTGTCTGCTTTGGTATGTGCTGCTTCATAAGAAACAATATACTATTTATTTATTTACTTTATACAATGTACTGTCATTACATTAGACAAAGCAATATGTTTTGTCTGATTCGGTATGTGTTTAGTCTTAAGCTACACTTTTGGATATGTCTCCCTTCTGAGCTGAAATGTCAATTCAATAGATATTTGTATATTTCTTACATTTTCGAAGACAATGGTCAATGTTAAGGACAATCTTTTTTAAAAGCTATTTGATAGTAGAACAAAATCATTATAAAGACTACTAAACATAAATTCAAGATAAATTTACTCATTGACTTTTTGTTTCAATCTTTTTTTACATCTATACATATGAATATTTCATCAAGTCTATTCCTAAAGAATTAAGAAGAGAAAGTATAGTTCATCATCATGAATTAATATATAATAATAAAAATGGGCTCATTTAAATGGCACCAATGAATTCATAACAGATCACAACACAATCAAATATGAGAGTTTTGGAGAAAAATCTCTGCCAAAATATGACAAAAAGGGAATGCTGAAAAAAACAAGATATTAAGTTTTCATCAAAATTCAAATAAACTCTCCACTTTTTGTTTGGAATTCACTGATTTGGATTTGAAAAATCCAATGTTTCAGATTCAAAACTGATTTTCTTTGTATGGAACTTTTTTATTTATTTTGAAATTGTCACTAAATCCAAAAGACAATAGACATAAAAATTTAATCCAATCATTAACTCATAACTTTCTCGATCTCTTGTGTGCACTTAACAACCAAATAAAAAATGTTAATTCTTATTTATTTCAAGGTTTTCATAAAGGATTTGCAACTATATTGTTTTGCCTGATAATAAACAATATTAACAAGTGAAACCTTTTTAGGAAAATTAAAATTTAAAGTCGATTCTAGTTAACCTCCACTCTTTCACTTTTGGTCTCATGCTTTTATGATTTCTATCTCCAGTTTTTTCCATTTTTCTTTTTTTTTTTTTTTGCATAGTTTTACATTCATTTTTTTTTATGACTTATTACCCAACTAAAAGTCAACTTCAGTGCCCTATTCCATTAATTAATTTACAAGTCACCCAGATGTACACATACACAGACGCGTATGTGTATGTGTGGTATAGGTATGTAAGTACATAATATAGACATGTGAATTTGCTCATACTCCCTGAAGTATACTATACTTTACAACATTGCGTGCTAGTGTTTATTGGGCACACAAAGATAACCGAGCGTAATAAATGTGTTAACTCTGGGTTATTTTTCATTTGTTTGTTATGTTTATTTGTTGTTCTTGTTAGTTTTGTTTCCTTGTTTCTACATTTTAGACTTTTTCATTTGTGTGTGTGTGCATTGCAAAACGATAAAATGCTCAACTATGTAAAAAGATTGTGTGGCTTAGGTTAGTTACTCATAAATTAAGATTAAAACAAACAAAACAAATACAGTATAATCATATTTTTAAAACTCAAGTTTTCAGAATCCAAAAAGGAATTTCATATTTGGGTAAAGTCTGAGACTGAGTAAAATAATAATAATAAAAAAAGAAGAAGAAACAAAATGGAACATAAAACTAAAAACTGCCGAACTTATTCGGTCATTTAATCATTGAGCCAAACATTCAGTTAGTCAGTCAGTCAGTCAGTTAGTAAACCAGAAGTACAGGGCAACTAACGAACTTATCCATTCAACCAGAAACAAAAATAAATAAACAAGGAAACAAAAACAGAAGAAATAGAAAAAACAAATAAAAGCAAAAATCAACAACAAAAGTATAAACACAATCAAAATTAGAAAACAACAAAATCAAATTCATATGTATAAAATTGAAATGAATAAACTTTTATACATTAGAAATTCCCTTAAAAACTTTGAGCAACGAAAAACGTCAACCGGGTGAAGCCAAGAAAAACACACGAATGCCAAAACAAAGAAAGAATAAATGAAATGAAATAAAATAAAACGAAGAAATGAATGAATGAAAATAAACATTAAATGTATGCTAATAACTTGTGTACAGGATTTTCGTGATTTCTTTTCGTACTTTACTTTCCATTTTCTTTCATTTGCTTGCTTTTCTCGATTCTCATCACTCTTACCAGACTCATTAGTTTTTTTTTTTTTCTTTTTTGGGTAAATGTCAAGCATACGAAATTAAATAATATATCACATGTACATACATATACACACCCATAGGCACATACTGTATGTATATCACACACACACATACGTAGTTACAAACACACATGTACAAACTCGTATGTATGCCAAAGAACAGGAAGTAAGCATTCGTTAACAGAAAATGGCGTCATATGAATGAAAGTTTGCCAGAAACTCAAATGATGCTAGAGTCGCCACAACAAGAGGAGAAATGAAAACAAAAAACAATAATCAAAATGAAATGAAATGAAATCACAAACATATGAGAGAAAGTTGCAAATTTGTTAGCCGTTGGCGAGCATAAAAAGGTCATATATTATACATAGACCAAAACTTTTGATATTCTATTTTTGTCCTTGTCAAACAAACTTTGCAGTAAATTCATGGAAAATATTTTGTATTTAGTGTCAAAAGGATTGAGTTTAAGGATGAAATTTGTGTTTGTTTCTTTATAGAATAACAACTTGTCAATTCCAATTACATGAATATTTTTAGCATAAGTTATACTTATATTACATTGTTTTAGATTTTTCTTTAATGAACCTAAAGAATAATGGTGAGGCGCGGTGCGGTGCTTCTACTAAATTACCCTTCGAGTTTTCGCTATAATTCCGTTCTTTGATATCGATAAAAAGTGTGTCTCGTAGTTAGTTCAATGTCTCAAAGTTAGTTTTCATAAAAGTAAACCTCAAGTTTGTCTGTTATTGGATGATTTAATAAATCTAAAAGTTATATCAATTATTTCACGATTGGAGCATCAAGGAAGAAGTATGAGCTATAGTGGCGCATAAATTTCTAATTAATACTAGTACCAATTCGAGGAAGAAAAAATAAATGACATGATTAAAAGGCAAGATCTAGGTATTATTAAACATTTCTGTTTACCAATATTTTGTAGTGACTGGCGCGAAAAACAATATGTCACATAATGTAAAAAGTGCATTCTTATTGAGACATTGAAAGGTCATTATAACCATATTATTAAATCTAACGTTGCGTTACACCCAAATGCTTTTAGTGCTGCCATTACTTTTAATATAACTCGTTACTTAAAAGTCGGAGCGCAAAGCAATTTATATTCTCTAAAAATAGATGAATTTACGTTTCCTTGAAGAGTATTTTTGTCATTACCCATTTACGTCATCAAGGGAGGAGGCGCTCTGAGATTTATGAAAAAATTATAATTCCATAATTATGAAAATGATGTTAAGAATAGTTTCACCGAGTGGGCTGATTTTTAGATAATCTAACGAAGGAGTATTAAAGTCTCAATAAATAAAAATGTAATCTAGATTTTCAAGAAAATATCATTTTTAGAGTTTTTATTGCTCTTAAACTTGATATGATTGACAAAACTTTCAAACTGTTCCCTGAAAATTCTTTCGAAACCTTTTTTGTGATTGGCAATACATATAAATTCTTGGTATTTCCTTAAACAAAAAATTGGTCACAATATTCTTAATTTGTTGGCCCATTTGCGTTTATTTTTCATTGGATGTAGTTACGCTTTGTTTTGGCTCATTGCGTCTATTTTCAAGTATTTAGTTACACTACATTAATGAAAAACCATTTTACGGTTCACCGGAAAACGTATAAAGAAAAATATTCATAAGAAAACCAGTTTCATTTATTTTCTTTTAAAAATTTTATATTATAACTGATGTTTTTCGGGCAAATATTCCAGTAGCGATACTTTACATACCTCAATTTTTCATATATTTTATATATTCATATTTTTTGGTCAATTTTATGGAAATTTAAATTATTAATTTATGCATAAATTCGATTGTTGTCTATTCTTCCTTAAATATAATTTATTTATTGTAAATAAATACCTCAAAACGACAAAAAGGAATACACAAAAAATATAAAGCATAGCTTAGGGCCAAACAACAATGTCCATATTTTCATAATTAATAGCATGAAACATGCGATAAATGCATTAAATTAATCTATCAATATATGTAATTTTATATATTTAAATATTTATTAATATTAATTGCCTTTTATTGTGTGGGTCAGAAAGTATCAAAAAAAAAATATGAAAAATATAAAAAACAGATATGAAAGCAAAACAATTTGCCTTTTTAACTATGTATATCATAAAATATGACATCAGTTATCACGCAAAAGTGTCACAAAGTTAGACAATGACAACAACAACAAAGTATGTAAACAAAATTTCCTTTAATTCAATTCATTTGTAACTTTATTTTGTATGTAAACTTTTGCGTATCAAAATGATAAAAAAAATCATTTGGTAGACAAAATAAAAGTGCTCAACCGAAAGTGTCAGAAATGCTTTTAAAAAATCCTTTTGTTTTGAATTTCTTTATTTTTATATTTTGTATTGTTTCATTTTATTTTTTAATGCAATTTATATATAAATTTATTGTAGTTTTTTCTTTAACTTTTGCATACTTTTTATTCAACATTTTTCATGAGAAAAATAAGTTTTTTTTTTTGTTGTTGTTTTTGTTATATTTGTTGCATTGTTTGTTGTCTGCATGGAAATCACAGTAGCATAGCGAGCGCATAGTAGTAAATTTTGAAAGGACCTTTCATTGGTTGGTTGGTTGGTCGGTCTGTTGGTTGAATGTCTCTTGTATTTGTAAGTGTATGTGTGTTTTGGTAGACGAAAAAGTGAAATCGTTATCGCGCTTGTTTGATTTAATTTATTAGCTTAGCGCCATTGTGGCTGATGTGCAACACTTTACACCGATACTCTACCAAATAGAGAGGTATATATGTGTGTACATATACCTTTTTTCCTTCTTCTTCTTGTTGTTATTGTTGTTGTTGTTGTTGTTGTTGTTAGGTCATACAGTCTGTCAAGAGCAATGGTGTTTTGTCCCGACTATACTCCAACTCTGCTAGGTTCTTTTCTGTTTTGTTGTTCTGTTGTTGGCTCATCGTAGTGCTTCGTTGGCTGTTAGCTGTTGACTGGCTTTTATAGCACTTCAACTCAATCTACGCAAAGCTAAATACTTTTATTGTTTACTTGTTTGTTATTTTTGTTTGGTCTGCTGCATGATAAATGCTATTACTGATTGTTCTCATTCTCATTCTATTGTATATAGATATATATAGGTATGTATTGTATATACAATAATATTTGAGTATGAGACAGTCAATATTCGGTTCTTTTCATCACTCATACTATCAGTTTTTGTTGTATTGTATATCCAGGGACAATAGTTCCGAGAGTGTTGACAATATAATACAAAATCCACTCAATTTATTAAGAACTTGTTAAAAGACAAAGAATACAAAAGAAAAAAAAAAAAAATTTTAAAATGAAATTAAATGAAAAATCATGTGGAACAAGTTTAACGACAACAAAAAACAAAACAATAAAGAAATATTTGAAAAAACAATAAAGAAGTTTATGTCGAAGGATGTCTGACATATTTGGGGTATAAAAAAATGATTTTAAAAAAATTTTTAATTATTTATATTCTTTTAAGGGTTCCCTATTCTTAAGGCTACGCTGTCTGTTCATCCGTTTGTCCGTATTTGCGGTTGTCATTCTGCCCACCGTCTCATTCAATTGTTGAATGGCATGAATAACAAAATTGTCATTTGGTTTAAATGTCGCTTTTATATCTCAAATGGTATATTTACAGAACGAAGTCCTAAAACTTCTTGACCTTATTTTTAACTGAAAATAAGAAATTCAGTTTTTTCTAATCAATAATTTTCTCCAAAACCCTTGTTCATATATAGAAATCTGTTTCCAAATAAGAGGTTACTTGAAAATTGTGTTAGCTGAATCCTTTAACTTGAGTTGAGTACAAAACTTTTTAGGTTTTTCCCTTTCAACTTTCAAGTGGACTTAAAAGTTCTTTCTTGTTTTTTATTATACTGCAGCATTTAACCAAAATCTCTAAAAATCTTCTCTTTTTAAAGCGCCTAAAATAGTGCTATACTTTTTTATTAAGCCATTTTTTGGGACAAAAAAAGCACTCATCTGTTCGCGGATACATTTTGAGGTCCCATTTATCTTAAACCACAGACCACAGCTAGAAAACCAAGCAACTTCTCCAAATAAAGAAACGCACTTATTTGCAACTGCAATATTTTACAACAAACGGCATTAGAGGGGCCGAGGGGGCAAAAATGTATACATTAAACTGCACATGGTAGGTCAACATGTGAAAAGTAAAGTCAACTTTTAGGCAGACTCACTATATAAAACAAAATATAAGAGAAAAACAAAAACTGTGATGAGGACAACGTTAGCGAGTTTCATGTATAAAATACTAAACTACTTAGCGTCTTGATGAATTGTGACATTTTTATGGGTTTGTCTGTCGTCGTCATCGTCGCTTACTAAAAGTTTATCTCGCTTAAGTTCCATTTTTTATCTCTACTTTTATCTATGTGTTTCTCTCTTTCATTATCCGGTCAATAATAGCAGCCAAGAAGTGAACTTACATACAATTTCATGTTATAAACAATATGGAGAAAACGAAGCGAAACAATGGCAAAATGTTGTAGTTGAAAAAATAAAAAAAAATGGTGGAAATGCAGATGAAGAATGGTGTGGAATTATGAGAAAGTTTTGAAGCATACGGGGAGGAGACAAGAGGCCCCTGAATGAATGAATGCCATCAACGTTTAATATTTTTCAGGTGAAGAAATGAAAAATATTTTATAAATCGCTATTAAGCGAACAAAGTTATAATGAGTCGCCGGTCGCTCATCGTGTTTATGTCATTTCCCACATTTGAAGCATATTTATGGGCGAAATACCTTAGCTTTTTTTTTTTTGTTTTTGTTTTGTGCTTTGTTATTTATGATGCTTGTTAATTAAAATCATTTAAAATCTTATTATTTATGTCTTCAAATCAACATATTTTCATTTTATTGTGTTGATATTTTTCTTTAGCCACTTTAAAGATATTTTCCCTTTAATTATCATTTAAATTGTAGAAAAGTATCAAAGGAAAAAAAAAAAAAATAATGTTAATGACTTTCCCAAGGCACATTGTTTAATGTCATTTTGGAAAGCAGCCATTTAGCTATAAAATTGTTTTAATTGTGGTTAAGATACGAAAAACTTGAATACTGATTATGTTGATTTGGAAAGTACTTTACTTAAAAGAAAAGAGACTTTGCTTTTCATTATTTCAAGAGTCTTAAGTGTGGAAGTGTTTATTGTGTTACATGGTTTCTTTTCTTGAGGAGTCAATAAATAAAAAGGTTAAAAGGTTAAAATTCATCTGAATTGGAATAAAAGGGAAATTAATTTCTTCAAATGTTCAAGTTGAATCCTTGAATACATAAGCAGATAAAACTTTATAATTGGTGTATTACATTTTATTAAAAGTATTAGACATCTAGGTAGCCCTTTTTTCTATCTCTCTGATAGATTGCGGGTACCTCGTCGAAAGAACGCTTCTTTTCTTCAGGTTATTCACGAAGCGACCCAATTTTTGTTATCTTCGTTTGATGAAAAGTGCTGTTCAGACAAACCGTGTGCCATTGATCGGAACACGTGATAAGTGGAAGAGGCAATATCTGGTGTATAAGGCGGGCTGAGTATTGGAAATCCTACTGGTGTTGGGAGTTTCCAAGTAGGTTTTGATAGGCTCCGCAGTATGTGGAGAAGCATTATCTTGCAGGAGACTAATTTTGTCGAATCTGGAGAAATAGTGAGGGTATTTTTCCTTGAGTAGTCGGCTCAACCACATCAATTGTGTTAGGTAGAGAGCCCCAGTATTGCTTCTGTTCGATTTAATCCACTCTTAATAAGCGACACCAAGCTGAACCCATCAAAAATCCAACACGTATTTTTTTTATGAATATACGGCTTGGTTTTTGGTGTTGAAGCATGAAGCCAAATGGTCTCCAAAATTTTCTATTCTTTGGGTTATCGTAGTGAAACTATTTTTTTTTTCTTTAATAAACCTTTACTCATCTATTTCTATTCATTTATATGATTGATACCTTACTTTTTGCCTATAGAAAGCAGGCAGAAATCGAATGGATTTTCTTTAAGTCAAAAGCGTCTATTTGGATTTCCAGATATTGATAAAAATTATTAAATTTTTAAGTAAGAAAGTTGGCGACCTTCAATTATGAAATATGAAATATATTATTTAATTGATTCTTCCTAAATAAAGATGTTTTACAAAACCTTGGACTTTGTTTATATATATAAACAAAACCAAAATATTATTTTAAGAATCTTTTAACTTTCAAAAGTTTCAGTTTTGATTTGACAATGTTGTGCAAAACAAGAAAAAAATTCATTGATCTTCTTCTAGAAAGGGTGAGTGCCAATTCCTTTTGTAATTACTAAGAGAAACATGGGCAGACAGACGGCAGACATGCAATACTAATCATTCTGATGCGTGGATATAATAGTTGCCATAAAAGTTGAAGGAACAATGGACCGTGACCGACAATCCACATCCGCACACTAAATTTTCTAAAGAATTTCAACATTTGTTTTTCTTTTCTTTTTATTTGCAATCTGTCTGTTAAAAAGCGACAGAGGTAAATTTAAATAGAAAAAAAAGTGACACATTATTACAATAATTTAATTTATTCAGTGACAAAGCGAATTTCCACTTAAACGGTTATGTAAACAAACAAAATTGTGAGTACTGGTCAATAAATCCGCAAAACTAAAACATAAGCAACCGTTAAGATTATTGTTGAGCTGGCGATGAGTGCCAAAGGAATAATCGAGCATAACATTCTTGATTTTAGGATTAAAGCACCATAGAAATAGCGAAGGATTCGAGCACAAAAGAAATATGGAAACTCCGAAATGATTTCAACTTTTTAGCTTCATCGTTGTAACTTTTTCAGGGCTGCAATATGAGTGCAAATGACGTTACTTGTCACACATCAAAACTATAAAGAAGTTAGCCCTCATAGGCTGATGATGTTAACTGACCACCTAAATCATTTGAATTATTTCTTATGATTTGTTCTTAAAGAAAGGATGAACGAAAATAAACCGAGAAAATATTAACTCAACTGAATATCTCAGGCCTTGCAATAAAATTAACTGTAATATTTTCGCTAAAGATTAGAAGAATGTTAGCAGCTGAAAGGTTCTTATTTTTGCAATAATTTGATATTAAAAATATGATACAATATTTATTTTTTTTTTTTAAATTTATTTCACTTTGAAATTGCACGCATACTTTCTGTGCATCTTGCACCTATCAGATATTTTCCAAGAAAGCATTTCAACTGGAATAAGAGCATTTAACTGATTATTTATGATGATTAATTTTGGAAAAAAAGTCATGCTACTAATTAGAACTCTTTCTGTCATTGGTCTTTCTGAGCAAATATTTTTCTTATAACTTTTCATTTCAAGCATTTTCTATATTAAATTTTCATTACTTTATATCTTAAATATCTTAAACATCAACTAGCAAATTTTGCATTATCATTTTCGTAGAGCATAAAGATTAATAACAAAAGATTGTTATTTCTCGATTTCAATCATAGAAAGCTCAAATAACAAAATTATGCGCAAAATTGTTATGTTTCAAGCAAGGAGCAACTGTTAATATTGATGTTGTTGTTTTTCTTATTGATAATGATGTTGTTGTTATTGTTGCTGTTGTTGTTTTTTGTTGTAGTTGTTGATTGTTGTTTTTTGATAATACAATGTGTGTAGTTACAAGAATAATAAATCAAAATCAACAAAATTACATGAGACAAACTTTCGCTAACAAATACAATTCAATCAATTTTCCAATCAAGCGCCATAAATTATGCAATAAAATGAATTTTCTAATACAAACCAATACCAATACCAATACATAGATGTAGTAGATAGATACACACTAATACAAATACCATTTATTGAACATATCCCCAAATGAAATGACAAGAGCAAACAATCAGCAACCAAAAACCATTCAATATTTGGCCAATTGTAAATAAATAAATATTTGTTTAGTTCTGTTAAATCTAAGTGCGTTCGTATGTATATGTGTGTGTGTGTGTGTCAATATATACGAGTATGTATCGCATGTATATTGATACCTTAACAAAAAAGTATCAAAACTCATCTCTATCTCCATGTAATTGTATATTGTATCAGTTTCATATATTCATAATAACGAAAACCCTTTCTTCATCCATTGTGAATTATTATTATGAAAACTTTTTGTGTTTGTTGTTTGTCATTTTCAAATGACAATTTTCATTGAAATTGAATTGAAAAAGCTTAAACCGTAATATTGTGTAAATAATATTGCAAAAACACAGATACATACATACACATTCATGTATTGTATACATATGTAAAACAATTTTATTTGACACCATTTTAATGTCAAAATGGCAAGTGACAAATTTGATTTGATGCAACTTGTTTGATGCGAAATGCGTATAAGAATATTTAGGTGAAGTGAAATAAATGGGAATGAAATGAAATGAAAATTACACATACATTAAAGTCACGCACACTAAAAGAGAGAGAAATGTCGTGGTTGGGGAATAGCATACATTTTATGAAAAGTGTGACAAACATTGCACGTGTGTGAGAATTAAAGACTAAGAGTCAAGGGTGCGTCGTTTACTGTATTCAAATAATATAAAGGAAAAAGGGAAAGAATAGTATTAATTTAGCATAACAATGCGACGTCGTATGACATACTTCAACAGTATTGTAGCCTAAAAATATGCCACATTGACTTTTCTATCAAAGTTTGTCAAGTACTAAAGTCACTCACTCACTCACTCACACAGCATGACATGCGTTTGCCTACGCATGAATGGCAAAGGCATTTCACATAGTCACATACTCGTGTTACACACCCAACAATTTTGTGGCTTTTCTATGTGGTAACATGAGTATGTCTCTCATTCTATGTGACTGACTGACTGAGTGCGTGAGTGCGTGAGTGAGTGAGTGAGAGAGTTTGGGCCCCTTTATTTTTTGGCCATAATCATAAAATGATTTTATTGCTTTGGCAATTTCATTATTTCGGATTTTAATGTAATTTTTCTTTTTCTTTTTCTTTTAGAAAAGCTAAAAGAGCACAGAGAGACATCATGAATTGCTCGTCATTGAAGCATTACTTTGTGATGTATTGATTGAAGCATTTCAGTACTCCAACCCCTCCAACCATGTTAATGTAAGGAATTTGCTTAAATGTAAGCAAATGGAAACTTCTCCTACTCTTGATTGGAATGAAAATTTTGTAATAATTGGTTTTTGTAGATATTTTAAACAAAAGTCAATTGAATTGAAACTCAATTTATGGTTAAAAAAAAAAGAATCTTTTAAATGAATCCATAGAATAGAAACAGAAACTTAATCGACATTGATTTCAGGTGCAAATGAACTGAAGTCTGATTCACTTTCTGTTGTATCTGATTCTCGGTTTAACTTTCAAATGTTGACAAATGTTTGAAAAATTTGTCGAAAGTCTTATATTTGTGGTTAGACAGAACAAAATCAAAATAAGAATAAGTTCATCTGATTACATTATTCCTTTTTATTATTTAATTATAATTGTATTTATTATATCATAGTTCTTGTGCTATCAAGTAACAAGAAAATAAGAATCATTGAATGTTGAATTATATTACAATGTCTTAGCTAAACTGCAAGGAGAAAACAAATCTACATTAGCTTATAGAAGAACGATTGAGAAATTGGTAAGGAATATTTAGAAATGGATCACGTACTAATAGAATCAATATTCATCAGTTCACAATTATTCAAAGAATAGAGATGAGTTTTCTTTGCCTTGGATTTTCTTTTAACCTTTTTGCTTTCGAAATTTTTTTCCCCAGGATTTATTTCAATATTGAATCTATATTTATGATATTTGATGAATATAAAAATGCTCGTAACAATATTTCTGGCCAGCAGATAATGCTGAGAAAGTAGCTCAATATGCTGGAGAACCGATAATTCTTTTGCTTCTGGTCATTGCACGAAGAAATTTGATTGCCTGCTGTTGCTGTTGTTTTATACAAATATTCTTTTACTACAATATATACGAGTATGTGAGGAAATTAATTAATGATATGTTTGTGGAGATATTTATCGCAAGGTGCCAGTAAGTGGAGTTAAATAATATTTCTTTTTGATTAGCATAAACAAGCAGACGAGTCAATGTGCTACTTGCTATGACTGCTATACATTTTTGTTAATAATTGCATTACTTCACCATAAAGCTTTGAATCACTACATATTGAAATACAACAAAGTCAGTGTTCAAGGAGGAACACATATACAATTTACAGTTTAATCCGGAAAAAGAATTCATTTTGTCAGGTGTAGAATGAACTTGAAATCAGCACGAATTATGATCCACTTTCATCCCAATATCCTAGTAACTTCAAACATATTGTTACGAATATGATAATTAATGATAGTAATCCATCATTTTTCAAGACATTTAGATATTAATTTAACAAGAAAATTTGTAACAATATTAACAGAAGGCGGTGTATTACCAAATCTAAAGTTAAGAGAGACTTACACGAAAGATCTGGCATGTAGTATTTATTTGACCAACATGATAAGGCAGTTTCAAACAAAAGAATAGATTAAGTTAACTGCTACAAATGGAAGAAAAAGTAAAAAAATTCGAATTCAAAGTTTTCACTTCTTAAGTAGATTCTGTTCTGTCAGTTGACCTGTGCTCGATTTCGCCGATATTTACTTCGCAAGTCACAAGAGTATTTGACTTATACAAATAATTGTCTTTTGTTTCTTCGGAATGCCTTTAGTGATCTTCCAATAATTGTTCCGATCTCTAAACTTAAGCGAATTATAATTGCACCTTATAAAAAAATAAAAATGAACAAAAGCAAACAGATCTGGATGAATTTATAAAAAGTAACATAAAAACTATCAAACAACTATTTATACTATTAATAAAGATGATAAATAAAATTATAATCATAATAATAATATTATACATTCATGACTATAAAATATATCATTTAAATTTTCATTAAAATACTATAGTTTCGATTAAGAAATTCATCTCAAAATTATTTTTTTTTTTTCTTAATTTGTTACTATTTTAAGGTTAAAATGTTTTACTTTTTTGGTGTCATTGTTTTTTCTTGCTGTTGTTGATATTCCTTTATGCCACGTCGGGTAATGGAAGTTCTGTGATGATTGTTTCTGAGTGGTATGGTTGCATAGAGACTATGATCTGATCATGTTAGCATTCTAATCGCAAGTCAAGTTTCAATGTAACTTCAAGCTTCTTATTAACTAAGTAGGAAACAGTGCAGCACATTTGATATCAAAATGCACAATAAGACATAACAAATGTAAACTGTAATTTAATGTTTTGGATTTCAAAAGAACTCTCACTTAGACAGTTCCAAAGTTTGTGTTGATTACAGTCCTGTTCTTTACCGATATTCCAATTTGTTTGTATTCGATAGAACTCATAAAATTTTATGTATTTATTTATAAAAATGATCTGAATGACGATAAAAGGAATCAAATGGACCAAATCCATTCATTTGTTATATCATTGGATTTATCATAATTTTAGTTAAATTACAATTACTAATGATAAAATAATTTTTTTTTATATAAAATTATATAGTTAAAAAAAACTGCAATATGAAAAAGCTTTTTGTGGCAAAAACAAGTATTTTTATAAACGAAAAAAAAAAAATAATAATAATAATAATAATAATAATAAATAATATTTACTTTGAATTCAAAAACATTCGCGCCGCCTTTTTTCATGGAAAAACATGCAATTATTTATGCCACATATGCAAATAAATAAACAAACAACATACAGCAAATAAAAAAATAATAATAAAATACAAACTAAATGTCGCGACATGTTGTCCCCAAAGATAGAAAAAGCGACAGCGACAAAAAAAAAAAACAAAATAAAATATAAAATAAAATACAAAAAAAAGAAAAATTAACATACATGAAAAAAATTGAAAATGCAAAAATTTGAAACAAATAAAATGTCTATGGACATTGCCAGAGTAAATTCATGTATTCATGATTTAAAACAATACGCTCTGCGCCTAAAAGCAGACAAACAAACAAATAATGAAAAAAAAAGGAAAGTAAGGCCAAACTATTCTGTTAGTTGAAACCATGCAAGCGCTGTTAGTGGATAAAACTAAAAAATAAATAAATAAATTTATAGAGCATATTTTTTATGAGGCCAAAAACTAAATAAACTTGGTGCGACGGCAATAAACTATACAAAATATGTATGATGAAAATTATGATGTTGCTGATCATAATCATAATGAAAATGATGACAAAGATGATGATGATGATGATGATAATGATGGTGGAATTGCAACTTAGCCAGACAGTTAGACAAACAATGTTAAGTGCATTGCAGACATCAGCACAGTGTTAAAGGACACAACTACTACTGGGAGACGAACATGTCAAGTGTGTGTACTTTGGCATGATATAGGAAAAAATTCAACAAACTACATATAAACTATTGTACAATATGATACATAATGTTCTCGTTACGTCCAGACGTCACATTTGAGACACTAAGCAAATAGGCAAGGCAACAATGAAATTTTCATTTCATCAAATGTTTCCAGAATGCCAGGCTTTCTCCTTGGCTTCCATTCCTGGCTTCTGTTTTATGCCTGCATACATAAAACTATGAATCATATATGCGTTAAAACAATAACAACTCACATATTCATACATATAGAGATATTTTTCTGTTGTTTTTCTTCATTTCACTTTGTGTTTATGTAAAGGAAAAAAAATGCGGCCGCCGCTGCCAGACGACAATCTACGGCAGTTTTCTCTTTTTTTTTTATATTTTGACTAATGCATACTTTTTGGAGCTGATAAAAATTTATGACACATGCTTTTTGCAAACAACAAACAAACAACAGAAACAAAAAAGAAAGTAAGAAAGAAATAAAGAAATTCCTTGTAAAAGCGAAACATGTCGTTAAAAATTCGTTTATTTTTTCTATACGTTTTCATTGTGTTTGTATGATGTTGGGTGTGTGTGAGTGAGTGAGTGAGTGAGCGCGCGCGCGCCTTTGTTTATGCAACAATTTATGACATGCAAAGCAGCCTAAGGACTAAAGCATATGACAGTTGGTAGATATACAAGTATGTAGATAAATGGTAGGTGGGTGGGTAGTTGCACAAACAGCATATCCACCAAAAACATTTGACTACTCTCTCTGGACAATTGTACTAAATTAAACTGCTTGCTGCTAACCTCTATCCCAATGCTACACTTAGTCATATATATTGTATTTTGTGAGTATCATAGGTAGAAAGAGTCATGAGTCAGTCCTGGTTGTAATAATGCGCTGAACAAATATTTATTTATTCATTCATTCAAGTGAATTTGTTTTAATGTTTGTGGGGAGTTTACACACTCATACTACATGTGATGATTATGCTTGCGAATTGAGGGTTTGATCGTGTAGGTGTGTGTTTGTGTATGTTTGTGTTCGCGATGTGTGTACAAATAGCCGCAGGACATTAATATTTTTTTTTTATTAGCTTTACTTAAATATTATTACGATTTTTGTTGTTTTCATTTCCCATAGGATACAAGTACTTACATACTCGTACACATACAAATAGGAGGAGTAGATTTCATTGTCCACATTATTTGTAGTTTGAGGGCACTTAGTGGATTCAACATACTTAAGCCTCTGAACCAAGTATTTTTCTTTAATTAGTTACAAAAAAAAAAAGAAACTCTTGCATATGACAAGTGAATTAATTGGATTATTTTATTTAATTTTCTGTCTTTCTGTTTTCGAGAGAACATAATTTTAGGTGACTTTTTAATGACTTCAACAGACATGGAAGTTTTCAGATTCTTTTGATAGTTTATGATTTAGGTACAGAATATGATTTTAAGCTGATTTCATTCAAAGTTTTTTTTTTTGACTCTAACAGTGAGAGTGTTTTGCTATTAAAAAAGAAAACACAAGAATATTTTTATTAGAATATTAGTGCATCAAATCAGTTAAAGAACTTAATCAATCTTCAGCATTAATCGTTGTATTCACCGGTAGAAGCTCCTTTGAAATCATACCAAACCGATAGTATCACATTGTTTTGGTTAATATCAGCTATTGAAGTAATCTGAGACCTTTCATCTTTTTTGCTACATGACATGAAACAAACCATTTTTCATTCCCAGTGATGATGGGGTTCAAAAATGGATCACTTTCCATATTTGATGAGACATCAATTAAAACTACTGCGTAAAATCAATCGATCTTTTTCAAGCAAGCCTTGCCAGATCAATTGTCAAAATACAAATATATGTAATTAATTGCGGGTTAAATGTGATGATGGTTGTGAAAAACATCGTAAGTCTTCTGTTGCAAGGAAAATAAAATTACTTTCCGTATAACTAAATATAACAAGCGTATTTTACTTGTCATGGAAGTTGGAATGGTTTTAGATATTTCGAAGTAGTAAAACAAAATATTTAAATATTTAAGTAGTGTGCCTGTGAATCTTCTTTGACAAAGGGAGGTAAATCCAAAAATTAGAAAATGAAATGTGACGAAAATCAAAATGCGACGATGCTTCGGAGATTTCATTCGCATTTAATTTTCTAATTTTGGGTTTTACATCCTTTCCCTAAAGAAGTTTCACTTAAAAAAAAAAAAAGAAAGAAAATATTCCCAGTGCAGGACTCGAACCCCACGCCTTCGGGTTGCAAGTCCTTCTCTCTAAATACTATGCCACGGAGACATTTCAATTGTATTTACTTCAATACCTCCAATAAAATTATAACATCGTCAAATTTTGATTTTTGTCACATTTCGTACTCATAAAGAAGTTTCACTTCAAAAATGCTTAAGAACGGAATGACCCACTCAGGAGTATACAATATGGTATATTGATAAAAATAATATCGATTGAGTGTTTGTTATAGGTTTGAAAATATTTATAAAAGGATGAGGCAGTGTGAGATATAGAACAAAAAATGAAATACTTTGCAAACTTTCTACTAACAAAACAATAAATTTTTAATTAAGAAAAATATATAAAAAAAAATTTAAATTTCATTGCAGACTTTTTTTTAATCAAAATTTGTTTTCACTTCAATATTCTTATTCAATATTCTATGATTTTATTATCAAAGAATTTATCTGATACAATTCATTACAAGAATCTGCAGAACCTGCAGACAAAGTACGTATGTATGTATGTACGAGAAATACAAATGATAGTATCGCTCACTCATTGTCATTGTCCATGTTATTGTCATCGCCTTCATTGTCATTCTTGAGACTTGAGGCACGCACTTCTTCTGAAAGCAACAAACTACTACAATAAAACAAACAGCATATCGAAAACATAAGATATGCCTGAAAGCACACAGACTTCATTTATTTAAACTGCTATACCAATTGATTGCTAAACAACAACAAACTATACATACTTGTATCATACTTTGATATAAAGTAGCAAATATAAGGATGGATGTACAAGTATATACCGACAAGTTGCCACAGAAGCGACTAGCTGCCACATACTCATTCAGTCAGCCAGTCAGTCATTCATTCATTTTACTCATCCATCAGCCACTCAGATACTCACTCAGTTACTCACTTAGTCAGTTAGTTAGACAGACAATCAAACCTGTATTTCGTTCTGTTGGTTGGTGGGAAACTTAAAGTAAAGATTCTCAAACAACATACGATTCATATCAAAATACCATTGCTTGCTTCATTTACTACAATTACGAGTTGAACTTTGTTGTTGTTTTTCCTTTGAATTGAATGAAGCAACACAAAGGAAAAAACAAAAACAGAAGCAAAAGCAAAAGCAAAAGAATTTTAACAACACTTCAATACATTTAACTTTTTATATTGCATACTTTCAGGTGCACTGAACAGTAGTAGTAGTACATACCTACACATGTACAAACAACATGATGAACCTTTGCTTTCCTTCCTCTTTCTATATGATTTTTCTTATTTCAAAAACAAACTTTCCATTCGCATCTTTTTTTCTTGGTTTCTTTTTCCTTTTTGTTTTGTTATTGTGCAATCAATCAAGCGCAAATTTAAAATGTTAAAGAATGAATAAAAATGAATGGTTGAGAAAGAGTTCAGTCCTCAATCCATCTAAAGTTCATGGGTCAAAAAGTTTAACATTATTTTGGTTTTTTGACTCTCTTCGAGCATTGAAAATAAAAATAAAGTGAAGGATTTTTATAGGTGTGTGTGTGTTTCTATTTCTCTCATTCTTTTCACAATGCTTGTAGTTTTTGTTTGTATCTTTTCTTGGCTTTGATCTGTAGAAAAAGAGTAAAAGTTCATCATGCGAACAACTAAAAATAACATGAAAAATACTACAAGAAAATTTTTTGTAAGAATTTTTATTTCAATTCAAAATGTTTTATTGTTTTTCCTTTGTTTGTTTTCAGTTAATTTGGTTTGGCTACCTTCGAAAAACAAAAACAAAGTAAATTAAAAACAAAATAAGAGAATGAGATTTAGTAAAGTATGCTGCACATTGTATACCCTTCTTAGTTATCATAGAATTATAAATTTAAGAAAGAAATTTGCTTATCAGAAATTCTTAAAAATACAATTTTCAAGAAAATTTCATTTCAAATCTCTTTTCTTTTTGGCACAAAAACCTTTGATCAAAGTTAATATTCCATTAACTAAAATCAAAAACAAACAATGACAATCGAAGAAGCAACAAAACCAAAGAAAAAAAAGAAAGCAAACTTGAGAACAATCACCTGTCATCGCGTTAAAACGTAAAAAAAAAAAAAAAAAAAATGGAAATCATTTCTTATGCATAGAGTTTTGTTTTTTTTTTTTTTGTTTTGTTTGTAAAAGAAACACACAAAAAACAACTAAATAAAACAAAAAGAAAAAAAGTTCAGAAAACGAAAAGAAATACAAATGAAAATATGTAAAAGGTAGCAAATAGGGAATAAAGAAAAAGAAATCATGATTTTCCCAGGCGTCGCGCGAAAATTATCTTTGAATGAATGGTCGCAATTGTTTTGCTTCTGTTCAGTTCTGTTCTATTCCGTTTTCATCTCTTCTTGTTCTTTGTTTCATTTTGTTGATGATGATAATAAAAGATGCGTGTGTTTCAATTTGATGAAAACAAAATAATTCAAAAACAAAACCAAAATAAGAAAAAAATTAAAAAGGAAAAGAATGTACAAACGACTTAACAAACGAACGAAAGAACTCTTTATAGACTTCATGTCAACTAACTTTTTTCTTTTTTTTTTTTTGTTTTGTACGATGGTTTTATCTTTCCATTGTTGACGTCAAGTTTTTCTTTTCTCCCTTTGTTGTTGTTTGACGTGTTTGTTCTAGGAAATATCTAACAAATTGCACGCGTTTTAAGTAAATATTTGTGAAAAAGATGAGAATTGCGGTTGTGGTTGTGGTTGTGGTTGCTTTTTAGCAAGGATTCTTTTTAAGTACTTAGAGAGAAACGTTTATTTAGAAACAATTTTTGATTGAAAGTGGAATTGTATATCAAAAAGCTAATACAATCACATTATTGAGATGAAAGATTCCAAGTGAGTGTGAGTATTGGGAAAAGTGATTGATGAGGAGACTGAATTCATCGAAATTTTTTTATGACTTAAATTTTATAATAAAAACTTTCACAAAAACAAATCAAATTATGTGTGGTCTTTATTTTTTAGTTAACGTGTGAGATTTGTTTTTGATATATAATTTTTATAAATTTTTCTCACTATTTTATGGTCTTAGCGTGTGAAAACTAAATAGGTGGATGGATGTTCTGTTCTAAAAACTAACAAAAACAAACAAAAATCATTGAAACTACACAAATTATCCTAGATCTTTTCGATATAATCAATAAGAGAAACTTTTCTATAACCATTAGGATGCCACAAAAAATAAACTCTAACGATTGCTTAATAGTAAACCTCACTCTGGCGGAAGAACACAAGATGTTCTGGGACTAACTCAGACTGCTTAACAGGAACTTGTACTTGTAGAATAATTATGCACTGAATTGCATACAAAATATGTGAGTAAGTCTTAAGATACTAATGCAGGATCTATAAAAGGAATAAGCTAGACAATTCGGTCACGAAATCGTGCCTATCTCTTCTTTAGCTAGAAAAACTGGACTGTGTCGGGAGTTTTTTCTTGCCTCTACAGCTGCAACAAAAGTCATGTGAATAAAAATGTTTCTCGTATTATTCCCCATTATACAATTACTAGTGTGAGTTTCTATGCGAGGCCTAAAAAGTTGTTTACTAATGCTGATGACATATAAAAGGAGATGTTGACTTAGCCTTAACCAAGTTTGCTTAACAAATTTGTAATATGAACTTATTTATTTCTATTCTTTTCCAAGAGTTATAAGACATGAATGTTTCAGCTACTCTAATATTTTTTTTGTTTCCATTAAATAATGGTGCTCTTTATCATCAAGGCAATGAACAAAATAACTTCAAGAATTAACTCGGAAAGGTATCCGTGTAGTCTCAGGATTCTTATTGCAGAGGTATGTTCCATTAACATGATATGCGAATGAGTCGAAACAATCAATGTAGATTATGTAATGAAGAATGGAAGACACCAGAGAGTATTTAAAATGGATCAGACTCTGATATCTATGTAATCAGCACATACACACCTTAAGACACTAAAGTACCCGGAATTTGTCATTTAATTACCAAAAAATACTTAAATTTTGGGTGTTTGTTTTTTGTTGTTATCAACGATTATAAGCCCAAAAACGCGATAAATATCATCGACCAGCCGCCCTATTCACCTGACTAAGCTCCGTGTGACTTTTTCCTGTTTCCCAAACTCAAATTGGCGCTTAGGGGAACCCGGCATAACTCCATAGACTCCATCAAACAAAATTCGCCGAGAACTACTGAGGTGGATTGACTAAACAAGCTGTAAACAAACTGGTTGACAGATCGCGCTCATTTTTGGCATCGTAATTAAGGACAGTCCTACTAACATACAAAAAAAAAAAAAAAAACAATAAAAATTCTTAACGCAGGCAATTTAAATGAGAAATTCTATGTATTTTATTGTCTTAAGGTATATCCAACGGAAATTGCAGAATTACCTCCTAAGAAAATATTGTAATTCTTATAGAATACTAGAATTTCAGAGGTACTGTCATTATGAGGTTTTTCACAATAGGTCCAACCGAGGCCACAGTGAAAAGATGAATAGATCCCGCCTTTTTCCTAATCTATTCAATATATAACTATTGTTCTTTTATTTTTGTCAAAACAATTTGAGGTTTCTTGACAATTGAATTATCAATTAGAGAACCATTTTGTTGTATATAATGAAAATGAGGTCTCAAATATTCTAATAAAATCCAATTGAAGACGGTTTTCTTCACAAGGATCTCTATCGGAAATCATATCTTCCTATTATTGTTTTTTGCACAAGTCAAGTCATGGTTAAAGTTTTCTACAAAAAGTTAAGTGTATGTTGGTAGAGATATTTCAGTACTCGAATCTGAATCATCTGCCAATATTTAGAGCATGTTGTCTTCACTCAATTTTTCACCTTTGAACAGTTCATAGTTGTCATCCTACTTGCAGAATATTCAAACTCTTCTCCACCAAAATCGTCGTAAATGATTTGCGGTTCACTTGTTTGCTTAACAACTTCTGGCAACTATATTTTCTAATAAATCAGATGAGACACGACTATAACCGCTACCAAGATCAGTGATATATAAATTTATACACATTATAACAATCAAAATTGAGCTCGATTTTGTACAAAAAAATAGGATATACAAATATGATTTTCTTCATACAAAATTAAATAGTTTTGTACTTTACAAATTGTTGCACAACATAAATATTGGGGTTTGGTCAAAGAGTATATTGCCATTGAGTTTATAATAACAGAAAGGGGTTGAAAAATATGATATGATATGATATAATATGATATGATATACCACTTATGATGAATAATTCTTTTAATGAAGCATATTCAAACCACCTGTTTGTTGTATATGAACAAATTTTCCCTCTTTTTCATCATGAAAGCGGTCATTTAAAATACAAATGTTAGGGTAGTTTTCTTATCAGGCAAATGGAAATATAAATTAAGCAACATTTTAATTAAAACAAAATCTATTTGAATATGAATAATAATTAATCAAAAGTTCCAAGTGTATTTTCCTTTTAATAACCATGAAAATTTTGAACTCCATTAAGAAGTTGAAATTGTCATTTCATTTTCAATTTTGAAATTGCATAAAACAATTAATTAACACTTAAACAATAAAATGACAGAAGCAATTTTTCAAGATTAAATATTATTTGTTACTTGAACAAACTACTTATAATCATATTCATTCATTTATAAATATAAATATATTGTATTTTATATAGATTTATAATTTATTTATTATTTAAATGATAATAAGCAATACTTACATAACTTTTAACAATTTATTTTTGTGTTTAAATCCATTAATTCGTTTTCTGTTGATGTTGAGTTTATTTACTTTATGATTTATATATTTTTCTCTATACACATGAATATGTAAACCTATATGTGTATAGGTATATATTCTTTTGATATATATATATATTATAGTTATAAATTATTAATTGCTGTTAATCGTATGCAGCTGTTTTGTCTCATTTTTATTAATTTTTATTTATTAATTTTTATTTTAAATGAAAATTTATTTATTTTTAAAGAAAACTTAACATGTTTAAACATTAAATTTCATTTGAAAATTCAGTTTGCCAAACTTCATGGTCAAGTAGTTAACATTTTCTTGCCATTTCGTGAAAATAACCCATGACCCTCAAATACATTAAAATGTAACGTTGAATTTTATGGTTATAATTTTTATTGTTGTGTTTGTCATTCAATTTGGTTCAGGTTCAGTTATCTTGAAGCAAGCAATACTGTTGCGCTTCATACACGTTTCTGATGGCTACTTTTTTTTCTTTCTTTTCATCGTTGGCCTTTTCTTTTTATCTGTCATTCGACTACTGTAGGATGTTGATGGTTGGTCAGTGAAAATAAAAGGCGGCAGCAGTAGCCTTTTTCGGCTTGAATTACACAATGTGTGTTTGTGGTCCCTTCTTCACTTGTTCATTCATTCGTTCATTTACATGCGATGGCTCGCTCATATGTAGCGGTGGTGTTGGTGGTGTTTGTCATTAAAAGGAATTTCCGTTACGGTGTTCATCGAACCTTGAATTAAGGCGTCACGTGGTGGTTGGCATTGGATGGAGGATGTAGTATTTAAAAAGTAACGTACAAAACTGAGGTATAGACAGGTTTTATTGCATATTTAATGCATTCTGTTTTTTTTTTGTGGGTAATTTGCATTTAGCATATGAAGAAGGTTAAATGGAATTAAAATTGAGGCAAGGGACTTAGATGGTTGAACATCATTCTAATTAAAATGGGGTTACTCCTGCCTATTTGACTATCTTCAAATAAAACTAGCTTACTAACTTTATTGTACAATATTAAAATGAGGGACGTTGATGATTTTAGATTAATTTTATCACAGGTGTTTCGGTTTCATTTCAAAATGGTGGTAAAACTTTAATGGAGTTTTAAATAAACTAAACTTTATTTCTAATAAAGTCTTAAACTCATTGATTTTGAAAAAACATATTCAAGTCCTCTTATTTCATTAGCAGACTATAGAAAATTGCCTAATATTTGAACTTAATTAATCAATATTTATGTATTTTTATTTCTTGTAAAATATTAAAATTCTTGTTTCTTGTTTCTTAAAGAAGAAGATTGTGTGTTTTGCTTGCTTAAAATATAGATCACCTAAGATGTTTGAGAAAGATTGAAACATGAGATTTCTGCACACCTTGAAGACTTCTTTGATGTGGTGAAATGTTTTCAACAACACCTTTGTGACTATCCTAATCTTTCTGGAAGATGAACTCATATTCTCAGGAAACATTTTCTTGATAACTTGGGAGGTTTAACAATATTGGTTTTACCTTTGATTTTTGAGTTGATTTCGCTAGGTGAGTGTGATCTGTGAGATCAACTGGAGATACATTAACTTAACCAAGTTGACCTTATTTCTTTCTTGTTTTCATTCATTTATTTCTTTAGTTATTAATTTGAAAATTCATATAAACCTTTTAATTTTGTATATTTGTTTATCTAAATTATTTATTTTATTCTTTTTTACTTAATTTTTTAAAATTAATATTGATTAAAGATCCACACATTATTCATGCATGTGATCATTTGCTTTTGAAATGATTTTGTCAAAATATTTCGGATCAAAAGCAAACCATCATATATCAAATTATTAATACTATATATATCGCTGATTCAGATTCATTATACTTTGTATATACAATATTTTGTATGTAGATAAGTATATTTCCCTCTAAACGAACACAAAGAAATATATTAACTAATTTCTCCACAGTTTTTATTTTTATTGAATTTTTCATACATAAATCTGTCATAAGCAAAATATATCTCGTCGTGTAAGTTAAAAGGAATAATTTCATTTTCATAGGCTGCCTTTTTTTAATATAGTAAATAAATTCATTTGTAGTTTATCTGGCTCTTTTATTTTATATATTGTTGCTCTGTTTTTTTTTTTTCGTTTAATTTTGTGGATTTTCGCAGGCATGACACATTTACAAAAATCCGCACAAATTGTATATACTCGCACAAACATACACACACACAAACACATGATGAACAAGAATAAGAAAGCATATAAAAAAAAATACAATAATAAAAATAAAAAGCATATAATATAAAATTTTGTTTGGCGGTGTCTCTTCTATTTTTAAAAAAATACACGACTATGATATAATTTTTGTATTTGTTCTATATTTTTTTTTTTTTTTTTTTTTGGCTTTTCTTTATATCGGTTTTTCCTTTTTATTATACAATCTACGTCACTTGAATAGTACATCACCTAAAATATAAATTTTTGTAATTTATTTTTACTTAATTTAATTGTGCTAAATTTTATTTAAGTTTATTTCCTCTTGTTCCCATTTTTAGAACTATGCTTCACTGATTCTATTCGGTATTAATTCCTACAGTTTGTCTATACTTTTCAACGAAATGAAGCTGCAACTTACGAATGAGATGATTTGGGGATCTGCATAGTGTGAATTGGGGCATTATCATATTGATATGATCAAGAAAAAGATCTAAAAACTTATTCCTAAAATGGAAAAGCACATTTTAGTACAATAAAATTTGAATCTCAAAAGTGCCATAATACGAGATTATTCAGTGAACCATTCTACTGGACTTCCTGCTGTAGAAAGTCCAAGTGATGGGTAGACTCTTATAAATCTTGAAAATAATAAGTGGAGCCATCGGGGGCCCTCTAAATTTACTATTTACATATCTGAAGCTAGTGTAGTTCTGGTAAAATAATTTTGGCCAGAACTATCGGTTTGAGCTTTGGGATTGTTATGAAAAGGAAGCTTTTCCATATTGTTAATGTCTTTCCTTTATCTTCACAACTAAGTTATGCGTATTTTAGGCTTTTCTCAAAATAACTTCTTGTAAGTACACTGTCTTTCCAGTCCTTCATATTTTTGCAATATTAAGACTCATCACTTAATAAAATAGATATAAATTTCAGACTTTCTTCATTCTATTGTGATGTTTGTTCAACATATTCCCAGTAACATTATAAGTTTTTAGTTTGCCTGTTTGTTGTTGTAACAGTGGCAGTTTAACTCTTCCCTGAATGGTTTAACTTGATTGTAAAATCGAATAGTCTACATTCACTTAAAATTTGAATAAAAGTCTTTTTTGGGATGTGGGCAAACAGTATATATCAATTTTCTTGTGGGGATTCCCTCTAAAATTCATATAAATTCTGATTCTTTTAATTCATAAAACTAAAAACAAATAAAATTTCTAACATTTCTGTATCAGAAAATCAGACATTTCAAAAAATTTTACATCAGCGGTCTATTCAAGTGTCACGGAATGTCTACTATCTACATACATAAATATTTTATATATTTTATATATAATTTTTTCGCTATTAGCTTAAATGAATACAAATACAACAAAAAAAAAAAAAAAAAAAAAATGAGAGAAAAATGTTGTTAACATTTTCTTATTTAAGTTTTTATGCTATAAAAAATTATTTTTGTTTGACAATCAGAAGAGAAAAAGAAACGATTTTTTAAACACATATTTTTGTTGTAAATTACTTTTCACTTTGATTTTGTTGTTTCTTTTGAGTTTTTATGTATAAATATTTAGTAAAACGGTTTGTTTTAAGGTCATTTTATATTAAAATTAGCTCAGCAACATCATGTGAAATTATATCAGAATATTAAATAAATTTAAATAAATTCATTTTCTTTTCATCATCATTCAATGTTTTATAAATATTAATATTTAAATGATTTTATTTTTATTATTTTTTTTATTTTATTTTTATTTATTTTCTTCTTTAATATTCTTATTGAATAAGTTTATTTTATTTTCAAATAAATTTATTATAAATATTCATTTGTTGAATAATTTTTTAAAATTAACTTCACTTTTGTGTTGTTTAAATTTTTTAAATTTGTTATAATTTTTTATAAATTGTTTTTTATTTTAATGTAATCTCTTCAAAAATTCCCTTTGAATATTTTTCACTTTACTAATTTCATTTATTTCATTTTTTTTTAATTTCTTTATAATATTTTTTTAAGTTATATTTTATATAATTTATTTTTTATTTTCATTTTTACTTTATTTTATTGTTTAAATTAAATATCATTTCTTTCAAAAACACAACTGAGAAGGCAATTTAATTTAAGGACTTGTCTCGTTTCATTAATTTATTTATTATAAAATTTAGTTTAAAACTATTGTATAAATAAAATGAAATGTGACCAAAAGATGAAGTTGACAACGACGACGTACTACGTATATTTACAGTAATAAAGATGTTACGCGCCACAAAACGAAAAAGCTCAAAGCATTTGTAGATACTAAACACACACACAACGATGCGCTTTGTTTTGGCCACCACAACGTTCCGCACGACGTTTGAAATGAAACTGAACCTGAATTCCACTTGACGGTTTGTAGCGTTTGCCGTTTGCCTCGCCGTGTTGTCAAAACGTGTGAATCAAGTCAAAGCAAATGAGCGGCGGCGTCAACGATGAAGACGACAACGTCGACAACCACAGTTAACGTACTTTTTGTTCCCTTGCTGGCCAACAATCTGCAGTAGCGGCAGGCAGCGACGTTAACTTGATGTTGTGATGGCTAAACAACCCCTAAAGCGGCAGCGTCGAAGCCAACAACATTAACAGCTGCGTTGTATCTGCGTTTGTTTTGTATCCTCTGCTTTGGAGCAGCATTTTGTTTTGACGTTTGCGTTACAACGTTTCACTGACATTTATTTCTACATGCTTACACACTTGGCATTGCTTTGTGGCCAAAAGCACAAGGGATTCTTCTCCTCTGTTGCTGCTTATTGTAGAGAATCTTTTATTTATTTCATTTGGATACGTGTGTTTTTTGTTTTTTGTCTTCGCTTTAAGCATTTTCATTATTTTTATTTTTGCTCATTGACTAAGCAGCAAATATTCAATAGGAGGAATTAGAAATTATTGTATTTCTAACGCCCGCATCATGTAATGTTATTAGTTGATCAATTCAATAGATAGACGAATATCTTATCGTGCATACATGTGTATTTTTTTGATTAGTGTAAACAAATCTTAATGTTTCAATATCCTCTAAAAATTAATTGTTCCTTTAATTATTCTGTTTCATTACAAACAAATTAGTGTTGACCTTTAACAGAAAATCTATTGGTAAATAAACATATACAAATTAGATTTTCTGATATTAGAATATATATTTGTAAACCATTAGAATGAATTTAGTCGAAATTTTAGATCCATAAATCATTATAGTATGACAAATACAAAAATATTCCGAGGGCAGTCAATGTTCATTTGCCATATATTACTCGTATATAGATATGTTGGTAAGACCCAATTCTATTGGTTCTAAATATAATAATGATAATCAACCTAAAATTTCACAAGTTTTTTTTCTCAAATAAAACAAAATATCAATTTCTGCTTTATATTTTTTTCCATTGATCAAAGATGAAATACTATATTTACCGTAGCTTATTTCGCCTGCTTTATATTCAATTTCAAAGAAATTTTTGATCCCGAAGGATGTCTCAGGCTGCTACTGGGTCATTGCTGCTAGCTAGTAGAGCAGTGTCTCATCCGTTAGTATCAGTATGTTAGCCGTTTTAAAGATGGTTTCCAATACAATGCACTGAGGAATTCTAGTTCTTGTATCTTTTGTGTCAGACTCTTGATACTCACATCTGATATCCTTTCGTAGTACTAAATGCGGTGCGGCAGTAATTTCTTGAGTTTGCTTAGAAGGCCTAGAAAGTTCTCTGTCTCTAAAAGTATTGAAAACTTTTTATAGAATTCGAACACATTCCTCTGGGGCCCCATGACCATACTGATGGTCTGGAATTAGGCGTCCTTCGATCAGCAGTAGCAAAACTCTAATCAGAAAAACTTTAGAGAGTGTAGCCAGTAAGCTATTTGGAGCAGAATATGTGCTCGTGTTTTCAAGGCTTGGCAATCATGATTATCTCAGCGCAATTTGATGTAACGTTGAAGTGGCTGAGACTCAAGATGCCATTGCATATGTAAGTAAATAATCCCATATATTTTAAGGATTTCCTTCAAAAATCCTAGAATCAATTGTCAGAATCTGTTGTTGTTACAAATACTAAAGATTTTTTGCCTCCTTTTACTAAAGAGAGAAGTCTATAAAGTAAAAATCAAACAGAAGAGGAACAGAAGAAGCTTCAATATTTTGTTTGCCAATCTGTTTGATTGTTTATCATAAAAAAAGTCCTTAATTATTCAGAGTTATGGATTACAAAGAGAATAATAAAAATTAAACATACAATTGAAGCTTTCACCTAACGTTGCTTGATTCAAGGGGTGTTTGTAATCCTACATTCCTATTAAACTGAATGATTCCTCTTAGCATATTTACTTAATCATCATTTAAAGATTACATCATACAAATATTTGAGCTCAGAGTTGAATTGTTTATTTAATATTAACGTCTATGTTTTCCTAAAAGTTTGAATGGTTATGATTTTCAAAGATGTTTTGCTTACTTTTGCCAAAAGTTTTTGAGGTGAATATTATGGGTTTATAGACACATCTTCTTAGAATATTAACATCTCTTGTTCACCTATTTATGATAAAAATATTTTATTATGAATATTATATTTTGTATCAATTATAATAGAATTTCTGGTTATTTATTTGTCTAGAAAAGTCTAATTTCTTATTTTGATCAAGTTCTAAATTATATTTTTAGCTTTTATCTTTTATTTTTCCTTGTTTTTTGTTTTCATTTCCCAAATGGAATTCAAGTTCAATTAATGCATTAAAATGATATTCTATAAACAGAAAAAAGAAAAAAGAAAAAAGAAAAAAATAAAACAAAAAATAAGAAAAATAGGCACCACAATGTCGGGCACCACTGATCGACAATTGGGCCATAGACGTGAACCATTAATTAGCTTACAAATCTCTGGAGCACAAAAATAGTTTTTATAAAAATGAAAACGAAACGAAATTTCAACAAGAAAATTTAAAACAAACAAACAACAATGCGAAAATACGAAAAATTTTTAATCATGTTTATTTTTGGCATAGAGGAAAAACTATTGAAGAAATCGAAAACAAACTACAAATGTAGATATATTTTTTTTTTTTTTTTGTTTTTTTGCCTTTTAGTTTTTGTCAAAAGACCGCATGTGTGTGTGAGTGGAAAACTTGTGAAGGAAATGAGAAGGGAACAGAACAGAACAGCTGTAAAAGAAAATCTAAACTAAACATAAACGAACGACACTTGCTGCTGCTGTTGCTGGTTCTATGAATTGTACTATTGCTATTTGCTACTGATGTCTTTTGATTGTTACGATGTAGTTGTTGCTGGTTGTGTTGGCTAAAAGCCAAAATAAACGTGCGCACGTAAAAGATACTCTACACAAGTCTACACAAAAATGAAACAAACAGAGAGAATTGAAGCACACAGATACAAGAGCAAGTAGAAGGTATTGGACTGAGAGTGTAAATGCCTTAGATATGCCGGTCTCTGGTCTCTCGCTTGAGTAGAAGAAAACGACGCTAACGACGGCGCGATGACGGTGGCGTTGTTGCTTGTGACGCTAACAGCGATGCTTGCAGCAACTGAGGCAGCAGATACTGGCAGACAGCAATGAAATGGCAACTGACAGCTGGTGTGCTTTTGTGTGTAGTTGTGTTGTTTTTAGGCACGAATGAGCGTAGCAAAACAAAAGATGTGATAACGTCTTCTACAGACAAACCGCACTTTACCTCACTGCTCATGAGGTACAAAGATACTTTATACTATACCATGATATGTACATATTTAGATACAATATACTTCTTGTATGTATAGGGGAAAGAGTGCGCGCATTTGTTGGTTCAGACCGAAGCAGACGTCAAGAGGAGACACATGAGGAGGCATCGTTAACATAATACGTTTGGCTATCGTGATGATGACGACGACGATGATGATAATGACGATGTTTGCGTGTTTTTTGTATCTTTTACTTACATTCATGTATTTGTTGGCTTCCTGTTTGTTTGTTGTTGTTGCTGATGTTGCTGATGTTGCTGCCTGTCTTATGCTTGGTATGGTTTGTTCATGCAACAACAAAAACAACACACACTCACTCAGTCAGCCGCACACCTGTGCACTTTATTGTTGTTTTATTAATGAAGCGTAAGGCTGCGCCGCACGCGTGTATCAAATATTCAGACGCGGTGCAGGCAGTGGCGGCACCAACGTGTGTCAAGTGTCAGTGGCAGGTGATTCTGCCACAAGTAACCAACCGTCACCGTCCGTCATCAGGTAGAGAGCAGAGCAGGTTGCTCTTTTCATCATTTAGCATTCTTAATATCTCTCACTATCTGTGTATCTTCTCTTGTTGTATGCTTTGTTTTTTTTTTTTTGTTTTGTATCTCTTTTAGTATTTTGTATCTTCTTTTGCGCTTAAAATGCGTAGGTAATGAATGTGTTCTTTTGATAATTGAGTGCTTGTGACTGTCTTTATTTCTTTTTATTATTATTTATGTTATTGGTATGTACATACAGTTTTGTTGTTATTGTTGTTGTTGTTATTGGTCTTTTGGGTAATCCTGTCCTTGCTTAAATGTCTGTGACGTAAGTTAAGGCGCTTATTTTATTTGCATTGTTTTGTTTTTGTGTTTCTCTTTTATTTTTGGTAGCATCATTGTAACAGCTGTTGATTTTATTCTTATTGATTTTTATTAAAAAACATTTAAAATTGTTAAATGTGGTTTTCTTTGCTTAAAATCCTTTTCCCTTAATGTTTGTCACAATATTCAACAGGTGTAAAGCTTTTATTTTTTTTTTTTGTGATTTAGATTCAAGTACATTTGTCATAAAAGTTTAAAAGGCTTAGTCTATTGATCTTAAGCAGATCAATGTTGTTTTAAGGAAGTCTTAGTAGTGAAGGTGTGAAATTTGATTGCAAAACAATATTTGTAATATATTTTTATAAAATTAGAATGAAGAATGTTTTGAAATGTGTTTGATGTGTGATTAACTAACATAACTCAACTCTCTTTGTAAATTAATAAATTACGAGGATATGATGACATCTTGTATAGTCAATACTTAAATATTGAACTATTGTATAAACACACATAAATCATAGTGGTAACAACAAAGAGTCATAAGACAGTTGACAAAACTTGCAATTTGTGCTGATGCAGTTCTACTTGCATTTATCTGTTAGCTTTTAAATGCAAGTATTTCGAAATTCAGAAGTAAACAAAAGCCAGATATCATACTTGTAAAATATACACTGACATCATCAGAAGCTTACTAGAGTTCACTTACAAAAAGGATACTGACATGCTGAGACGCAAGTCTACTAGAGTTCACTTGCAATAAGAACCACGACAAATTGGTACGCAAGTCATTTCGAATTTGCTATGACTTCATTGCACACATGTGCTAGTTATGATAGTCCATCTTATTATCACTGAAAAAGGTGACACAACAGTGTCTTCCTTAAAATCTAATAAGAATCAAGAACATTTATAAAAGTACATTAATATATACATAGTAAAGTGACAGCTTGAGCCTGGCTTCACCACCTATCTTGTCGGTGGTGGCCCCTCCGAAAGAGGTTTTCATTTCAAGACTCTCTTCTGATACTGTGATGATATATTAGTAGGAATATTTCTTCTAGGTCAAATATGAAGGTTAATGTACATAAATTCAATTTCTCACAACCTAGGGATATTTCAGAATAAGCATTCCCTGCAGTGTGCAACTCTGAATCCTTGTTTATAAATATGGTTGCTCTCGAATTTAAACAGAAGAAATGGAGCAGACATAGTTCTGTTATGCTGCCAATACATTGTATATATTTCTCTTTCTGTTCTCTTCTCAAATTCAGAATGTTAGAGGACTATTGTTTGAGCTTAATAAATTGTATAGGGATAGTTTTTCTCTTGACGCTGATATCATTGATTTTTTTTCTTGTTGGGACATGAAATGGAAATCATTTTGTTATTTTGTAGACACAATTACCAGATTTGTTGAATTATTGTTATTCTTATTGCAATTAAATCAAATCTACTCTCCGAATCTCTTTTACTCGTTTTGCCATCTGATATTAAATTTAAATATTTAAAGAAATGCATAAATAAAGTTAATAAACTAATACAAATACTTGGTATTTTGCTTATCATTTCTCCAGTTAAATTATGTTATAATATGTAAACGTAACCTTTTTCCATCAATGTTTATTTTATAAACCATAACAATTTAGGAAGTATTATATTTTCATATCATTTACTAATAATGAAACCCTAATATTCGCACATTCAACTGCTACTTTGAAATATCATAACTCATTTCTGCATTCTTGTAATTAGCTTTCTGTATAATAATTCACTTCATTAAACATCCGCTTAATTTGTCTACTCGTTATTCTGGATATTAATATCCGATTAAAAGCCAATGCTACTACGAGTATAAGAGATTATAGTATTGTATGTATAATAGTATCTTCTTTGAATAATGTTACTAATCTCATATTGAATATCAATTAATATGCAATAGAATTGGTTTTATAGGACGAATTATACTGCGTAACACGATTTCGGCACCTGAACATTTCATTGCTAATATAATTTAGTACGAGTATTAGTTACGGTATGTAGACAGTGAATGTCTTTTGTTTATATCACGTCTTGTTTTTGAAGTATACAATGATAACTTATATATATTTACATATGTATATTATATTACCCTATATTTCTGCATACAAAATTCTACTTAATGAAGAATTTTTTGAGAAGGCAATGGATAGAAATGACATGTGATTTTTATATTGATTCCAGGAAACAGCTCGCGCCTTTTTTTAGTACAAATTGAAATCATTATTTTATACACAATATTAAAATTAAATTTTATTAAATTATTTACTGTCCATTTTAGTTGACTACTTTGTGTTATTTCCCGGCTAACACCATTACTCCATCAGTATTGAATTTCTTATATTTTCTCATTAAAAAAGTGATTTTCACATACCTTTCCTGAAGCATATTTCACGAAATCATGAAAGTGTTATAGAGATTGATTGGAACAAATGACGATGCAATGTCAGAACTATGCAATGGATGCATTTAAATTTCCCAACCAAAGTCATTGTTATTGTTAATGATATTGTTATTAAGTTTTCAAACCAATTCAGTTCATAGGGCTTGAGGCAAATGAGACTACGTATCTTTCTGAGAAGAAAGGGCGATTGATTTGAACCCAATATCATGTACTATGTTGCTGCTAGAAAGTTCACAGCACATCTTAGCACTTTGTTCTAAAAATCTTGGTATTTGCATTATGTTGCTGGTTACTATAGGTTCATAAAGGTATATTGTTGTATGTCCTTAGCGAAAACCGCTTACCTATGAGCCAATGTATGTTTCTAAATGTTAGTTCAAGTTATGCCTATGTTAGGCATAAGCATTATTACAGTGCAGAAATTTAATGCCATTTGTATATAATAAAAGTTATCATATTCAGTTGTACGAGAAATCTATAAGCGTTGATTTCGATTTATTGAATTTAAAGCGCCATGTTGCTCTTCACCCAAAGCGTATTGAAATTATGATTTGAATTCAATTTCTGTGCTGTCAACTGATAGTATGATTTGATGGAAGGAGGATGTTCCAGGAAGTAGCCATCATATCTGCTCTTGATTATACTCGTATAGGAAATCATGTTTGATGACGTTTGCAAATTCTTTTGTCAGGATCAATCAGTTATGATGACTAGAAAGCTAGAAATATATCATGGACAAGAAAATTACTTTGGTCTCTTCTTTATTAAAGTTCTATCTATTTTCTAATATATTTTTTAATTGTAATAAAAGACAAATATTCTGTCTGTGAGTGTGTGAAAGCCTTTGTGTTAAAAAAAAAAAGAACAAAATTATGGAAAACAGATTTTTCTTTATTAATCGTAAAAATATTGTATAATTTTTTGCTTTTTTTTAAGAGGCATCCACATTTTTGTACTTTTGTAGTAAAGCAGTTTTTATTGAAAGGCAAATCTGAAGTAAATTACATATTATTCAATGATTGATTTTGTTAAGGATCAAGATTTCATATGATTGCATCTTAGTGCATACTTAGTACATATTCTTATTTTTTATTTTCTTTTTTTTTTTATCAAAAATCAAATATAAATTTTACTTAAATTTCATTACTTTAAGATTCTTTCAATTAAACAAAGTTGTTCAAAACTAATCCCTACACTACACTCTAATATTTTTAATTGAAATCTTTTCTTTCTTTTTCCCAAACATAAACTTGCCTTTTCTTCTGCTTAAAGCAAATTAAATTCAATTCAACTTGGGCTTAGACGGCTCTATAAAATGCTTTATGCATTTTCTTAAGCTCAAAAGTGTTTCAAGAATGCTAAACTATTTGCAATTGCTACTTCTTTTGCTATGTAATTCTACCACTCTCCACTTTTATCTAACTATTATTAGTAATAGAAGACATTGTTAAGAGAATGAACATTATACAGAATCAGCACAACACCCTTCTATCTATCCATGGTAGCAACGTTAGCGACAGAATCTTATTGTTATTTGGCGTGTTAGCCAGACGGTGCCTTACGGCTAAAAGTCGCTCATTAAATGCGTTGTCAACGCGCTTTATAACAATTTATCACGTTTCTTACACGAACGAAAGTATACGATGATGAAGAAGAAGAAGAAGCATACAAAAGATAAGAAATATAAAATGAAGAAAATGAAAAAGCGTAAAACTGTGCACAAAAAGAAAATACAAACGTAAAGGAAAAAATGAATGAAAATTGAAGGACAAAATGATACAAAGAAGAAGAAAAAAAAGAAGAAAAAATACAACGTTCTTAACCTTTTAACTCTAATTCAATTTCCACAAAATGAGAATTTAACTTTTAATCCTTATTTTATAACATCGACAATGTCCTTGTTGCTTATAATAGTGTTGAAGTAAATGAAAAACACAGAAAAAACGTAATGAAAATTGGAAAGAAAACAACATAAAGGAAAGAACGTAAAAGTGAGAAAAAAAAAATACAACATAAGTGAAGATTTCCGGCAATGAAGAGGCACAAAGTATAAAGGGAATTTCACTCTACAGACGACGAAGACGACGATGACGACTGACGATGTCAAGCGTCTGCCCAAAAGAAAACCAGTCAGTTCTCCTTCTTCTCAAAGAGGAAATAAAAAAAAAATAAAAAAAATGTTCGCGCTTCGTTAGCTTTAATTTCTGTAATTTTGCGCTTTGTATACCAAAGAAGTTTAATGAGAGTTGAATAGTAAGTTGGGTGCGGGGGAAAATAAAGTATGAAAAAACTTATATATTAAGCAGTTAAGGTAGCTCAATGTTTCTATATGTGTGCTAATGTTAAAGAGGATGTGTCACTGAGGCTGCCTCGTGCCTAAACTGAAACTTAGTCTTGTATTAACTCAAACCATTGGTGAGGATAATAAAAAAAAAAGAACAAAAGCCACGAAAACGATGATGATGATGACGATGATGATGATGATGATGATGACGATGACTAAGGCGACATTTTCACGAATCAAGACACAAATCGCAAAAATATTTGCCACAATAAGAACAAAAATACCAAGGGAAGAAATTAGTATTACTTGCTTAGAGGGACATTTCAGAAGTTTATGCATGTGAAAGAAATCAGAAAGGAGTTTCTTATTTGTGAGTTACAGAAAACTGGATATGCATGGAACAAATGTAAGAAGTGGCTTCAGTGTAATTCAAAGAAAAAATGTCTCGGTTTTAGAAAACTTACAACCAATGAACAAGTTGAATGAAAAAGTAAGGCCAATTTTTTGAAGATTTTAAAAGAGAATTTACTAGGTGTTTTGAGCTCAAAGGACACAAGTTGTAAATTTATTTTGATTTCATTGCAAATCCAAAAAAAAAAAAAACTTATCAAACTGCCCTAAAACAATGTAAAAATGTTTTCTCTAGTGAGCTCGGCGACCTTTGAAAAGCGGCAATCAGCGTCAGCGCCTTAGTCAACTTCTATTTATCGTCTGGTTTGATTTTGCATAGAATGGTTCTGAGTCTAGTCTGATTTGTTATAAGAGAACTTTCGCTTATGCACAACAAAATAGCTGCTCCTTATGGCCCCTCAAAAAAAAAAAGGATCTTTCCCACATCTTCGTTTGCGTCGCTTAATATTTAATGACCAACTGAAGCAAGTCAAGTAATTGCAAAATGTTTTTGCTTTCTGGAATTTTATTTACATTTTCCATGAGCTTCAAGTTCGAGTTAAAATTGTGTACACAAACATTCATCGGTTCGTCGTATAAATTGTGCGCTCCTTTGCGTATGCAACAAAAATTTCATGGAATCGAGAAATTCATGGAAACTTGAATGCAGAATTGTTTGTTTGTATGTTTGTTTGTATGTGAATCAGTCAAGCAAAAGTAAAATACGTTACTCATAGTAACGCATCGTATACTATGTGGTATGATGGAAATATACCTTCTTACTTTTCCTTTCACTTTCCCTCGTCTATGTTTGCATTTCGATTTTGTTCAGTTTTTGTTGTAATGTAATTTTCGTTTCATTTTCATATGAATGTATTGAGTTTGAGTGTTGAAAACGAATTGAAAGACTTCATAATCACGCTTGGTTTGATTCAAGCGAAAGTCGTCTTCTCCATGAGTTTGTTGCACTTAAATAATAAATAAACCAAAATATTTTTTGGATAAAGAAATACTTACGAAATAAACGTAAATGTACCGCGCTGCTGAATATAGTAAATTTCTTTTGGGATTATTGAATTGTTCATGTTTAAAATATACGTAAATTAAAGAAATAGTATGCATATAAAGGATGAAATAAGTAAATGGAATTTTAATTTTATTTCGTTTAGGAAAAAGGAAAATTTAAAATGTTAAAGAATATTTAAAGTCTTTGGTTTTAAGAAGATGAATAAAGATTGATAATCGACCACTAGGTAATGACAAAAATGAGAGTCCAACAAATGTCTGTAATTTTTCTATTTTCTTTAATCTTCCCCTCTGACCTTTACCTATTGCTACATAATCTCAATGATTCGAATTCGATGGTTTGGTTTCATTTGGCTTAGGCTAAGTACATACAATAATCTCATTTATTGCATGGCATATCAGCCATGTCAGGTCGTGTCATGTCTGGTTATTGTGTTAGTTACTCCTTTTTACAACAATACAATGAAGCTTTTTAATGTTATCCTATGAGAGCAATGCAATGATCAGATACTAACAAACAAGAGGACAACAATGAATGTCATTGTTGTGAATTGTTGTTGCAATGCAACTCCTCCGCTTGCTGCGTTGTTGACATGATGACGTGTGTAATGAGCAAACAAATAGCAGCAACAACAAGAACATGAACAAAAACAAATGTATAAAATAAAACAAATAAAAGCATAACAACAATAACAGCAGCAGCAAAAAACAATTCGACGTCCTGCAGCAATCTGTAACAAAATCACTAATGAATCCACGTTCGAGCAACACACAACAACAACAACAACAACAGTAACAATGGCAATACTACAGAAGGAGGCTGTAAACAAAAAAAAATCAGTGAAAAAAAAGGACAATCTCTCCATGGTATGAATAAAACCTTAGATGAGTTAGTGAGTAAGTGAATGAATGAGTATTGTAACTGACTGAGGAATGAAGAAGCGAATGCAATGAATTGTTATACGGTTGTTGTTGTTGTTGCAGTAACGCTTCCTCTTCTTCTACTTCTTTCTCTGATGTTTCAGTTGTTTGTCAATGCAACTTCAGCAAGGATTCCTGAACCTGATGACAACAGCAGCAGCATCATCATCGTGGCAATGAAAAAATAAAATAAACTGAAAAAAAAAAACAAAAAAAAGAAAAAAATGTCAACAAAAAATAAAGCATAGAAAAAATTGAAACGAAAAACAAATAGAAATGTCATTTTTAATCCCTAATGTCAGTTCACGTTCAATGGAGTTTGTTATGTTGGGTTTGACTGCTTTGTTTTGTTTTGTTTTGCTTTGTTTTGTTTCTTTTTCTACTTCATCTTTGTTCTATTTTTTTTTTTTTTTTTTTCTACAGTATTTAGTACACCATCCTTCGTTAGTCTAACATTTTTGTAGGTTGCTATTTTTGTCATCATCAACATCCTGTTTTGTCCTTCTCGCTTTTGTTTCAAATGTTGCACCTTGTTCTCTTTTTTTAAACTCAAAAAAAAAAAATGAAAGAGTATTTTATTTTTGGTCATGAGCTTTCAACTCTTTTGTGTGTGCATCGAGTTTTAATATAATTTAGTTGGACTTATTTATACACTATTTGTTCTGTTTTGTGTGTCAACATCTTTATGGTATTTTTTTTTTTTTTTTTTTTGAAGTAAGAACTTTATCAATCATCAAAGTAATAATACGACAAATTAAATCGTAGAAATCGGCCAAAAGTCCAGCTGAGGTGCTGATCGCTATGTTGTGTGCCCTGCAACGTTCAGATGGATAGAAAGAACAAGGTGGGGAAGAAGAAGGAGGTAGAAATTATGGCAAATTGTAAAAGTTTCTGTGGACTTTTGAAAAGTAAAGGAGGATATCCAATAATAACTGAAGGTAGATTGGAGACCGCATTTTACATGTGAAATGGAATTGTGATTTCTTTTAGTGATTTAGTATATTTTTGAATATTTTATATGTGCAACCAATGAACTTTCTGTTAATAAAAATATATATATTTGCGCTTGAAATATAATACAAAACTTTCAACATATATAGGACTTTTCTTGTTTTAAAGTCATCATGTTTTACTATTTTAAAGTGTTTAAAAAAATTATTAAAATGGTAGAATAAGACGCCTTTTTCCAGGCAGTTTCGAATATAATGTTTGATATTCATCAAGGTATTTTGTCAATCATATTTCCATTTGAACCAAACTGTTGCAACTTACCCTGAAAACAGGAAATATATATTGGCTGCTTGAGTCTCTCTCGCAAATAAACCTTGTCAACAAGAATCTACAATTCAAAGAAATACTGAAACGGGTGCGAGCGTAAGCCATGCAATACTGGGACACTGGAAGCAATTTAAATATCGACCTACTACTTTATTCACAAGACTTCAACATACCTTTTGTTAGGGATGAAATAGAGGAAACTAACGAAAAATATTTTCATAGATAGGTTGCATAGTCATACCAATGGATTAGTCATTAATCTACTTGACAACAGCGAGACTGTCAGGAGAATGACGATCACTGATCATCTCATCTGATTAATTGAATGAAGTGAAAAGTCCTTTCGGAATGTAGACTACAGAGATATTGTGGTAGTTTTTGAAATCTCTGTATGTAGTAGATTGTATCCAAGATCGGAGATTAGCTAACCTGAGCCCTTATTCTGGCCTAAGGCCACAGGAAAGAGTAAAATCGTCTTTTTTTACACTTGTTTCAAATAATTTGGAATATTAAAATTTGTTTAAATTGCTTTTGTGTTAAGACCGTTCCCAAGTTTTTTAAGGTAAATAGGTTAATATTGTAAATTTTAAAAGAAAACCCGTGTAAAGCGAAATCATAATGAAATTTGCTTAATTCAGTCAGTGATTTAAAAGAAAATATATGTAATCATAGAATAAAGAATTTTACATTTAAAAACATACAATATAAATTTTAAAAATAAAATCAAAAATTGAACATTGGACTATTGTTCCTTTATTTCTAGTTGCTAAGATGATACTTTCATCATTCGAAACGTAATGCAACTATGTTGAATGTATTAGAAAGCGACTTGCAAGCTCAAATTTAATATTTATCTGATATAGAGGTGCACATTCAACATTGGGTTCTTTTGTAGAAAATAATCATTCAATTTTCACTATAATGCAAGTTCTTTACGGATGTCATGCAACTGGTTCAAGCTCCTCTTAATTAGATTCACTTTCGTTATCATTTCTTTTAGTAACCATACCAACTGAACAGAATCAAGTACTTTGTCCATCATTAGTTCTGCTTCAGCAGAATCCTTGAAATCTTCTCCTCCGATTGTTATTGCAAACTTCTTTTCTGGAAATGGAAATCTAGCACTCTAACCTTCAACTACATCTCATAATTTTCATTGCCAATGTTAAGGTTATTCATTCAAGGCCACACATAATTTCAATAAAGTGTACACTTGCTCCAATTTTAAGCTTTATTGCTTGAACTGGAATATATATCACAAATCCAGCGGCAGACAGACCATCATGAAAAGAAATGGCCTTCCATGCAGACCAAACTAAAACGTACATTTACTTATTATTAGATATCTATGTTACACATTTGTGACGGCGGGTCTTATATACAAATTACTGTGTCACATAAGTATTTGTGATGCGTTGTAGTGAACGTGTTAATCCCCCAGCTTACAACCCTCTAATACATTTAATACAATTTATATTGAAAATTGTCATCCCTTTCTATTTGCACTAATAAAAATTTGAAGATTTGCTTTAAATAGATCACCTCAAAGGTCGAAATTATCCATTGATCTAAAAGACAAATTTTCAACTATTCATTCTTATAAGCACTTTATTTTATATCATGTTCTGGTCATGTATAACTGACAAAATTAAATACCATTAAAATGTTAATACAACAATCGTTTCTCTTTCATTCAAATGCTTTTCATTTACAATTAATTAAAAAAAAAAAAAACAATAAAATAAAATAAAATAAAATAAAAAAATATAGTAAAGTAATCCAACATTGAGCTTTCTCTTCTTTTCTATGCTGCAGCTTGCAACGGATGTTGTTGTTGTTTCTGTTGTTGTCGGTTGCCGGAAAAGTACAAAAACATAAACAGAGAAAAAAAAAACAACGAACAACAACAACAAAGTCACATTCATTCGTAAACAATTCCCCGTCGAGTTGTTTATTTAATTAAAAATGAAAACAATGTTTCCATGTTGTGTCCTTCTATTTTTACTTTACTTCAGTTTGGTCTTGTTGTTTTACATAGTATTTTTTCCTTTTTCTCTCTACAACAAAACCAACAAAAACATAAACAACAACAACTTACAATGGAGAGTTGATGCCACCGACAGTTCATGTCTCAATGTGGTGGTACGCAAATTACATAACAACATATCCGCAAAAAGTTCCGTCATTTTCTCTTCATTTTACAGTTCTGTTTCCATTTTTCTTACAACGACTTTGAATGGTTTCGTTTCCGTTTCCTTTTTCTATTTATATTTTTCGTATTTAGTTTTATTTTATTTTATTTTTTTCTATGCGATTTAATAATTTTTTTTATTAAATATATTTTATGAATCTAAATAAAATAAAATTTGTCTGTTGTTTTAGCTTTAATGAACAGAAAAAGGAGCAAAAGAAGAAAAAGGTTTCAACTTCTCTTTTAATTTTTTTTTATTTTTTGAATATTTCAACTTAAATTATGCAAATATTTAGTGTGGTAAATAAATTTTGTTGAATCCACTTGGGATGCGTTTGTTTTTACATTTTCACAACATTAAAAACAAAATTATCCTTAAATGTTGTGCGTAACTTGGTTACTCTTGGGTAACTTAGAATTTTTGTTATGGTTGTTGTTTTTGTTATTATTGTTACCTTTAAACCTTATAGTAAAAGCAAAGGAAAGAAGTTCATTCGTTCTATGTTAAACTTTTATATAATTTGTGTGTAATTTGTTCAGTCAGTTGAAAGTTTTGCTCTTTAATTGTAAAATAATCGACGAGGGTGGATGAAAGTCTTAGTCGTAAGTAGGTTTGAGTTTTGAGTTTGCCAAAGGTTTAAATTCAAGTTGATTTGAGTTTTATGTTTTACGTTAGGTTTGAGTTAAATTGGTCTGAGCTCTGAGTCTCGACATAACTGAGTCGTTAGCAAATATATTTAATGATTAAACTTCATGCATGACTAAATGAATAGAAGAAAAGTAAAGTTTCCTTTGAAGTTACTAGAAGATGTAGTAGATGTTTTGGATAATTTCACCTAAATGGTTTTTGAAGAGGAGTCAGACAAGAAGCAAAGCAAATTATTAAATTTAGCTTAAAGGTAAAGTCATAATCTGAAAGAATAAACTATTTTAATCAACTATTACTACTTGACTTATTTAGTTTAAAAATGTTGCTCAGTAAGTTACACATAATATTATTAAAGCCACAATTAATTTTAAATTTGTTATGATTTTTTAACAACTTGAAATCATCATCATATTGAAAACCATGAGTGGTCAGAGACAATTAATCGAATTCATGCGATTGAAAAAGAAAGATAGTCAGGATATGTAAACCTATGGATATTGCTCACCTAGCCTGAGTGTTCAGATTCCCGAAGGGAGCGAAGAACGATGATGTTAAGTACATAGAGCAAAATATCAGGTGAAAGGACGTGGTAGAACTTAGTTATTCATCTAATCAGAGCATAAAGGTAAAAACTTTCCCTAGAACATTTGGGCTGATATATAAGTTTACAAAGCAAACTAATCATTTGAGGTATCCTATGATCCGACAAAGGTGAAAGACTAATGAGAATGGAGGTCTGTCAGAGTAAGGTTTAGGGTTCAAATCGATCTTGATGCTTTTTATATTGTAGTCTTTAGAACATTGTTCATAAATGAATAATTCATTTCAGAAATGGTGGGTGGTTGCTTTGATTTTTTCCATTGATTGGCTTTTGATGTTTCACTTTTAGTTACATTATTTCTAGGTCGCCTTTTGTGTCTTAAGTAAATACACAATGAAAAACTTATCTTCAGAATTTACAAAATCTCGGTGAAAAGCCTAAAATGTTATTAACAATTTTATTATAAAGTGGATGTTTAGAAATTGTTTAATAACTTCTCTGTTTTCTCAAATAAATAAATAAACTACATAAATAAAATCTCGAATTCTTAATTCTTTTCTTTGGTTCATTTTAAGTCCGCTTACTTAACCAAGCCGCAAGCGAATTTATCCCTTCGAAATTTCATCTTTCTTCCATGGATTTTTTACTATAACAACACAAAATGTCAAGTTGATTAAAATGGTAATGTTTTGTTGTCGTTAAAATGATGCCCAGCAGCTGTCAGACATAAATATATTTTTTTTTATATTTTTTTGTGCTCTTTCTTTACCAAACAACAAAATAACAAATACAACAAACTGTATAAAAATCTTCAATTACCTAGAATCTTTTATTGTATAAAATTTTAAATTAAATTAATCTCATTCACTTTGAATGAAATAAATAAAAACCGAACATACAACAATAAAGAAATAAATGAAAAATGAAACACCTGAAAGTATACTTTTTTTTTTTATTTTGTCTCCTTATGATTTTCTTTTTAAAACATCATTTCCTTTTATTTGCTTCGCTTTTAAAATAATGATGATACTCATAGAATATACTTAGTACTTGTATATCCGACTGAGTCCCGCTTATCATTTTTATTGTTATGCCTTTGATTGTTCGAGCGATTTTCATTTATTTTCTTTTATTCCAAATTTTTGTAATCTTTGACATAATTTTCGCACTACATAAAAATTTATCTTAGTAAAGTAAACAATACACAGGGTTAAATTTAAAACTAAATAAATTTTAGAAAAGTTTTTGTATTGCTTATAATATATCAATTTTAAAAATTCCTTCTTTCACAAGATTTTGATTCTCAAAAGAATCATAATAATTCAATCGATAGAATTTCTTTTATGTAGGTTAGTCTAACAACATTGAAATAACGTTTTAACTTTAAAAATCTGTCAATAATTTAAGTCTTCATGGGATTAGAAGGTTGCAGATGAAGAGATATAAGTGAATTACTATGAAAATTGGTCACACTAACATCATCATCAACACCAGTATTGAAATCACTTTCATTGATATCACCATCATCATGGTGTTAATCTTTATCACCTATATGTATACGTTAAACAATAACCACCACGATCATATTGGTATTATCAATATAAGGTCAGAACTCGATTGCATCCCCTCACAATGCTGATCTGATCATGCCAATTAATACTTCATGTGATGAGGGATTCGTTAGAAACATATAATTAAAGCGGTCATGCTGTACATGTCATTTCAGAACTCCCAAATGAAGTTTCCTCCAATACATAATAAATCAAAGCACATTTCATATAGCTTTAGATGAGGTGTCTGTCCACATGTAATATTTTTCGAAGATGTTGTTACCAAAATGTTGATAGAAGACTCCCATGGAAAGAGCACATCAGCACACGAAACGAAAACAAAAAAATATGATGGCATTTCGGTTAAACTGGCAACTAAATCTTTAATCCAAAGTTTGCCTGGGGCATAAATTAATTATAAACTAGGCGATCATAAGACTGTTGTGGGCTTATGGACTCTGCTCAATTAATAGTTGAAATCCTACAAATAGTGGAGTCTATTATTGTAAGATGGCTGATCAAAGCCGCCCCTTGTTATGCTAAGAACTGAATAGTGCAGCGAGATCTCAGGATTCCAACAGTGAAAGATAAAATCAGCATGCTCAGCGTAAACTACTTAAAATGGATGGAAAATTATAGCAATGTATTAGCTCATTCATGAGACAGGCGAGCACGTAAAACACTGGTACTTCATTAGCTCATTCATCACTATATAATAGAATATAATGAAATCAAATTGGCGTCTGTTTATTCGTTTACTTCTTCTAAACCAAGCAATGGATTTCTATAAAGTTATCAGTGTCATTCAGAGAATTTTCCACGGAAGGTTAGAAAATACAATATATTTTAATAAAGTTTTTGTACACTATAGAAAATTTATTATATGGGTGATCAAAATATTGCATATAAATGCATTTTTTTATAATCAATCAAATCGTCTTTCCGATCATCTCTGTTTAATATCATTATAATTATAAGTCATCATTGAGTTAGGTTAGCTTCTACTAAATTCAGTTTTTCTAGAAAACTTCATCCACAGCAGTTGAGGAAATGAAAAATGGACTGGAAAATATAAATGAAACACCAGAAATGTAATTCGCAGATGAAAAAGTGACTTTGGCGGAATTTCATTCCTCCACTAATCCGGAGAATGCAGGGAATAAAGGGACGCTGCAGAAGGTAATAGGAGTATTGCACATAGTGATTTAGTTAGGTAATGGAAATTATGTAATAAGATTCCATTTCAATACAAGCTTATAAGCTTATATCTACTTCCCATGAAAAGTATAATTTTTAATTAATTAAGTTCATTTCTCTAACATATTTGTGTTTTTTCATTACCTTCCTTTTTTTTTTTTTGTTTGTCTGTACTAAATCAGAAAAAAGTCGTGCGCTGTTCAGATCTTAGTTTACATCCTTTCTTATTTGTTTGACGTTGATTATCCTGACTATAGAATCCTTGTATCCTTGCCTCCAGTTATGTTGGTTAATTACATTTGGTTGTTACACGTGCGTTTATTTCTTGAGTTGTGCAATATTTTATATATATTTGTTATTTCACTTCACTTAATTTGGAAATGCAGACGAGTCTTTCAGTTTCCACAACTCAAATGTTTGTTTATCTCTTGTATTTTGTTTATCGTGTTTCCGTTTCTTTTTTATTTTTTTTTATTTTCTTGTATTTGATTCATGTAAAATATAATGAGATATAATATTTTCTTTTTAAATGTTTCAAATGAAAACCAGCCTCAGGCAGCTTTCGTTCGTTGGCTAAACTTGATTTTATTGCTGGTTATGCTTTCGTCCTTTGCTTTCTTTCTTGTTGGTTATGCTTTCGTCCTTTGCTTTCTTTATTGTTGGATATGCTTTCCTCCTTTGCTTTCATTATTCTTGGCTTGGTCAAAGCTTTGCCCATGTTATGATAATAATAAGTAGCTCTAGGCTTTCTATAAAAGATCTTTTGCTTGTAACTTTCATCAGACATTTTTGTTTTGTAGTCATTGTTGTTGTTGTTGTTGATGATGATGATGATGATGATGATGATGATGATGATGATGATGATGATGATGATGATGTTAACATTAATGACAAAGAATATGTTGATGACCAACAGAATATTATAATGAATTGTCTAGAATTTCAAGTGGTTTTTCAAAGTTTGAAGAATTTTAAAAAATAAATTTACAGAGTTTATAGAATATGAAAAAAATTTGAGATTTTATACTTCAATGAATTAAATATTTTTAATTTTATAGAATTGGAAGTAAGAGTTGTTTTAGGCAAACAATTAATAAACAGTTTTGTATACTCGTACATTCGCGTTCATTTTTGTTATAACAAATGCAAACTGCACACCTCCTTCCAGATTGAACTTCTTTTTATCAGAAATCACAACAGTGTGTCACTTATTGTTACACTCCACACGCTTTTAAGAAAATAAAAGACGTCGAGGTTTACGCTAATGATATATTTAGAGTAGATTTTTTTTCTCTTCAAATCTTTAACTCACCGATTAATGCGTTTACAGTTGCCAGTCTTTCATGAACACTGCATTCATAAATCTTAGTAGGATGAGGTATGAGCAAACCGGGCCCATGAGAAACAGGCTTTGTTATAGACGAAACATTTTGATATACGATTTCGGATCATGATTTTTAAATAACACCCTATCACCTTGCTCATCTATATGATTTCCTTGTTCCCGCCGAACACAATAATACCAAAGTGACAATGATTTGTTTTGTCATTATTCCAAAGTCTTAAATTTTGTACACTAAACCGGTAAGTATCTCCCGTTTTTTTTTTTTTGCTAGTCTTATCCCATCATCTCCTTCCACACCCCGTACTACCCCCACCACCATTTTCTTTTTTTTTTTCCTCTAACAGGCATCACTCAAAATGTGCAGTATGGCTTCTGGGTGATCTCGCGTGTTGTCGCGGGCGACCTGTATAACCTTACCTAAAGCGGTAAACTTTATGTGGCACCCAGACTTTTTTTTGTATTTCAACTAAATTTCGTAATAGTCAGAATAATATATTTTTTTTTTTTTTTTTGTTAAGTCTTTTGTGTTATCTTTTAGTTTAAGTATTTTATATTGTCCGAAATGTATTTTGTAATATATTTGGGATATTTGTTTCATTAACGAAAAGGCATTGTAACTTGAAAATGTTGTGGTGCTGTGTTTCATCATGATTTAAAGTAAAGTTTAACTTAGCAAATGGATGGAAAATGAAATCTCAGAGAAGTTTTCTAGGTATAGCAAGGTGCAAATCTGGAATTTTCTTTGTAATAGTATTGGTATTTAAGGCGAGGTGCCGCACCCAACCGGAACAGAATAGAAACAATCATACAAATATTTTTTAATAATTTTTTATTTTCTTTTTTCGAATTTTTTTTTATTATTTTTTGGCCAAAACACACAAAAAAAATTCATTAAATGTAACGAAAAAAAATAAGCGTGAACTACAAATTTTTGACATTCACATTGACGCCGACATATGAAAAGAGTCAAGAATACTTTTTCTGTTTCTGTTTCTGTTGCAAATAAACTAAGTTCTGTTTTAGTTACTAAGGCAACCTGGCAGCACTTTTCTTCCGTTCTGCTTCTGTTCTGGTTTCATTCTGGATCTATTTCTGTGATATGCCGTACCCGAAATTTAGGATCGGGTTAAACATATCATACAACTAAAAATAAAATTAAAAATTCGATTTCGGACAGATCAGAAAGTACTGAGGGATCTAATGATTTCTTAAACTTAACTCAGACAAAAATCGTCTATACTTTATATTCTTTACATTTATTACGATAGATTTTGGCGATAATCATATAATTTTTGTTTGTGTTTTATGGTTTTTTACCCTTTTATGAACTTCCCCAGGAAATGAGTTATTAATAAAACCAAATTCAATTTAAGTCATTTCCGGTTGTAATTTTCCTTTTTTTTTTTTTTGTGTTATTTTTATTCAACTAAAATATTTTGCTGTAATCCTATCAAAAGAAATTGTTCCGTTTACCGGAAATACCAAAAACAAAAATACCATTGTAGTATTGTGTCATGTTGTTTGGTTGCTTGTGACCTTTTCATTTTAATTAAACACCAACCTAAGCATATTTAAATTCATTTACCAAAAAAAAAATTAAAACTGGGAAATGGGGAAAGAAATGTCATTGCTGGTTTTGCTAAAACTTGTTATTATTGTATTATTTATTCACTTGTTTTTTTTTTTTCTTTTTTTGTCTGTTTTTGTAAGTCTTTTTCAATTAAATGTCTCACTAATTATACATTTTAAGCTGCCCATGTTGACGTCATACATACATACATGCATAGTATAAATTCATCCCATTCTCTCATCTGTCTAACCGTCCATTCATTCATTTATTCATCGTCGACATAATTAAATTCAAATGAACAATAAAAAACAAGAAAACAACGGCGACGACGACTGATGATGACGGCGGTGGCTATGTTAATAATGATGTCTATGGAAACTGTTGATGAATAATGCCATACAATGCAGAATGAAGGTCGTCGTAGGTAGGATGATGATAATGTTGATGATGATGAATTTCAATGGAGCAACAAATCCCTAAGCTGATTTTGATGTCTGCATGATGAATGAGTATTTGCGTTCGTTCCTGTGTAAAATGCCGACGCGCTGATGATGAAGACAAAAATATCCACAGGCTATGTAAATAAAGAGAAAAAAAAAACAGAAAAATAAACATTTGCCGGTAAGGTATAACAATTTTGAAAGCCTTTAATGCGCGTAAAAAGGATTAAAGGTATACAGAGAACACATTCCAGCAAATCGTAGTCTAACAAAAAAACAAACAAACAAACAAATGCTCAAATAGACAGACAATTGAAGTCTCAATGAAAAAACACGCAAACATATGTTAAAAAGTGGGTGGACAAAGGGAATGGAACAACCAACCATCGAACCAACCAAGCAACCAAGCAAATAACCAACCAAACATTGATGAATGGCTTAGGAGGGGTAGCAAGGAAAAAAGGAAACATGTGGGGGTGTTGAAAGGCGCGAGCATACATTTACATATTTAAATTTGAATTTTAACAGCAGCAGCTCACATAGATACAAAAATATACCCACACATAGACAAAGATTATTATGCTGCTGAGTTTGGAAAACCAGCTAAAGTACATTTGTGTCTATAAGTGTGTGACTCTGTGTGTGTGTGTGCGTGTTGTTACTATATCCGCTTTTGCTTTCAAGTACTGACAGTCTTAAATTTGATTTGTAAGTAACGAAAAAAAAAAAAAAAAAAACAAGAGAAAATAATAAAACTGAGGGAATGAGAAATAAAAAGGAAAAAAAAGTCGCATAAATTGATTTGCGTATTGGGAGAATTGAACTGCAAATACGCATTCGCATTCGCATTCGCATTCTAAATAAGCATCATCAAGTAATATTGAATGAGTAGCTAGCATAAGGACAGATAGACAGACAAATCTACATTGAAACCAGTTTTCATTACAAACGTGGAATCAAATATGCGCCCTTTGGTATGCTATAATTTTCTTACAAACACTTAATTTTTTTTTTAATTTCTTAAAATCTTTAATTGTACTGTTATTATAAAACAACTTAAATTAAACTATATACAAAACAATAACAAAACAACTTATATTAACAAGTGGGAATAATACTAATACATTTAATATGCTCTAGTAGGGAGGTCGACAGGATGCGATCTTCTCAGCCTCCTCGCCACTCTGACCCCTCCCTTTCTGCGTCGCCTTAAAAGCCGCCTGGCTAGATTGTTTGGATGATTTGCCAACCGATTTATGTAGTCCTTGGCCTACAAACACTTAAATACTTGGAATTGAATGAAAATTTCAAATTGAATTGTGTAAATTAATTGTAAAAGTATTCCAATGAATTACATACATATTAGTATGTGTTATTTGTATTAGTATATGTTATGGTATGTTTATCATTTCCACTGTACACAATTCAACTCTTTAAAGAATATACTTACTTTATATATCCATATCATTTTGTAATGAAGACCTGTCGACCATTTTCCCTACTCATTCATTCATTTAGTCGCCCACTCAGTCAGTCATTCACTTACTTATATAGTTATTTCGTATTTTTAATTAACTTACTTTATTTTCTTCCTTGCATTCATTTGCTCCAATTTTCAGTCAAGTCAGAGGCGAAATGAGTCTTCGAAAACGTGCATCATTTGTAATGATTGCTCAGCACAACTGAACTGAACTGAACTGAACTGAAGTCAACTGAACTCAAGTCAGTTCCGTACAACTCTATCTATTTACATATATGTATTGTATATCTTCAGAGATTGATATTGGCTGATTGTGTGCGCTCCCGCTGTCAATTAGTTTGACATATTAATGCAAATAAAACATTTTCTTCTCAAAAAGAAAGAGTCATCAATGTAAAACAAAAAAAGAAAAATTGCCGTCTTAATTGAGGTAATTGAAAGCAGAATAAAATGAATGAAATGATGATGATTAAGGATGTGTGTATGAAAAACTATTGATTAAAAAAAAAAAACAAACCTGAAAAAATCCGTGGATTAACATGATCTAAATAAAATCTAAAGATGAAATCAGCAGATGATTATTTGTAAGCATATCTTTCACAGATAGTTTGAATCACTTGGCAATCAATAATATGTACAAATGTAACTAATATTTCTTACCGCCTAAAATGTTATTTAAATATTGAAATATGGTATGATCTTTCTCACACCTTTGTAACGCATAGACCAACCATCAAAGAATATAGGAAAACAACCAATTTCGTAGGTTAAAAGAAGTTACAAAGTATTTTACATAATTTCAATGGACAAATCAAGCGCTACGCTTCGGCTCTGGAGCATATCCTGCACAATAAGTTATGGTCAGACGAGTTAGCAATACATTTACACTTTTCATTTGGATGAAACTGTCTTCCTCAGAATAAGAAGAACAAAGCAGTGTTGCCACTTAATTGATTCAAGGGTCGATCAGCTGTGTTTTTGTGGAAGCATGTTGTACTTAGGCGCCTTTCTATAATAAAGCGCTGACAAAAGCTAGCGAGCACAAAACTGATAAGTAAATCTCAGAAACATTGACTATCACTGAAGAGTGGAATTAGTGTATAAGTTTCATCGCTAAATTTTCTTATTATTATTATTATTATTATTATTATTATTTTAAACATTATTTTTTTACATTTACAATCTTCTTGAACGTCACTTGAATAAATTTGTGGTTCTTTAAAATAACAAATTGGAACTTAAATTGGAAGCATTTCGCCTGTTAGAATTGACAAAATGCATGTCATTCTAAACTTTTGAAGAACTGATACCAATAAAGAATACTTTGAAACACTCTGGCTATCTCCATGTCTTGAAAAAGTATGCATCGGAATATCTTGTGGATTGCAATGACTGGTTTTTGCAACATGAAATGCTCCATGTCTTAAATTTTGGTTAACTACAATATTTTTTAAGGTTGTAAGGTACTTCCTGGCGTCTCCAGAGCCATTGGAAATGTTTGAGCTTTCATAAAACGATAGAACTATTGCTTAAGACCGAAATCGCTATAACACAATTGATGAAACCAAGATATTTTTGAAAAAATTCACTTTACAGTTGGAGTTCCTTGATTACTAGAGGAGATTTGATTAAACCCCCTTTGGAAAGAAATTGTAATAAATATAATGTTACAAACATAAGCCTGGACACCCATCACTTTAATGGATGCGGGAAGCTCTAATATCGCAGTAGCTTGGTGAGAAAAAGAAGGTGGAAAGAAGATAACGACGGGAAAAATAAGAGAAAAGGCGGCAATTTTGGACAAGAAAAATACTGATTAAAAATTTTTATGAAAGAAGAATATGCCATCATATTAGTTTCGGATCTGGCATTTTTATTCAGTTCTGCGTTATGTGGTAAGTTGAAAGTTTTTTACAATATGATGAATTACTTAATTAATTTTGTGTTTACGTTGTCGCCACATGAAATGGGTGAATCATTATCTCCGTTGGATCTCCACGTACGCCGCACAACCAACGTACTACATGGACTGCACGTGGCACCATCAACAAACACACTTTATATGGCTAACCGCTTACCAACTGACTTAATAAAAAAAGAAAAATTAGTAAAAATAAAATTTGTATCAATAGATATGAATTAGCTACAATACATCGCATATCAACTTGCTAGTCATTCAATGCTTTTATGACTAACAAAACTTCAGCGTGGAATTTCCTTTGGTGGGTGATCTGACACCTTTAAAGCCAGTGGCAACATGTGTCATGCATAAGAAGCCATTTTAAATCGGATTTGAAAAAATAAAGATGGGTTTCTTGATTTTAACAATTTTTTACAAATGATTCTAATACCAAAATCCTTTAACCTTTTTTTCTATCCACTAGAATACTATTTCTTCACATTGACGACATCAATCATCATCCTATTTTAGATAAGAAATTTTTTAGAATAAAATTTCCGATTTTTAACATTTCAATTAGATGAAATCCTTTCTGGGTGAAACTTTTTGTTACAAACCAAAAGCAAAATTGCATTTGACATTGAGAAATCATAGAAAAGAGAAAATTCTCCTTTTTTTTTTTTTTTTTTTGGTTATCAAGAAAAATCACAAAAATATGTTGCATCAAAAACTATTGTATGTATGATGAAGTGAAAGGAGTATAAGAACATTTTAAGAGAACGAAAAAATCCAAGTAGAAATAATAAACCTTAGAGAAATGAAAGTTGAGTTTATAACAAATCAAGCGTATGTTTTGTCTCGTTCTTTAAATTCTTTGCTTTTTTCCTTTTTACTTTATTTTTCAATCCATTGTTGGGGTTCCGTACCCAAAGGGATCACTATTACTAAGGCTACTCTGTACGTCCGTCTGTCATAAAGCTCTATCTCATGATCTATAATATGTAGAAAGTTAAGATTTTCACAGAATGTAAAGTTCTATTGGGACTACAGCAACGAATGATGAAACTAAAATAAAGTTAATAATTTAAAGGTCTCCCAATACGACGATCCAGTAGCCTTAGGGTCTTGGAATTTACATGGTTGGCGAAAATGGATTAGAAACGAAATTTCAATTTGATTGGACCACTAGGAGTGGTACCTCCCATACAAACCCCCAATTTGGTACGGAACCCTCCGTGTGCGACTTTTATTTCTTCTTTATCATAGACAAATATTATATGAAAAAGGAAGCGAATGAAAGACGAAGGAAGATGTTGACAATGATGAAATATATAAAATTCAACGAATTCTGTAGAAACTATTTTTTCTTGAGCTCTCTTGCACTAGCACGCATATTCGAGGATAATGAAGCTAGTGATGATGATAATGATAATGATGATGATGATGATGTTGATGATGAGCAATATATATTAATGCTGCATTTAGTCTTCGTACGCATTTGCTATCCCAAATGTAGAGTAAAGCTTTAAGAAGATTGCATTCATGAAAATGGCAGAGGATCCTTGTTAGATTTATTGGTGGCACATTTTGTTAGTTTGGCGCGTGCTTTTCTGCATAAGATTTTGTAGCTATGAATGAAAGGACATCATGAAATAAAAATATAAAATTTTAGTTTATTCTGTGAATGTAAAAAAAAAGAAAAAAATAATAATAAAAATGGCGTACATTAGTTGAATTGAAATTGAAAAACGATATTATAAGATATAATAAGATATTTTTCTTCTTTTTTTTTTCATCTTTTCTATCCTCAAAGGTGAATGAATATTTAGAATTTAGAAAAGAATGCATAATTTTATAAAGAATATTAAATATTCTTTACTTTAATTTTATGAAAAACACAAATGATATTCATTATAAAGAATTGTTTGCTTTGGTTAGGCACGGCAACCACATATTAAATAGTCTTGTAGAAGCGAAAGCAATGTTTACTCATTTGCATCTGATTAAGAATAATGAACAAAAGTTTGTTTTCTTCTTGTCCCCATTTTACATTTCTCAAAACCAAAAATTTATCTCTTTCATTATACTTCATTTCACTTTACCAAAAATTTGTGTCTGCGCGTATGTGTGTTTGCCTTTTTAATAATTTGGAAAAATTCAATTTCATTTTGTTCTTCTATTGCTGAAGAAAAGTTAATACTTATAAATATGGTGGGCATGTGTACAGAACACATAAGAAAACACAATTTGTTGCCATTGAGTTGAATCGCTTCAATGCCTTCACTGCTTGCATGTAATTTAAAATGACGCGCGCTCGTATAAGCAATTTTTCTTATTCAAAAACGAAAAGTTCCATGAATTTGTAGGTTCATTTTAGACTCTTGATCGTTTTTCATTGATAGGCAAGAAAATTACTTTTTCAATTATATGAAAAGACATAAACATCTACATATTGTAAATATATGTAAATTTTCTTATACTCGTAAATTTGAGAATAATTTAGAACTTTACAAGAGACTTCAGTCAAATTGTTATGAAAACAATAAATAGAATTTATATAAATGAATATATAAATTATATTTATAAGATGCAACATAGTGAAACACCCAAAATGTTGCCTCGTAAAATCAAACAATCAAGGTATCTTTATGAATAGATTGGAATTGCTTGAGAGCAGCTTATCAATTTCAGTCATTTACCCTTATCATTATTACGAATTTCAATTTATTCATTGTGTTTATTTGACAAAAAAGTTGCGGCAGTGCCTAATACAAAAAAGAAACAAAATATGTCAAGTTACACAAAATATATTTACAATTAGAATTCAAGTATCCTCCTTTATTTTTGGTCAATGCAATCACGTCTTTGCACTCGACAAAAAAAAAAAAAAAAAATTAAGTTGTTTGCCTCACCCTTATAAGCACAATATTGACGTAAAACATCTTTAGCGAAGGGAGGTAAATCCAATAATTACAAAATGGAACATGACAAAAATTAAAATTTGAAGTTTCACTTCTATATTGTATTTGCCTAAATAGCTTCATATTTTTGGGATTTACTCCCCTTCGCTAAAGAAATTTCATTTAAAAAAAATATTCCCAGTGCAGGACTAGAACCTCACGACCTCGTTTGCAAGTCCTACTCTCTAACCACTACGCCATGGAGACATTTCAATTGCATTTTCCTTAATAGCTCCAATATTATGATAGCATTGATAAATTTTGATTTTCGTCACATTTCATATTAATATGATTTGGATTTATTCCCCTTCGCTAAACTTTATCAAAAAAAAAAAAAAAAGAAGTTCTCCCCACAATCGTTGATAATAATTTTAATTAGCAAAACTGATTCTTGTCATCTTGTTTTTTCTTAGTTTTTTTTTTTTTGCCTTCTTCTTCATTGTTTTCATCTTTTTCCTCCTCTGTTCTTTCTAGGCACACGCATCCATAGCACCCAGCCTCCTGAAAGCATTTGCAAATCGTTGCCAGCACCTTTGGCTGCATATGCCCATTGATTTTAATTGTCACAACAGAATTTTCGATAAATTCAAAACTCTCCAGCTTGCATTGAGACAATCTTACATACATGTTGGTTTGGGCAGTGTTGCCACATAGTGCAGTAATTTTTATTTTTTTATTATCAGTTCCTCAATGATTTTGTGAATCATTGCAAAACGTTATTAAAAATCAAAATGAGTATTATACATTCAATATTCTTCTTGTACAATATAATTTTAAGAAAACCCTAGTTTGAGAGGTGATCTACATCATCTTTTTTGCATATGGCAACTTTGCATAAGCAAACAAACCCAGCTGACTTAATTTTTTTTTTATTATTACTGTATTTTTATTTGCAACTCTCCCAAAGGGAGAACCAGCGAATTTTATGAGTTGAGAATGACATGTTACTTAAGAGTTATATTTAAATATATTATTGATTGAAGAACATTGCTTAGTCTTCCGGTGATCTGAAAGGGAGATCCAGGGGATGGTAACACATTAACCTACGAGTGTGCAAGCTATTGTCCAACAAGTTGACAGCTAGGTGATTTTCATGTGAATCAAGTCGAAGAACATGTTTCTTACTGCGGTTCACAATTTCCTCATTTACAGTTAACACCTGCAAGTCTCTGTGGATGACTGAGTTGCGGACATACCATTCAGCGTTGACAAGTCTCCTTAAAACTGTGGACTGAAAACTTTGAATGATTTTTGCATTTGATTTTGAAGTTGTGCCCCAAAGTTCAATGCCATAAGTCCATACTGGTTTGAGGATGGTTTTGTAAAGAAGGAGCTTGTTGTTTGTGCTTAATTTTGAATTGTGCCTCAAGAGCCAGCTCATCCTGATTAGTTTGAGGTTCAGTTGTTTCCTTTTGTTTTTGATGTGGGGTCTCCAGGTCAAACGCCTATCAAGTGTCAATCCAAGGTACTTCGCTGAAGTGAAAGTTGGTATGTTATTTCCATTTAGTTGAACCAGGGGAACACGATGTGTGTCTCAGAGTGAAGGTGACATGAGAAGATTTATCTGCGTTGACACCAATATTCCACCTTTTAAGCCAAGGCTCAATAATGTTTAACTGATTCTGCAAAATTGATGAGGCAGTGGTTGGGTCAGGGTGAGACGCCAGAAGAGCTGTGCCATCAGCATATGTAGCTAACATCAGGTTATCATCACTTAGAATCGGTAGGTCAGCGGTATAAAGCGTATATAGGATACGTTTTCAACAAGAACACACAATTTTCCAAGCATTAATAACTATTGATTAAAAAATAAAATTCATAAAAAAAATCTTAATGTGAAATGAAATTTGTATCAATTTAATCTTTTATTTGAATCATTTAATGAATCTTTTAAAACAACTCAGTCAAAATCTGATTCAACGGTTCAAATTTGATTTCAAGACTCCATCGGCTCAAACATAATTTAATCGAATCAAAGAAAAGAAATCAAGAAAAATGAAATAAATAATTATTTTGAAAATTTAATTGAAATTATATGTAAAATGTAAGATACATTATACAAAAACAGAAAAACAATTTTACTAAATAAAATATAATAAAAACTTCTGAAATCAAAAGAATCGAAAAACAGAAGAAAAAATATAAATGTTTACTAACACAGCTACTACTTCTAAATCCGAATGCCATAGGTGTGGGATGATATTTATTAAATATAAAGAAAATATAAATGACATTTCCATTAGAATAAAATAAAATTTAACTAAAGAAGAACTGAATTCAATAAAGCATATATTTTTCCACTTTAACAGGAATGGGGGAATACTAAAACCATCAAAATAGTCATTAATAATAATATGATATATGTAAATAATAAAATAATTAACATTTCGAACTCCTAAGAAAATAATTTTTTTAATTCACAACAAAACAAATCGACAAATAAAAACGAACGAATAATTTTATTAGAAATTTAATTGAAATTTATTTTACTAGATAAAATGAAATAAAAACTTCTTAAATCAAAATAACCGCAAAACAGAAAAGAAATATAAACATTTACTAACAAAATAAAAATAATCTAAAAGATACAAAATTTCCAGTATTGGCATAGAAACAAATAACATTTAGATCGAGACATTTTAAATGAATTATCCTAAAAACATCTACAGAGATCGAGATAATTAAATGTTGGAAAATGGCATTGTAATTCCACCACATATGACTTGACTTTGATAACCGATTTACCTGATCATGATACTGATTTTGTTTTTTATTTTTCTGTTTGACATTTTAAGTATTTTGTAAATCAATCAACAACTTTTATTTGGAAAAAATCAAAATTGCAGTATTCCAGACATGGCAAAAGAGTTCCAGGATCCGGAATCGTAGGCTTTCGATTCGATAAGGATTTGAGATTAATTTTTTTTAACCAATTTGAAAATTGTATTTGGAAATAACGTTGACAGTCGTGACCAAATCTGATTGCATAATTTTTGTAGTCATTATTGTTGTCATAATTGTCTCTGAATACAATACAATAACATAAACAACAACACACTCCCCCTTGCTCTTGTTCCGCTCTCAATGAATTTTATAAAACAGGAAAGTTGTGCGTGGTCATTATTTGTTGTATGAGTGTCCGTGGGTGTTGTTAAAAGTCTTTTTATTTCTTTCTTTCTCCTCAAAATGTTAAATACATTGAAATGTGAAAAACAGATTGAATGTAAATTTTCTTATTTAATTCTTTTGTTCTGAGAATAGGTCTAAGAGGAAATAATCAGTCGTGAGTTGTGTTAGTTACTTGCTTTTTAGTATTCTTATTTATTATTAATTTATTTCATTGGATTTATTTGGATATTAAAACTAACATATTTTTATATTTTTCCCCAATTTTCATTATTATTAAATGTAAATCATTATTATTAATTGAAAATTAAATTTGCAGTTGGAGAATACGATATTTTTAATTGTAGAGTTTTTTTTTTTTTTTTGTTGTCTTCTACCGGATCTATATTAAAGCTGCTGCTTTTATTTAGTGTTTATATTTTCGCAAACTCTTGTTTATTTATTTTTTTTTTTTGTTTTATTTTGTGAATAAATCTTGCATCTTGGTAAATCTTATCAGTCTCAAGGCTTGTCAAAGCATTCCAATGCGTTTGAGGAAGTAATGCAAGCAGTAGATATACACAATAGACAATACCTGGTGGTAGTCTTCTAACCCGATCTATATTAAAACTGCTGGTGTTTTCAGTGTTTCCAAAGTTAAATTGTGCAACACTGAATCTTCATCTTCGTATTTATTATTTTATTTTTGTTTATTGATATGGAAAGTAATATACTTTTTGTTTGTTTTATTTGTAAAATTATGATGTTTATTTTGATATTGTACTTCATTTTCTGTGTCTTAAAAGTGTTTTTTTTTGTTTTATGTTTACTTCAACTATAATTATTTCTAATTATTAAAATTCTTTTGTTTTGGAAATCATTCTTATTCAATTCATCTTCAGTCAATCGATTATTAGAGTTTTTAATTTTTTATGAAAATTGAAAGTAAGTTAGTTGTAAATAAAAAATTGCCAATTTGAAGAAAATATTAAGCGATTATTTTTTGTTTCCATTCCACTTTTTGTTTATTGATATGGAAAGTAGGAAATTTTTTTTTTTGTTTTTTATTTGTAAAATTATGATGTTTATTTTGATATTGTACTTCATTTTCTGTGTCTTAAAAGTGTTTTTTTTTGTTTTATGTTTACTTCAACTATAATTATTTCTAATTATTAAAATTCTTTTGTTTTGGAAATCATTCTTATTCAATTCATCTTCAGTCAATCGATTATTAGAGTTTTTAATTTTTTATGAAAATTGAAAGTAAGTTAGTTGTAAATAAAAAATTGCCAATTTGAAGAAAATATTAAGCGATTATTTTTTGTTTCCATTCCACTTTTTGTTTATTGATATGGAAAGTAAGAAATTTTTTTTTTTGTTTTTTATTTGTAAAATTATGATGTTTATTTTGATATTGTACTTCATTTTCTGTGTCTTAAAAGTGTTTTTTTTTGTTTTATGTTTACTTCAACTATAATTATTTCTAATTATTAAAATTCTTTTGTTTTGGAAATCATTCTTATTCAATTCATCTTCAGTCAATCGATTATTAGAGTTTTTAATTTTTTATGAAAATTGAAAGTAAGTTAGTTGTAAATAAAAAATTGCCAATTTGAAGAAAATATTAAGCGATTATTTTTTGTTTCCATTCCACTTATCTTTAAAACATATATTTGTTAACAACATAAAAAACTACTTATAAACCTAAATATTATTAAAAAGAATATTCTTAGTTATCACCTTTGCCAACACAGAAATAAATAAAAATCAAACCAACTTGACAATTGCCAATTTATTTCATTTTCACTTAAATAAATAAATAATTTTGGATTTTATTTATTGCATATAATTAATATTTTTTGTCACAATTTTTCATTTCACCGACAACAATAAATGCCACAAAACTTATCACTTTCTTATGTGTTTGACATATTTCATGCTTTTTATGTAGATGTTCACCGAAAGAGAGTTGGATCATGATGAATGAGATATTAAGGTAGAGAGGAAGAATGCACCGAGGGTCTGAGACTTTTGTAGTCCTTCGCATTCTGTGCAATGGCAGAAAAATTTTCTTATTTGCCGCTTGAATGACGTTAATTCGTATGTTCCGCAACGGTAACAAATATCTGTGGCAAAGACAACAGAAGAAGGCATAACATAAACAGAAAGCAAAGCCCATGAAGCTGTGTGTGTGTGTGTGTGTGTGTGGGGGAGTATCTATGAATTTACCATGCCCAGGAATTGAAAGAGATAAACAAAATAAAATGAAACGAAACGAAAAGAAAAAGCACAAAAAACAAAAATATAACGAATGAATTGAGAAAAACCTCAACTCAAATAAATGAATTTCATTCATTTTGCAAACGAACACTTTCAACTTAAACAAGGCACAACTCGGGAAGGAGTTGAAAGTAAAACTGAGAGGCTGATAGAAGGAGTAGTAGAAACAGTAAATACGGAAAAATCGACAAGGATATAATGTGCAAGCGTTTGTGTCTGCGAAAAGGATAAATGCAACACACACACACACACACACACACACACACATACAGACACAAAGCATATTTGCATTCAAAATTTAGTGAAACAAACAAACAAGCAAAACAAGGATACAAGGATATATGCAACGCGATGGCAACACTTTTTTTTTTTTGTATTTTTGTTGCTTTTATTGGCTGCTGCAATTCTGTTGGAAAAACCGAAGCGTAACCCACAATTTACCCCAATGGTGGCGGAGCGATTGAGTATGTGAGTGATTGGAGGATCAAAACTTAACCCGGCGAATTGCTCCACTCAAAGCACTAGAAGCAATACTCTAAAAGAAGCAAAAAAGAAAATACAACAAAAACAAAAGCAAAAGCATTTCGTTAAACTCTGTAAAAGGCAACATTTTTGTTTTTTTTTTTGTTTTGGGTGTTTGCTTTGGCATGTGGGTGTTTTGGTTAAATATGTAAGTGTGCTAGTGTTTGCTTATTTGAAAAAGGACAACACATAAAAATCTGTCAGTTTGTAAACCGCGTGCATACATATCCATCCATCTTGTTTCATTTCTATAGCAAAATACTTAAACACAAACATATAGACAATTCTCCTACTCTATGAAATCACTACATTCACCACTATGCATAGTAGGAGTACTACTCTGGTATAGTTCCTACTAGTCGCATAACCAAATACAGTTTATAGACATCTGCTTTTTACTATTACGGGGCCAACATTGCATTTCTATGGGTTTGAGTAGTAGCTATTTGGTTGCTTCTAGTTTGACTTGGCTTGGCTTGGGTTGGCATCGCTTGGCTTTAGATGTGCTTGGGTTAAATGCTTCATTGCTATTGCTAGCGTAGCATAGCATAGCTTGATTGCTGTAATACTACCAGATACACCTACTGACTCCGATACTCTGCTGAGGCTTCTATGATAAAATTACCACTCTCTTCTCACAATCGTTCATCGTTCTCTTGGTATCCCTGTCATCTCTCTTTCAAGTGGTTACATTGGCTGGCTTGATTTGTACATCCATTTCTTCATTCACCCATTCACCAATTCACCAACTCACCCATTCATTCATTCATTTATTCGTTCCAATGTTCCATCGTTCATTTGCTCGTTTTCTGGTTTTTTGGACAGTTGACTGCTGCTTGTTACTTTGAGGTTTTTGCGTGATTGTTTTTCTTGTTGGTGGCATTAAAAATATTTCTCTATTTACTCTATGTACTTTCTTAGTTTTCTCTAGTTTTTTTTTTTCTTTTCTCTCTATTATGCTGTTGTTGTACTTTTGGCTTTGATTGATATTTGGTTTCTAATTGGGATTTTCGGTTAGCTTCATTATAAAATGAAGGCAAAAGTTTTTTTTAGGGCATAATGATAATGATATGACAATAATACATACGTTAAAAATTCAAGCAAATTTATAAATTAGAATATTTGAGGCTTTGAAAATCATTTAAGCCTAAAATTAAAATTATTTATTGTTATTATTTTTATAATGGACTGCGCAAATTCATTACAAAAGTCTTGTCACTATCAGTTAAATGAACATTCTAGCAATGGTTCTCTCATTGATTAATCTGTAGAAAATCATCGAAATCTTATTATATATCATTTCTTTTTATTTTTAGATCGACATTCAAATTTATTCAACAATAAAAGTTGTAAATAAATCATCACTTATTTCTACATTCGGGAAATTGTATAATTTTTGACATACCTTTTGATCTTAGAGTCAGTTTTAAAAATGCATACTAATATTTTCAGTGATTTTACTTATTGACCTAATACTCTGACAATGTAAAACTGCATCTACTTTAACAATTTGTAAAGCACCTACTACTCTGACAAGGTCACGAAAAGATGTGAATGGAGTAAGAGTCGTCGTCTCGAACTCATGAGTTTTTCTTCTTTCAGAAATCGCTCAATTCGCCTATTGAAGTTTTCAATTAAAATAAGTATTCTTAATGCTAATCCAGTAATTATAATAAGGAACTGTTAAACAGTTGTCAATTTAGTTTCTCGGAGAAAGAGATGTTTTTAAGCGATCAGTTAAATTTTCTTTTTTTTTTTTTTTTTAAATTTCATTGAATTTGCTATCGCATGAGTTATAAACCTCCATTCCAGTTTAAACTTATCACACGTTGACAAAACTAACAACTTGACTGAAATTGAACTGATGACTGATATCACCGTCTAAAGGTATAATATTTTTTTAACTGTAACTAAATCATGCTTTTCGGAATGACATCTTCAACAATCTTTGAGATAATGCTTGGAAAATGTTAATGAACATCAAATAGAGCTTCCTTGTACCGTCGCCAAATCAATACTTTTTATTTTCAACCGAAACGATACGATTAAAAAGACTGTTTTCCAGAGGTTTTCAATCTGGTTCAGGTCTGGTTATCGCATTGTCCACTCCACACTGTTAACAGGGCATTGTAATAAGAAGGTGGTGTGTATATTGACATGAATTCTTGCAGTATCTCGCATAAAAATTATGAGTAATTTCCGTTTTATCCCTCAGAAACAGTGGGTGACTATTGCCTAACATTCCAATATGTTAATTTTTAAACTGGAACTTAATAACTCACTGAAAATGGTTATTAACAACTCTTAGTTTAACTTAACTTATTATTAATATTCAATAATTTTTTAAAATTTCGAATGCAAAAAAATAGATTACCATGTGAGCATGTGGCATCTCTAATTGACCCTTGAAGCTACAATATGTGCATATATTTCTTTAACTTAAGTTTCTCAATGAATTCGACAAACAACTTAATTAAGAAATGAAAACGAAAATCTAACTAAATGACAATTAGTACAATTAGTTTGAATTGTATGCATCTCAATGTTGATGTTATCCCATGCACTCACTCACTACTCAACACAATAGAAATCCACTTACTGCGCTTGTAAGTATGCTTTAAATTATTTACGGCAACTTCAGAATGCTAACCCTACTATTTTATTGGTGGGTTGATGTGTTAAGTTTGCTTCTATTACAATTTTTTTGTTCTTTTTTTTTTGCATTTGTAATTGGAAAATCCAATGCATTTTTATGCTAAATCACAAAAAGTGTCAATTTCACTCTACACTGGTGTCACTTTTGCACACACATAGACACACACATACTCAGTAATGCATACATCTATACATACATATAAAAGTGATCAAGAGAATCATCATGAAAGACACTCGTAAATGTTTATTGTGTATATTTTAGTCAAGTGAAGTAGTCACATGTCTATCTTACCCTCTTTCTCTGTGTGTATGTTATATGTATGTGTATATGAATCTGATTTAGATGGCTTTCAGTTGTAGTAATAGTGCATTTTTCAAAAGTGGCAGTTTATGGCTTCTCCTCTTCTCTTCTCTTCTCTGGTATGCCTGCCATGCTTTGGACTGACTACTCACTCAATAAACGATAATTGAATTAACGCTGAAATGCACAATTCTCTCTCTTGCATTCACAATCCGATTGTCACTCCAAAAAACACTTGAGTCTAATAGCGTATAAAAAAGGCAATTGTTGCATGAAGTCAGTTGTTGGTCGTCCTCCTTTCTACTCGCTCTTCATTGGTTTGTTATCGTTTTGTGTAGCATACTTACAGGTGCCTCTCAGCATTTTATGTTTTCTCTTTTTTTACCTGTTTGGCTCATCGCTTGCTAAATCCTGCCAATGTTGTGTTGTCGTTAGTTCATTCATTTGTGTTTTGCTGTCAACAGAGCAGAGAAACCATTTCTTTTTTTTTTTCTTTTTTCTTTTGATTTTGTTCTTCCTACTATTCCTGAGCTTAATTGTTGTTTACTATCATTGCATTACTGTCCACTCTCGTACACTTTTCTCACTTCCTTTCGTTCACCGTTCACCGTTCACATCTCATCGATTGCATTAAAAGTGCTAACAAGCGAATTGACATGATTAACATTAATTGAACTGTGATTTTTATTTGTTCTTTCTTTTTTTTTTTTTTTTTTTTCGATAATTTCTTTGGTTTTCTTTTCCTATTTACACTTTGCTTTCAATCTCTATTTTATTTTTCTACGTACTTCCTGATCCTGTTAAGTGTTCAGTAGTTGTTAATGGGTTAATGCAATTAAAGTGCTAATTTATTGGTGAGATTTTCGACATAAGATTGAGTAGTAAAAGACTTTGAAGTGGCTTTTCTTGCCACTCATGCTGATAATAATTATTGGCTTTTAATTGCATTAAATGGAATGGCGAATAAGAAAAAAGCTCCATATAATCTTTTACCTATTCATGTTAAGCAATGAAGGTTGAAAATAAGAATTAAGTATATTTTTAAGCTTTAAATTATAAGAGAGGAAACCTTTTTCATTCTAATGTATAGATCAATCCACCAAACCATCTAAGACTAAGCTTGGTGTAGATTGGGTTGGTGATAAATTAAAAATTCAACGAATGTTTTCCATATAAAGAATGATTCATTGAATTGTCAAAATAATGTATGAAATAGTTTCAATATGAAAAATCAGAGATTAATTTTCTTAAATTATATATAATTCCAATGTTGAATGGAATGATTTTAAAAACTACAACAATCAATTGAGAGTATGAAGTTAAGAGTTTTAAAGGTAACATGATGCATCTTTCTGTTTAGATGGCGTTTTTCTTGTGATGCCACATTTTTCTTTGGTCTAGCGGTCATTTAACAGTTGCATATATCCCTGCCTAATGAACAGATGTTTAATTACCTTCATTACCGTCGGCATCTTGAGGTCTCTCTGCATTGTGGTATTTTGGACGATTTAGGGACGCCCGTAATATGCCTGAGTGCCTTGTCCTGTCACTGCATCAGTATAGCCCCATGTTTGGATAGAGTAGTGCAAAGCTGTTGTCACCACTTCAAAGATATAGAAGGCTTATTTGATGGACAGAGCTGCCACTCCAAGGGCTTTGGTAACGAACAACGTTATGTGTTGGATATTTAAATTGAAGGACTTGTAGTTAGTCAGATACCAGTTTTGATACGAAAATTCTGTCGAAAGAAGATCTCTAAATCTTATAAGTATTGTTTCTTAGAAGTAAAAGGTTAACTAGCTCGATTTTGAAAATTAACAAAACTATAATAATTCTCTCAAAATACATTTGGTTTTCACGTTTATTTAACTTCAATATCTAAATAAATAAAACATCTTCATATGGGAACCCATAAATTTTATACTTAAAATAGAAAATTTGTTGATTTAAAAACTATAACAAATATCCAACTAAATATAAAAGATTGAAGATCGACACAAATATAAAACTTAACTAAACTGCACTCAACTCAACTCGAATTTATTGCTTGCAAAATATAAAGTTATAGAACTAAACTTTAAAAAAAAAAAAACTCGGAGAGAGTGCGTGTGTGTCTGAGTTTGTAAGTTGTGTTGTTTTATTGTGTAGTATTTTATTGCAGTGGCAAATGATGGCCAAGTACAAGGAACTTTACAAACAATCACACGATGGACGATGAACAGTAACTCAGGAAGAGTAAGAATGATGGATCTCACTAGAGCAGAAGAAACCACAGCCAGCAAAGTATGAGAATGTGTGCGCTTAAGCTTGAGCAACGTTCAACGTCCAAATAACTTGAAACAACAAACAATAACCGTGAAGACAGTACAGTAGTAGTACTAGATGCCTTTAGTTTCAAGAATTGAATCGTGAAAACTATCCTTCAGTGTTGTCGGTATCGTCATCACCAACACCAACACCTTCATCATCATCATCATCATCATCCTTATCCTCATGCTTGTGCGTGTTGTTGGATATTTGTAGATGTTGATATTGGTGTTGGAGTTGATTTTTGTTTTATTGTATTGTATTGTAGGTGCTCATTGTGCTGTGTACTTGACTGAAATAAATTGCCGACGCTTGTTGCTATTGCTGTTGTTTGCAGTTGTTGCCTGTTAACGATTACGTGATGAATTTGCATTGCAATAACAAGCACAACACAAATAAAACATCAACACAAGCACCAGCACCAGCAGCAACAAATATGCAACAAATAAATGAAAGTTACAGAAAAGAAAAATCAGTTATAATGAAGAACAACAACGCAGCAATGGCATTGGCAGGAAACAAACGTGGTACGAGTATAAACCTATAAAGAACAATGGTGCTCCTTAATATTTTCTTTTCCTTTCATTTCCTTCGACTTCATATTTCTTCTGCTTCTGCTCATTGAGTTCAGAAGAAGGCTAACCTTCTTCAATGACTTATGTCTTGAAAATTGTAAGTCTCATTGTTGCCTACCGTCACTTGTCCGCCCGATTGCCCGATTGCCCGGCAGCCACCTCCCACCTACAACATTTACTTGGTTGATTTGGTTGGTGGGGGGGCCTCTCTAGTGATTCCTTGCTTCTTGTTCTCAGCGGAAGCCAACTCAGCGTGCAAAGTAATTTTACGCCAATTTTACGCTATATACTCACTTTTCACGCTTCTTCCCTCAGCTAATTTTCTACTTACTTGGTCTTACCACCCTCCAGCTATTTCTCCATTTATTTTGTATTGTAAAATGACTGTTGCTTCACGCACGCGTTTTAATTGAAAAAGAGAGTGAAAAATGATTTTATAATCAACATAATCGGTGTTAAAATCAGTGTTGTATTATAATTATCAAACTCCAACAGAATAGAAAATGTATTTGGCTTTGTTTTGTTGAACTTGTTGAGCAAGGCGCCTCAAGGTAGGCAATAAAATTTTAATTTGCTGAAATTAAAATTCACCCAAAATTTATTATGCCTGAAGCAGTTGAAAGTAGAGATTAAAAATATCATAGACGCCTCTCTGATTGCTGGCTCCCACTAACATTTATAAAAAATTCATTGCGTATACGCAATGCAACATGTGTCCCATTTTCATCACACTAAATATTGTAGCTTTGAGAGAGCAAGCGAGTGAAAATGTCTTGCAATTTTCATAATTGACACAATAAATACTCTTTCAGTAGTACAATTTCTCTTCCCCCATTTCTCTCTCTCTCTATCTATTTTTGTAAGCATCCACAATTTAAATTGTAACTGAAAAGACGCTTAGCATTTTGTGGTTGCGGCCGAAATGCAATGCGGCAATATGCAACAAGAATATACAATACTGGCAAACTAAGTACAGAAATAAAGATAGAACGCGCACAATGCAAACCGCAATAAACAATAAAATATTGCGCCCCAAAGTGGCCAAGACAGCAGCATTGGCAATGGTAGCAGTTCCACTGTTCGATGGAGTGTAAAGTCACAGAGAGATGCCCGGGAAGACAACTGAAATGTGTGCGCACATGAATTCCATCTGGATACTATACCTAGTAACATACCCCAGCACTCTTTTTCTTGATGAAAATTTGCACAAAATAAATAAATATATGTACTTCTACAAATGCATTGGTTGAATTGTTTGTTATTTGGAATTTAGTTTTGGGGTTTTTTGAGGTAAAATTTGTTGCTTAGGCAAGTGCACAATATTTTATTTAAAAGCACATAAGTTAAAGACATAAATCTGCTATGTAAGTTTGCTTTTGTTTGTTTTGGGGTTTTCAGTTTTATTGAAGTGACTTAATAATTAGCTTATTTGAAAGTTATATAAGATGGAAATAGAATCAAACAAATTATAAGACAGACAAGTAACAAATAAGAAGTTATATGAATGGCAATTGAACTTTATGATGAGTTAAATAATATTAGTCTAATGGGGTAGAAAAAACATAGTAATAAAATGTATTAATCAAATTATAGATTTTAAACAGAAAATATAATAAAATTTAAAAGAAATGTCTTTATGAAAATTAATAGTTAATTTTCAAAAAAAAAAAAAAAACGAGTTACTATTGGCGTACAAATAGAAAATCGCCGTTTTTTTTTTTTCATAATTTGACGCTTTATTATAAAAAACTCGTTTCATACTCAATCTCCAAAATAATTTCCATTACTAGCCACAACTTTTTCCCATTTTTCTGGCAGCTTTTGAATTCCTCGTCGGAAAAATTGTTCGTCTTTTGACGCGATCCACGAATCAATCCAGTTTTTGGCTTCTTCGAAAGAACGAAAGTGGTGTCCTGCCAGTTCATGCGTCATCAATCTGAATAAATAAAAATCAGAAGGGGCGATGTCTGGAGAGTACGGCGGGTGGGGTAGGATGTCCCATTTCAAAGTTTCCAGGTATGTTTTCACTACCTTGGAAACATTTGGCCGAGCGTTGTCATGTAGAAGTATCACCTTGTCGTGTCTTTCCGAGTACTGCGGGCGTTTTTCCTTCAACGCTCGATTCAAACGTATTATTTGAGGCCGATAGAGGGCTCCTGTAATGGTTTCTCCTGGTTTCAAAAGTTCATAGTACACTACACCGAGCTGGTCCCACCAGATACACAGCATCAGCTTCGAGCCATGAATGTTCGGTTTTGCGGTCGAACTTGATGTATGGCCGGGAAGCCCCCACGATTTTTTCCGCTTCGGGTTGTCATAGTGTATCCACTTTTCATCGCCGGTCACGATGCGATGCAAAAAACCCTTTCTGTTTTGCCGTTGGAGGAGTTGTTCGCACATGCAAAGGCGCCGTTCGATATCCCTCGGCTTCAACTCGTACGGCACCCAATGTCCCAGTTTCTGGATCATTCCTAAGCTCTTTAGGCGATGAGAAACGGCTTGCTGAGTCACGCCCAATAAACTTGCAAGTTCCTGTTGCGTTCTACACGAATCTTCATCCAGCAAAGTCTCTAATTTTGCATCCTCGAACTTTTTAACGCGACCGGGACGTTCCTTATCTTTCACGCCATATTCGGCATTTTTAAACTTTTGAAACCATTCCCGACACGTTCTTTCACTAATATAGCTTTCACCATAAGTTTCTACAATCATTCGATACGCCTGAGTAGCATGATTTAGGCAGTTCGGAGAAATTTCTTTTTTCGTTGATTTTTGAAATTTGTTCAGAAAGCTGACGCTGACCTGGAAAATCAACTAGGGATATCTTATCGTCAGAGCATCTAAACCCATTTCCTCTTTCTCAAAATTTAGGCCTCACAATGGGCTGTTCGGTAAATTTACTTTCTTGTTGTGCATAACTTATTTATTTTATATTCTTTGCATTGGATTGGAAGATTCAAAAGTTATTACTATTATTATTGACTAATAAAGTTTGAAAATAAATAATTGCACGCAATATTTAATAAATATCTGTATCAAACTCAACAGAAATTTTCTTACTGAAGACATCAATTTCAAATTAATTTGTAAACTGATTTCAAATCTGAAAAACTACTTGAATTAATTTGGGCAAAAACTTTAAACAACCCGTTTGATTAGAACATGTTCTTACATTTAAATTCTTGTTCCATAAAACCTTTTACGTATCATATGTGAGCCCCTATTACCCTTAGAAATTTAACAATTTGAGTGAGTCCAACTGCAGTTGTTTTATTTTCATGATTATCCTTGTATTTCCATTATCATCCACACCATCCATCCCACTCCCACTACATTATCCCATATGCATATCCTAACAATGCATTGCATTTCTTTACACTTACCATATAAGTATTTTGTACTTTTATTTATAGGCAATTTCTTTCTTTTCTTTTTTTTTTTTTTCTTTTGGTTACCAAAAAGTTGGCAAATGAAAAGTACAGGAAAATGCACATACGCAGGCAGCCTAGTGACCATCACAAAGAAATCAGAAATATTTACACACAAAAATTTTTAAACTAAAAACTCGATAAAATGGCATAGCAGTAGAAGTAGAATATAACAAAAAATGTAGTAAACTCTTATGCGCAACGATAATTTCTTCTTTTTTTTTTTCTTTTTTCTTGTTATCCTACGTTTGTCTCCACATACGGGACTGACCTTAATACACAAATGCATAAGAGACACAAACATAAAAGCATTGCATAAAACAAAGCGCACAAATGGGTAAACAATCAAATGTATGCACACATACTACCAATACAATGATACTTAGATACATACATACATACATACATTGTATCTATTACATATCCAAACTACTCACACATGCATTCGACGAATAACAATCATATTGTATAGCATAACCTAGAAACATGGCATGCCAACAACACCAACACCAACAACAACAACAACAACAAATAAGAGAATTATGTCTATATAGAATAAAATTCAGCACCCTAAAGCTTCGAAAAATGCATTTGGTAAATATTCGTAATACGAGATAGTTGTATTGTTGTTCTGCATTCTGCCCAAGAAAATGAGAATGTAGAGTGAAACATGAAAAATTGGAGTCGGTAGCAATGAATGTGAATGTATCCTGGATATGGGCTTGTATTGAGGCTGTGCAAGTTCGTGAGTGAGTCCCTGTATGAGTATTTGTGTTAAGCATAAATCAGCATAAAACGAATGGAAAAACGAAACTCTCTCTAACTCGCCCTTATATCATGTATCATATGAATATCAATGCCCAGGCATGGGTGACTTTACTTATCCATTCCCCTACTCATCCTCCTAGCATAGTTGGTCATATATGTGTTTTGAAAAAATACTCTCAGAACTTCCACATAATGAAGCTAAAACTTCATGCACATTCATTTATGAACTTCAGTTTGAAACAAATGAAAAATATTTGGTTTCGGTTTCGTTTTCGGTATTTCGCGCTCGCACTAAGTTTTTTCATCATAAATTTATGTAAGTTCTAAAATGCGAAATTGTATAAAAGTTTTAAGCCATTTTTCGTTGTATGCTGAAGGCTAAGGCATAATTGAAATGGTAAACAACAGGAGGGAGAATATTTCATACCTTTTGGAGTTATTATACTCATAAGCAGTGAATAGTATCACAAGTTTGACGTGAAGTTTGTAACAGGCATAAGGAGACATCATAAAGTATATACATATATTCTTGATTAGCACGACAAGACGTTTGTATTAAGTCATGTCCATCTGTCCGCCTGTTCGTCTGTATGTATGCAAACTCAGCTCAGTCCTATCGAACTGAAACTTAGACAATTTCAGTTTCCAAGATAGGTGCAGTACATTTATGGGAACAAGCCGAATTTCTTGTCAGAAAGAACACATCAGAGAAATAAGACAATCGTTTATTAAAATTTAAGAACTTTAATAATTAGAAATAATTGTAATTAAGCACAAAAAATAAATCGCTACATATCTGTTGGAAAAAGTGCAGTACATTTATTGGAACAAGCCAAATTTCTTGTCAGAAAGAACACATCAGAGAAATAAGACAATCGTTTATTAAAATTTAAGAACTTTAATAATTAGAAATAATTATAATTAAGCACAAAAAATAAATCGCTACATATCTGTTGGAAAAAGTGCAGTACATTTATTGGAACAAGCCGAATTTCATGTCAGAAAGAACACATCAAAGAAATAAGACGATCCTTAATTAAAATTAATAGATTAATTAAATAAGAAATAATTATAAATTAACACAAAAAATAAATCACTTTTAAATCAAAGAAAATGAAGTAAAATATTTAAATTAAACATCAAAAATAAAACAAACAAGAAATTTATTACTTTGCATATCAATAAACAAAAATAAAATAATAAATACAAAGATGAAGATTCTACTTCGGTGTTGCACGAGCTATTCTGCGAAATAGTGACAACGCCAGTAGTTTTAATATAGATTCTGTTGATTCGAAATATAATAATGATAATAATGTTATTAATGATTTATAATGAAATAAATAAATACATAATAAATAAGAATACTAAAAAGCAATTAACTAATACAACTCACGACTGATTATTTTCCATTTCAATAAACAAAAATAAAATAATAAATACAAAGATGAAGATTCTACTTTGGTGTTGCATGAGTTATTCTGCAAAATAGTGACAACGCCAGTAGTTTTAATATAGATTCTGTTGATTCGAAATATAATAATGAGTGAAGATTTAAAATCTGCATTTAAGATACATTGTAAATCAAAAATTCTTTACTTTTGATATTAATGATTTATAATGAAATAAGTAAATACATAATAAATAAAAATACTAAAAAGCAATTAACTAACACAACTCACGATTGATTATTTCCTCTTAGACCTATTCTCAGAACAAAAGAAATAAATAAGAAAAACTCAAAGCACAAAATTTACATTCAATCTGCTTTTCACCTTTCACTGTATTTAACATTTTGAGGAAAAAGAAATAAAAGACTTTTAACAACACCCACGGACACTCATACAAATAATGACCACGCACAACATTCTTATTTTATAAAATTCATTGAGAGCGGAACAAGAGCAAGAGGGAGTGTGTTGCAGTTATTATGTAATCACATTTGGTCGCGAAATTGGTTAGAAAAAAATTAATCTCAAATCCTTATCGAATCGAAAGCCTACGATTCCGGATCTTGAACCTCTTTTGCCATGTCTGGAATACTGCAATGTTGATTTTTTCCAACTAAAAATTGTTGACTGATTTACAAAATACTTAAAATGTCAAACATAAAAATAATAAACACAATCAGGATCATGATCAGGTAAATCGGTTATCAAAGTCAAGTCATATGTGGTGGAATTACAATGCCATTTTCCAATATTTAATTATCTCGATCTCTGTAGATGTTTTTAGGATAAAAACTCAACTTTTAATCGTTTAATTTAAAAATTATAAGAACTTTCTTTGGTATAATAATAGTAATAATAATAGTCAACTGTTCAATTTAATTCATTTAAAATGTCTCGATCTAAATGTTATTTGTTTCTATGCCAATACTGGAAATTTTGTATCTTTTAGATTATTTTTATTTGGTTAGTAAATATATTTATTTTTTTTCTGTTTTGCGGTTATTTTGATTTCACAAGTTTTTATTATTTTTTATTTAGTAACATTTTATTTTTTCTGTTTTTGTATTATGCAAGATATTTTCCAAATAATTTCCATTAAATTAACAAGAAAAATATTTATTTCTCTTTTCTTTGATTTATTTTTGTAGTGACTTAAAAAAATTATTTTCTTAGGAGTTTGAAATGTTAATTATTTTATTATTTACATATATCATATTATTATTATTGACTATTTTGATGGTTTTAACATAGTGCCATTACTTCTTTCAATTTTTCATAAATTGCTTTTAAAATAGACAAATGCATAACAAACACAAGTAGATTGATTATAATTATAGTTGTGTTCGTGTTAAAGTTTGTTCGCATCATTTAAAGTGAAAAAATATATACTTTATTGAATTCAGTTCTTCTTTAGTTAAATTTTATTTTATTCTAATGGAAACGCCGTTTATATTTTCTTTATATTTAATAAATAATATTATCATCCCACACATATGGCATTCGGCTTTGAAAGTTAGTTGTCTACCAGAATTAATCGCATTCAGGCTATGTAGTTATTCTATTGTGCAGATCATGGGTGCGTATGGGTGGGTATGATAAGCGGGATTTAATACACCGTGACTTTGGCATCCTATCAAAAAAAAAAGAGCAAATAAACCATCACATTAATCGTTACAATGATACTCTACATGTGCGTACCAGTCCTCTTGCTATAGTTCTTAATTCGAATGATTGCCCAAGAAGGGGCTCCACCTAACGAATCTTTGTCATAGATTTAGAAATTAAGAATGTGTTATATGTATATTATATTATATAATCTAGTTTAGTTACTCTTAGTAAATGTTATCAAATCCATCCATTAAATGTGATCTTTTAATGCTGGATTAGAATTCTCAAATCAACTCTTATGAAAACAAAACAAAAAAAATAACTACTCTCATCTGAGAAAGGTAGGTATCGTCTGTAATGTTAGTCGCAATTGCTGAAGCATCAAGAAAGTTGCATGTTATGTGCTGAAATCTCTGTACACATTTTTTTATTTCGATGCGCTCTCAATTGATACCATCATATGAAAACACAGGATAAAGCAACATATGCAAACCACACATTATAATTCATTTTCTTATTAGAAAACACTTTTTTTAACCGTGTAAATTTGAAGACCATGGGATTATTGGATTGAAAAACTACCATACAAATCCAAATTCAGGTTCTGACTGGCTTTTCATATTATCGTACTGAAATTTTGTTAAAATAAGTGTCTGACCCATATTCAGCCATCATGTACAAAGCCCTAGGATCACTGGATCGTATAGCTACCATATAAATATTTCGGTTCCAATGATGAAATACTGTATGTGTAATGACTCTACCCTAAACATAAGTCAAAGCAATAATATTTAGCTGTTGCCCTTTTAAACCAAAAAGTGCACAAGTGATGAAGATTTACTCATATTTTCTCGGTACTTTTGATATAACATTTTGGTAATAATACAATCAGTGTAGTTCAAACATCGTTTAAAAAAAAAGTGAATCTTTGGTATTTAAACATTTATTACTTTAAATATGAGAGTTCAATATATGGCTTAAACTTTTATATCTTTAACCAAAGCAACATGGTCAATGCTTTGGAGAAATATGTATCTTTAAATAAATTTATTAAATGTTTTCGTAAAGGACATTCCATTAATAATGTCCAACAAAAGGCTCAAAACATTTTTTCGAAAATATTTTTCAATAAACAATATATAATTTTTTTTTTTTTTTTTTGGTTATAAGTATTAAACTCAACTAAAAGTACCCAAATATGGTAATAGTAAAATTCTTTGCTTTCTCACTGAGGCAGTTTGCCACTGTGCGTTGGCATGACTATGACTGAATTTCATGCAGCCAAGTGAGGATTTATCACAAAACAACAACAAGAAAAATGACAAACAAAAAAAGGGGAAATAAAATAGAATGTAGATCACAAAAGGGAGAAAAGGAATTCAGAAGAGCTTGACAATGTCCTGTGAGTGACAAAATGCCGCAACGAGCAACGAATGCGTTGGCGCTACATTGCTTGGTGGCGGAAACATTGACGTTGAACTAACCACAAGCGAAATTTTCTACGAATATAGTTGGCTGGTAACCCACAAAGCAAAACTAAAGCTGAATTTCAACTTAACTATACCCGTAGCTGCTCCGACTTCTTGGCATTGGCCTGCTCAACTGCAGCTGCGTATCCTTAAATATGCGTTGTCATCATCAACAGCATCAACGGCGGTAACAGCGTCATCATCGTCATCGTCAGCGGGTTGCCAAGTATAATAGTTTGTATTGTTATGCGGACACAAAAATATTTTTAAAAGAATTTTCCGTTAGCGCAGAACACAAATTTGACAAAGTTTTGAGCGGAAAACTTTGCTAATTACAAGAGTAGTGGGCGACTAGTAGCAACAACCGGAAAAAAAATGAAAGAATGAAGTAGAAAATGCTGTTTGTGATAATTAATTTTGGTTTTTTTTTTTTTTGCAGTTTTCACTCACTAAATAAATGGAAGGAATGAAAATTTTTTTTTAAAAGAATTGATTGAATGCGACGCAAAAATAGTTTATTCAACTCAGTAGCAGCAGCAGTAAGTTTTGTTTGTGATACTTGGAATAATAGCAACAGCTCAGATATCTGTTTCCTGGTCAACTGTCAGCATAATTTTTATTTTGGAATTTTTACATTTTTGGAAAAAATAAAAGAAATAAATAGATAAAAAATATCTACCAAAAATCTGCAAAAATAGTAATTGAAAATAAATAGAATTTCATTATTTATCCCTTTGTTTAGATGAATAAAAATTTCATTTTTAGTTCTTTCAAAATTCAAGAAATTTTTCTTCTCTTCTATAGTTTTTCTTTTTATGGTAAAATTTACACCTTATGTAACCAATAAAATTATGTGGAATTTTTTCGCCGCCATCGAGATTTCATTAATTTCCTCCCAAAAGAATCTTCTGTCCCCTAACTGGCGTCTCACCTTGCAATCTTACATCAAAATCAAAAGAGAGCAGTTAGCTCTCAAAATTCTAAGAATGAAATCCAATGATGGTTTGTATCAAACCAAGAAGTTGTGTCCTTCATAGGGTGGCTCCGCTCAAAGTTCCCAAAATCACGAGTTGTTCCTTCCCACTTTCTGTTTCACATGAACCGATTAAACTTGCATATAATGCGCGTCTCCTTTTCTTGCTATATAATATCAAACTGTACCCTGTATGAACTAAAGCTGTACAGATTTAGGAGACTGTTGAGAGATTTCAACTCAAAATGCTGCGTTTGTCGATACACCAAAGTAAGTAATCAACATGCTGGACAACAGAAATTACACGCGTAGACTGAAAAGGCAACTTCACCTGAATTTCGCTGAGTTTCGCTTCCTGAACGAGTAATATCCGCACCCATTTCACCTGATAATCATAACACATAACAAGTGATGTTCTAGATCATTTAAATTTGCCTATTGTCATCTTTTGACAGATTGAAAATGTAAGGAAGAAGAAATGAATCACCAATCTACCAGTTTTAATCAGGTGAATAAGATAAATTTGGAACATAAACACAAATCTTCTAATCATAAACTCCAACACCTAAACTTGCACTCTATGAAAATCTATTTATCTTAAGTTTAATGTTCCCAATCTGAGAAGAAGTCTTGATGTGTGTTAGGCTTAGACTTGTGATTACATTTAAAATATTATAATGTGAATAGTTTCAGCCTTCAGTGCCCTTTATAAGCAGTCCCCTAACAACTTTTTCTTTTAAAATTTAATGGAACTTAATAAAAAAAAAAATGTTACTCCCCACTTTCTATTCTTTCATTGAAACATGAATTTCCTTTACAAAATCCAACCTAATGAACTCATTATAAAAACTTCCTACAACACAAACTCATGCAGTTCATGATCAGTACAATGATGTCATTGGAATGAACACAAAAGAAAAAACGAATATAAGTAAAGAAGATATGAAAAATGACATTCGGAATACAAACCAACAAAATGTTTGTCAAACATTTATTTTCTGAACGCACAAAAAAGAGAAGTTTCAAAATAAAAATACATAATTTCACAGGACATTTTTCAAGTGCGTTGCTTCGTCCATTTACCTGCCAATTTCTTTTTAACATTTTCTACTGCTGCTTCACAGTCCTTGCTTTTGACAAAATATACATTTATGTTTTCTTTCCATTTTCTTTCCTTTTTCATTGCTTTGACGCCATAATGTATGCTATGAAAAATGTGCACACCTGCGACGACAAACAACAACAGCAGCAGGCAGCGAACGACTAACAAACAAATGGAATAAACGAAAGAATTTTTAGTTGAATATGATGAATAAGAAAGAAGTAAAATGAAATGGAAAAAAGGACAACAATGAAAATGAGCAAACAACAAAGCTCAATACCCTCCACCACACTCTTTACTCTTCAATGCAGTAGAAAAAAAAGAAAAAGACATTCTACAATGGCATCACGTTGTGCTGTGTTCTATTATATTGTGTTATGTTCTGCTGTGTTGTTGGTTCTTCTGTATTTAATGGCTTGACTTGGGTTGCGTTTGTCTGAGTTAAAACTTATGCATCTACAAACATAGATGTTGATATACGAGTGAGTCTGTATGTATCTGTGTGTAATTCTTCTTATACTTCTTTTCATTGTTGGTTGGTTATTTATTTGCTGACACTTATGATATTGTTGTTGTTCAACGGTTTTGATAAGCAACGACAACATTTGTATAATTTTTTTTATAAAAAAAAAAATAACCAAAAAAATTTAATAGACGAAAAAACATGGCAAAAAATAATTTTGTTAAATTGTTACAAATTGCTGAAAGGTACAAAAGCGCAAGAGAACAAATTTCCATGTCTTAAAATGTCATGATTTAAATGAAAGTAATTTGTTTTGTAAGCAAAATTAAGTGCATATTTTGATGCTCAGAAATTTTAAATATTTGTGTAAGGAAGTTTTCTATGACCTTTGGCCATTTTAGTACACAAAATTAAAGCAAGTTTGTACAATAGTAAAAAAATATGTTCATTACTTCAATGTCATTTAAAATGCCATTTATCTGCAACCACATCTCAACTTATATAAAATATACACAAGTTAATATATTTATGACATTAAAGAGACTAAACTTATGTTAAATATTTCTGGTATTTGCTTTTTGTATTGCATTGATGTCTAATTGACTTTATACAGTTTATGAAAATCATAATTCCTTGAACTGAAGGAGCAGTGAATTTGTGTGCTTATTCAAATTATTTATATACATAGCTAATGTTTTCCATATTACTTATAATTACCACAGAAATTTCCAATTGAGTACCAATTTAAACAATCGTCATCCTCTTAATTTGTGCAAGGATGGTGACCGGGAAGGTTATGACCACAGTTGTATGGAATGCATTCATATTGATATCAAATTGAATTAAAATATTTCATGAAAGAAACATAATTTCATTAAGTCAATGAAGGCATTTAAATGTACTCGTATAACGAATCAATAAACAAAATCATCAAATTCCACATGAAAGGCACCTGTATAAAAAATACTTGATAAATCTTATTATTTGCAAAAAGTTAAAGAAACATTAAGCTAAATGGTAACTTAAGTCTAATTCCAACTCGGGTACTTTTTGTTTGACCCTCGCTTATCAATAATTTTGTGCAATGGTAATTCTCTCATGAATTACACACAAATACATAATCTATAAGAATGTTTCCATGTTTGCTTATTATGCCTTAGTTTGCTTATCTTCAAATTTTCTGTAAATCTAATTATTTTGTAGTAAGTTCAAAGAGGAAATTTCAGTCAATTCTATGTAATTTGCTGTTCACATTTGTTACTCAATATATCAAGATATTTCAATAATTTTGTGCATAATTTTCCATTACATATTTGTAGTTTAATTCATGAAATATGCATATACGAATTGAATGAATTGATAACCAAATTTATTTTCTCATTTACACAAGGATAAAAGTATGTTCTACTACAATTACGAAGATGATGGTGATGATGATATAAAACAATTTTTAAAATATGTTTATCTGAATATTCTATGTATTTTAGTTATAAAATTGATTTACCTCATTTGAGTTCATAATAAACCATTGGTTGTTTAGATTGCTCAAAGTTATGCTTCATTAATTATTCCTTATATATTTGAAAATGCATTCATATTAGATAATATTTTTTGATCCTCATCAAGGTAAGATAAACTGTCCAAACCAAGTGAAATGGCTGCCTGGTTATATTTGTATATGTTTATTTAAACAATAATTACTTCTTATACTTATATACTTATATTTGTTATGAGTACAAATGACTAACTGTGGATTCAAAGTAATTTCTGAAATGATTCTTTTGGAAAATGATACTTGTAGAGATTGTTATTGGTATAAATATGATATTTCGGATCTTTAAATGCCAAATGATATTGACAAGTTTACAATCGGAGGCGCAAATATGCAATAACAATTGCTGTTGCAGAGCAACTTATAAGAGCGGAAATGCTAATGGAAGTAGAGTGATAATTTTAATGAATTTTTTAGGGAAACTCTAGCATAATCCGAAGAGTATTTCTGTCAAATTTGGTGAGTATTGACCCACAGGAAAAGTCGGAATTGGTCGATCAAATTTTGCATATACAATGGGAAGCCAAATTGTTCTGGTTGTTTTACACTTTTAGAGAAAAATAAACAAAATATGTTTGATTAATTTCTTTACTTTATCAATAATCAAGAAAATTATAACAAATTTAACTTTTTTTTGTGAAAAAGTATAAAAAAAACTAAAAGAACCTTAAATAGAGAATTATGCATATTTTGTTCAATATGCAACTTTTTTTTTCTTTATTTTTTTTTTTGTGTTTTTAATTTTTCCCCAAAATCTCTTATTTTATATTAGTATCAGTCTCAGTATCACAAACATATTGTGTGCCAATTTATGAACATGGGTAATTGGGAATGTTATTCCATTTATGCTGCACTTTACCCCAAGGTAAATCTTCCATAATGAAAGCTCTATTAGAAATTGAAGCCACCGCTTCTCCAATGGCCCCAACTATTCGCTCGGATTGAGGTCTGGACTTTACTTCAATATAAATGGTGACTCTGACAACTAAAAATTGAAAGAATTCCATACAAAAAATATAGAATTACATATTGGTCTCACCAGACCATGGTCTAGCAAATCGACAATACAAACTCGATATGTCCATATCTTGACTTCTACTTTTACAATCAGCTCAAAGTCAAAAATGGGACTGTCCAGACATAGGTGTCTACAAAAGGGTTAATGAACTCACCACTTGCACTTAAAACTAATGGTCAAGTGCAAGCGAAATAGAAACATCGCAAAACAAAATTGTTGTTGTTGCTTTAACCGCTTATGATTTCTCTGTTGTTCCATCAAAACAGTCTGAATTGTCTATGTTTGATTAAAGTCCTGCTCTCTACAGACATTGTATATGAAATAAATTTTTACAGTTACTAAGAACTGTATGAACTTTATTATCACAAAATATTCATTAAATTCTTAAATTCTATCAAGGACTGACAATTTTGAGAACTTTATTATCTCATTAGATTTTAACTTAATCAAGTCTTGAGCATTAATTACCTTTATATAGAAAATCTATTTTTGTCATTTTCTTAGGAAACTTTTTCAATAAATTGTCTATCAAAAGAATATAATAGAAAGAATATAGAATTAACTAATACTAAGAAAGTATAATAAGTTGTGTCAAATTTTTGACATTTGGTTGCATATCATTTTTCATATTTGCTTAACACACAATCAAATCGAAAAGGACCCAGGCGCCGACATTAATGACCAAAGCCGACGACACATGTCACCCAATTAAAGGATAATAATTTACTCACACACACACATCCACACATAACTTACAATACCACGACATCAACATACAAAGATAGACAGACTAACAAAATACAAAAAAAGATACACATACAAAAATATCTAAATGAAAGTTACTTCATCAGTGATACGACGATGACGATGACGACGACAAAGGACAACAAACGTCGTAGTATCCTTTGGTTGTTGCCTACTTCTGCTGCTATTTTCTTTTTTGTCTTTTATACTTTTTGTATTTTGTGTGTTGTATGTTGTGTTGTTGTTGTTGTTGTTGTTGTTAGCTCAGACTATATAAAAGTTGTTGCTTCATTTGGACTTACGTGGCTGATGTTATTGTTACTTTTTTGTCGTACGTGACTCTATACGAAAAGTTTTTGTTTATTCTATGCTACAAAGCCATTGTCGTTGTTCCTTGTCGCTTGGACAAACTTGGACTCGAATGAAGCAGGTGTTGTGTTTCTGTTGTTATCCGTCACAATAAAACGTAGGTCGATGGGCCCAGAAAACCCACATAGAATTTGTATGAGTATGTTGAACGATGTGTTGCTCAACATGTTAATTGACTAAAAAGCGTAAATTTGTTGCATTACCCCATAAAAGGCGTTGAGTTGAAGCATTGAATTGTGTTAAGTTGAGTTGCCTTAAGTTAAGCGTTGAGCGGCATTGAGCTCCATTTGAAAACGTGTCAAAGTATATTCATGTTCATGATCATGATGACAAGAAAAAAAAAAGAAAATGTATCGTGTTGTGTTAGACTTAAGCTACGCAAATTGAAAGTTAATTTGTTCAACATCATTATCTCATTCCTCATTTCTTTTCGATACAACAAACGGTTGAATTACGTGATTTTTGGGCCATAATATTATATGCAGATGTTACCTTTTTGGATCTGACTAAGTACAATTTTTGGCACTATTAATTGCCAGCTGTGTTTGTGTTCGTGTTTATATTTATTTTCGTTTTATCCTTACTTATCCTGTTTGCATATAAATGTTATCGAATAATGGTGAAAATAAATACATAAAATATCTACAAAACATTGAAGAACATTGCTTTGCTGTTCATTAATGAAGCCATCAAAATAATAATGTTTGCTTTAGCTTCCTTTCTTCTCTATGCCATGAGTTGACTGAGTGAGTGAATGGGTGTTTCTTATCCTTGATACACACTTATTATTATGCTTAATAAACATAAAAATCATAATAAACATTATGCGGTATTACATAACATAATTGACAGTTTCAAGTAGCAAAAAGGCACAAATATTGCATGCAAGAAGGATGGAACACTTCCCTAGAATCTCCTTCACAATTTTCTCACTCACTTCCTTTTGCTTTTCTTGGCACTCTTATGTTTTGGCTCAGGCTTTATTATTTAAGTTGTATTTATTTTCATGTTATGTTATTTCTATCTAAGACCCTGCCAATTCCTTAAGTTCCTACACACTGCCATTTGACGCCTTCCTTCTTACACTGTTGGTGTCCTCTGTCCTCGTTGCTTTTCTTTTTAATGTGTCGATTTCTTTTTACTGATTTTTAATGCCATTGCATATATTTCAATGGCTCAACTCGACTTAATACCGAAGGTGTGAATACTTGTTTGGGATTTTGTTAGCTTGTTTACTTGCTTTCTTACTATCTTCTTTGTTGTTTGGCATTGTATCCTCGCTTGCTGTCAACCTGTCTGTCTTCTCCTTTTCTCCTTTTTTGTAATACTATGTAAACAATGAATTTTTATTATTTTTATCTTATTTGTGGAAGCTATATTATCCATTATTATATGTTTTAAAACTTTTCTCAAAAACTCATATACTTTAAATTTATTGGAATTTTACAAATGCGCCAAATCAATAGAATTGAATTATAAATAATTGTACTAAGTATTTTTTGTAAATAAGAATTTAAAGAAAGATTTTCTATTGACTGTGAACTGTTCCTGCATTCAAAACTATCAAGATATATTCCCCTTTTATTTTAATATAATATAATACAATATTTTATTTTAACTTATCTTTTGTTATTGGACCCAAGCTCACATATAAATTTATTAATATATATAGATAGATATTTATATACAATACAATAAATAAAAAAAAACAAATGCCGCATATATGAAAGATCATCACTTGAGAACGAATCGACCGACATAGCGAATGTATGGGAAATGTGAGCATATTTTATCGAAATTGCAATACTTTGACATGAACAGCAAGGATTATTTTGTGTGAGCGGAAATGTCAATGTATCACAATTAACACTGCCACGAGATACAGACAAATTGGTTGTGTTGGAAACCGTAGAAATTTATTTTGACTTATTGTCTCGGAATATTAATGAGAGGACACTATTTCGTGAGAAAGTTGTGGAGTCTAAATGTTTATCCAGACTGAGCTACAGAAACGACTGACCAGTCACATCTTAATAGTTTTTAGTTAAAACTATAAACTAATTTAGTAAATACGATATTTAGTCTAGGAAATATATAAAAAAGATAATTTAAAATTCTTGAAAAACAATAACAATAAGTCATTAAACACGAGTTCATTTTATTTTAAGTTCTATTTATAAATTGAGAGATTTGTAAAAACAAATATTTCTGTTTTACAAACATAAATTGGTCTATTTTAAGACTATCTTTCCAAAGGAGATTTCAGTTAGAAAGGCAGGAAATGAGCACATGTCAACCACAGGAAACATAAATGTCAATCCACGACTCCTTAAAAAACAACGAATTTAAAATCATATTTGATGGATCATACAAATTATTCCAAGGGTTGACGGCTATCTTTACTAGCCACTGGCTTTTAAATCACTATATCTTGTAGTTTGCTTTATAGGTGATATTGAGTTATGTTACGAGTCAAAATTAATGATCAAATTGTCCGGCTTTGTATCCGTGGTACCAGCATTTTGAGCTTTACATCAGTTCTTAGTAATGTGAGATCTACATACTCGTATTCCTGGAACTTACGCCTCATATGCAACATTTTATTATTAAATTTCAAGTGAAAGCAAAGCAGAGTATAAATGTAGTCAAAATTTTATTTCAACAAGTTGTCCACTTTAAATTTAGTTTAACTTTTTTGTTTTTATATTGCTTAATTAAATTTTTTGTGTGGTAAAATAACAAATGATTGCTGTTTTTTTTTTAAACTTTTTTATTTATTAAATCAAAAGAGAAAAAACCCACCAATTTATTGCAGGAAATTACAAAATTATATTGAGCCTTCTATTTTTTATTTATTATTATTTTTTTTTTTTTATTTATTTCCTTAAACAAATGACATCATTAACCCTTATTTCAACCAATTCGACACAAAACTCAAGAGAAAATAATTGCCAAAAATTTAACTTTTAACTTTTTTAGAACGAAGAGAAAATTTCTACTCAAAAATTAACTTTCTTAAGTGTCTGTATTTTGTACAACTTAGTAAAGTACACCTCACCACAAAGAGATACTCACTCACACTATATTTTGTTGATCCTATGAAAAAGATGGACTCCATTTCCATTGCCATAAAAAGAACTCAACAATTTTGAGTTTAATTAACAGTAATTTGTTGTTTTTGGTATGTTTGCAGAATGGTCTTAGTAGTTGAGGCACACCTATCTTTACTGCCCACCCATTATGGCAGCTCCGCTCCTTTCCCATAGAATTTGTATAAAGAAGAAGAACTGGATTGCGCTCATTAGTTCTTCACATTTGCTGCTCGTATTACACAGACAACAGCAACAACAGCAGCAACAGCAACAATAACAACAACATTTTTTACTACCAACTTAACGATGATATTTATATGTCTATAAATGCGCCATAATAACGTTTAAACAAGCGCCTCTGGAGCACGCAACGATAGAACTAACAAAAAGTGGAGGACTGTTGTGTGGTTGAATGAATGGGGGATGGCAATGGATGGAACTTTGTGAAAGCGAACGAAAGAGTTTCCTTTAACGTTATAAGTACCAAATGGGATGCCAGAACATACATATATAAAGAACTTTGAAGTACGCCATTAAAAAAATAAACAAGCAACTAGGAATAAAAATTTGTACATACATGTGTACGTACATACATTCATCTAGATACATAGAATACTTACTTACATACAAATACTTGGATATTCACATAGATCTTTCTGCTAGCTTCCCATAGACACGCATACTGCTGATACATGATAGGCCGGTTCGCTTTGCTACTCAACAGGACATTGACTCCTTTTTACAGCGGCACGGGTAATAATGATGACGTTGTCGTACTTCTTGTTGTTGTTGCTGCTGTCGGCGACGGCAAAAGTAATTTATTTCGCAAACGCACAGAGATACTCACTAACATACTATTACAAACTCGCTTATGGAAAGATTTCTAGGAGCAAAACTTGTTGAGAAAAAACTTTTTTTTTTTTATTTGTAGAGGGAAAGAAGTGTAAACTTTGGCATTTTTCCTAGCTTTTTACTAGAATTTCAAGTGAGTAGAAGTAGTAGTAGTAGTAGTAGTAGTAGAGAAAGAAGGAGCAGCCCATAAGTATGCAATGGCACATAATTTTTGTATAATTTATATGCAAACGAAGATTTGTTTACTTTTGCTGCTACACAAACACACTCTGTTTGCCTCTTGTGTTTTCCGAAAGGACACTTTTTATGCTTTTCATAAGGCGAGACATTTGTTTCTTTTGGATTTGTATAAACCAAGAAATTCAATGAAGTTCAAGGACATGTTTTGTGTACAATACAAGAAAACAACACTCTTGCTCAGAAGCCAAGAACCTTGAATAGAAATTATGTTTTAATTTTTCATAATTGAAGTGTATTTTATGATTTTCATTCAATTTTTTTTAAAGCATTCAAAGGACTTGTGTTTATTTTGCATAATTTTAAAAGATATTTAGCATCCATAAAAACTTTGATGCCGATTATATTGTCAATGCAAAATTATGTATAGAATTTGAACTACAATTTTTGAAACATCTAAAACCTCAAATAGTAAATTTTAGATCAGCATCAGTTGTTGCGACCTTCACCCTTCTTTTGTTTTAGCTTAACAACTCTATTTGATATACTGAATATCAGATTCTAGCAAGTGCCAATCACATCAAAACTCATGAAATAATAAACAAAAAAATCCCATCAGTTATCTATAATTCAATCAAACTATGTAAAAAATATAATATTCCAGTTATTACCATTGCAGACATAACACCATAGAAACCATTCTGGTATCTCCCAACAAAACTGACACTACTCACTACTCCACATTCAGTAAACTCTTTTGAAAGATCAAACACTTATGCAAGAACTACAGTTTTGTCTACACTGACGGATCCAAATCTGACTATGACACCTCATTCGCTTTAACAAACGAAGAGATGGAATTCAAAATTGGACTTTTACCCCCTTACTCCACCATCTATGCTGCTGAAAGTATCTTTTGAAGATTTTTCCAATAAATATGAAAATGAAAAGTGACAAAAATCAAAATGTCATGATGCTTCAGAGTATGAGTGTTTATGTAAGAGAGAGATGAAAAATGCTCTACTGATGTGTGTTTTTACGACGAGCGTACGAACAAGTGGTCGATTGACCGAGCGAGCGTCTATTGAGAAGGGAAGGGCTCGGGTCGCTCACTAATTGTCGTACGTAAAACCAAAGGCTTTGCTTTCATTTGTGTGCGTGATCTACACGACACAGATCTCGCATATAAATTTGTGTGCTTGTCACTGAGACTTTGCTATTATATGCCATATAAATAAATACGTTGATACAAGGATTTTTAATTGATAATTTGTTTTAAAATCAACAACAAAACATGGAACAGCAATACTTAGTTGTTATATTTACGATAGATGAGGCATAATACTTTTTGTTTTTGTATCCATGTCTTTCGGTTGCATTTCTTCCAACTGAAGTGTTTCAAGTTTTTGTAAGTCGTCAGGTAATTTCGTTAGGTTTCCCCCAGCGCACTTAACATATGATAAGTTTGTTTAGTTGCAATCATTGGATAAAAATAATTCTCTACATCGAAGTTTTCGAAATTCACATGGCAGTGGTTGCCATGTTCAATTTGATTGGGAATTATTTTTGTGCCTTGTTGTATTTGAAGCAGTCTCTTAACATTTGCCAAAAATCGGCAATTGCCTTCATGATTGAAGAGTCATACTTATTCTTTAAACGCTACAAAATTCAGCCAATATCCATTGATTCTTCGCTAATATCATAATTGTCCGGTATAGTGTATTCAACTGGATTCAATAAATATAAGAAATATAACTTGCATTGAACGGTAATTTGAAATTCCTCAAACTTCGTTAGGCAATTTGTTTCCCGTCCGAGTTTACCATCACGGAGTTGTCTAAATTTTTTAGCAATAACTTGGCTTAATTTTGCAGATTTGGCCATTTTGTTTTTCATAAAAATTAAGAATTTTAATAATTGGAATATAAAAAAAAAAAAACACCAAAAATAAATAATTATGAGTAAATAAACGGAAAAGCAACAAAAGTAATTTTAGTCTGAAAATTCTTAAGCGAAGAGAAACGAGAAATTATTTGATTACCAAAAACAAAGACTCATGTGTAAAACATGTAAAATAATGCTTGTCATAAGGACCCCTTACAACACCGCCCATCTTAATTAAATTGAACGAAAAATAAATCACTTTTAAGACACAGAAAATGAAGTACAATATCAAAATAAACATTACAATTTTACAAATAAAACAAACAAAAAGTATATTACTTTCCATATCAATAAACAAAAACAAAATAATAAATACGAAGATGAAGATTCAGTGTTGCACAATGTAACTTTGGAAACACTGAAAACACCAGCAGTTTTAATATAGATCGGGTTAGAAGACTACCACCAGGTATTGTCTATTGTGTATACCTACTGCTTGCATTACTTCCTCAAACTCATTGGAATGCTACGACAAGCCTTGAGACTGATAAGATTTACCAAGATGCAAGATTTATTCACAAACTAAATCAAAAAAAAAAAAAAAAAATAAACAAGAGTTTGCGAAAATATAAACACTAAATAAAAGCAGCAGCTTTAATATAGATCCGGTAGAAGACAACAAAAAAAAAAAAAAAACTCTACAATTAAAAATATCGTATTCTCCAACTGCAAATTTAATTTTTATTTAATAATAATGATTTACATTTAATAATAATGAAAATTGGGGAAAAATATAAAAATATGTTAGTTTTAATATCCAAATAAATCCAATGAAATAAATTAATAATAAATAAGAGTACTAAACAGCAAGTAACTAACACAACTCACGACTGATTATTTCCTCTTAGACCTATTCTCAGAACAAAAGAATTAAATAAGAAAATTTACATTCAATCTGCTTTTCACTTTTCAATGTATTTAACATTTTGAGGAAAAAGAAATAAAAGGACTTTTAGCAACACCCACGGACACTCATACAACAAATAATGACCACGCACAACATTCTTGTTTTAAAAAGTTCATTGAGAGCGGAGCGGATTCAACGGCAAATGTGGCAAGACACGGTTAGCAATGTCATGCCCTTATTTTGAGAGCAATCCTTGACAAACTGATCAGTGATGTCTTTTTTCGGTTTTAGAACTTTATTTTAATTTTTAAGAATTTCTTAAAAACAAAAAAAAAAACGGCGTTTAATAATGTTGGCAGTGGATCGAAAGTTTATATCCTATGATTCTTGGCTTGACACATTTATAAAAATTAAATATTTTCCTCTTATAATAAAACTCCGTCTTCCTAGCAAATTTTTCTTTGAAGATTTGTTTAGTTTCCCAGAATTACCAGTGACTTTGATCATTGATTCTTTAGATTGGTTACAGAAACTGAGGATGACCTTACCATCAATTTATTTAAACCATTCTCCTCCTTTTCTAAATGCAGGCTTTACCAAAGACCGTATGGTTTTTAGATGAATCGGCTTTTTTTTTTTTCTAGCAAACTAAAATTAACTAATCTGCAAGAAATGTCCTTAATCCTTTTTAAGAATGGACATTTCTGTTTGGTTATACACTTCGTATTGATTCCGTAGCTGAGTGCATAGAACAGGTGACTCGCAGGTTCGAATCCTTCCGAAGCAATATTTTCCGCTTACTTATCACTTACAATTAAAATTTGCTCATCGTAGCAACAAGGTGAAGTAAAACAACATCTCATCTAAATATTAAATATTGGCTTTCTTGTTTGCCATTCATTTTGTTGAAGAACTCAAATATAATTAAAATCTTATTAATTTGTTGACATTCACTTTCCATACTCAATTTAGATTCAGAAATGTTTCTGTTTTAAATTTCAAAACACGAATTTAAAATTTAGGGATTCTCATTAATAGCCACTATAAATCCCTTGACAGCCTCAAGTTATGTCAGTCCTTAAAAAGAATCCATTACATTGGTAAACTACTCATTTTTGTAACCTGAAATTATCATAAGTTCAAAGCCAAATAGAAAATAATAAAAAAAACAAAAAAAGAATTTGCATGACCTAAATAATGTTTACTTTATTGAGGCAACTTAGCAAGCATTTCCATGTAGGCTTTTTCACCTACATCTATACTCCTATATAGGTATGTTTATGCCTCTTATATCCCTTGGCATAATAGAGAAATCTAAAACTTTTCTGAAAATTATTAGTCAACATAACCATTAATTACACTCAAACACAAAGTCAAACACACACATCTACAGCAATTCCTACGCCTCTCCATTCACAAATTGACTAAACTCACATAACAAACACGCCTTTCTTTTGTAGTCACCACCTCCAACATCCAGTTATGTATGTATGTATGTATGTATGTATGTGGCTAAGCAGCCACAAAGTATGCAGCAAATATGTGCGCTGAGGTTTATGCGTTGTACTGCTTCTACTATTAATGCTGCTTTTTTTTACTCCTCTGCTGCCTCGAATGTTCACTCACCTGCAAAGAGTTTAAAGAAAGAAAAATTTTATTATGGAGAAGAAAAAGGAAATAGAAAAAAAAAAAAAATATTTTTAAGACTTCACGCATAATTAACACTTTATTAGCTTTGTTTAGGTTCACATGACTTTGACTTTTGTGTTGTGTGTGTTGCCCTTAAGGATTTTGTTGTTGATTCAATAGATTTTTTGTTGTTCTGAATATATACATTTTCTAGTCTTAACATTTGTAAAGCTTTAAAGAACTTAAATATGTAGATTCCTAGTGTTTGTTACATTTGAATATTTCATGTTGAAAGCAAAGCCAAAAGCAACAATAACAAATGATTTACTATTTTTGTTTAATGACAAAAGACAAATGAATTAACAAATTAAAAGTAATTAATTTTATCACAATCTTTAGAATATTAAAAATAAGTATGTATTATAGTTCACTCAAGTTTCAAGGTATCATTCTTGCCTTGCCACTTGCCACTTGACACTTTTTGTTTATTATGTCAAACATTTAGAAAATTGCGTGCTAACCGCACATCAATTATCGTTAAAGCAACTTCATTACTTTCAAAGTTGTAACTACTAAGTACGAGTATTTCAGCTGGGCATGTCTTCTTCATTTACCTGATACTTTATATTACAATACTTTATAACAAATATAGTACGAGTATCTAAACAAGTGTCATACTAAAAGTTCTATAAGAGAGAATCTATAGAAAAAATGAAAAAAATTTATAGAAAATTTCAACATACCAAAATTGTTGGACAAAGCACACGCACAAATACACCTTAAATCTAAACTAAGGACTGAAAATATCCCCATCAGTATCTAAGTCAATCTGACACCCTCACAGTTGCGTGCCTTAACTGTCTTTTTCCTTGGAAGTTTCTTTTTTTCCCTTTTAACCATCTCCTTTCATTCTTTCAGAGGCATATTTTCTTGACATTCCTTCGAAGTAAGCTTACAAATTTAATAAATAAAAAAAAAGAAACCAAGCAACAGGCTCCATCATCTAGCAGAAAAGCCCCAAGTCCATGTCACCCACCCATTTTAATGGTCCTCCGACTGACTTTCTTGTCTTTCTTTTTAACTTTTTTGCCTTGTCCTTCTACTTCCTTCGACTATTTATTTTTCTTTGTGTGTTAGTGACGTCTTAAGTGTGGTGCATAATTTTTGATAATTCAATTAAGATAAGCTGATATTTGTTGTCTGTCTTTGTGTCTATCTGCTTGTCTGCCTGCCTGCCTTCCTATCTCTCTGTCTTTGTGTCTCTTTGCGTGAGTGTATTTGTATATACGTGTGTTTCAATTAAGTAATATTAAGCTTTTCTTCTTGCTACTATGTTGTCCTATTCTGTTCCATTTTGTTTTTAAAGAAAATGGCTAAACGCATTTAAGGCGGCAGCGTGGGGTTTTCTTTAGAGATAAAACTGTGCAAAACAATCAAAACAAAGTGTGTGCAGAGCAAAAATAAGATGAACATGAAGTTAACCAATAACATTTAATGATTATTAACTTATTTAGCATTTTTAGTGTCTTTATTTTAAAGTTGAAAGTCATTTTGGTTGTAGATTGATAGAATGAGAAGCACAGACTTACCACACACACACACACACACACACACACACACACACACACACATACACACAGTCATGGAACCAAAATCTGTTTGTATGATGATAGTAGGAATGATTGTTTAAAAGTGATTAACCTCGTATGGGTAATGCTTTAAATAGCACAAGAATTAATTAAAGAGGATGTAAAAGCTTGGAATTCAATTTTTTAAATGACATGAAATTGAGAACAGAACAAGTTGAACAAATTTAATAAAAATATTTCATTCAAGGCAACATAAAAACCAAAATATATGTAGTTTAAAATATTTATTGTAGTTTATTAAGTTTAGATTTATGTATACACATTATTTATTGTACATTCATATAGATTAATTATTTATTGTAGTTTATTAACTTAGCTAGAACCCGGCTTAACTACCTGCGCACTTCATCTATTGTATTTTATTTATACACATTGATCTTTTGAACCTTGTTTCAATGAAAACTTATCAAATAAGAGTATTATTGTAGGATTTTCTTGATTCTTTGAGCGAACGTGAGCGACCGCAACCTGACTCGATGAACCAACATAAGAGATTAACTCCCCCGAACGATCACCAGTCACTCTCGCGCACTCGGAAGTCCTTACGCTACAGCGTTGCCATGTAAGACAATCCGCTCCGAGCCTCCTTGCCAGATCCTACATATATTAAGCAGCTTTAGTGATCAGCTTATTGATATTACTTTTAGAATATTAATAAGTATTAGAACTGCTCTTTCAATCTGAATCTGTCAACAAGTCTTTAGAAAAACCAAAAGGTTGCGCTGGTGGCATAGATAACTTTTTCTGTTTAAGTGTAATTCATCGCTAATCTTTCGTTGAAGTCTCAATAATATTGAGCACATATTTTCATTTTTATTGTTAATTAAAGCAACAAAGTTTTGTGCATTAAAAAAAATGGAAAAATGTGAATTTTGAGTGCTCATCAAGTATTATTTCTTGCGTAACTAAACTATCTTGGAAACCAAGGAAAGACTTGATAAATACTATGGGGATAGTGCACCATTAATTTCAATGAAATGATTAAATCAAATCTAATGTAAGCTTAGTTTTCATACTTGAAGTTAAACAAATAGCACCAAAATATTGAGGAAAATAAGCGGATGCTCTGATGTAAATACAAGCAACTGCTCTATTTACGCTGCAAAGATACGAGAATTGTTAATTAAACACTATCCAAGAATATAAATTCTAGTCATGTTACCAAAAGTTGCAACAAATATGGAACCAAAGCAGTTTAAATAGCAACCACTTCATAGACCTTCATAACAACAAATCTAAACCATACAAACATAAAACGATACTTTAAACTAAATATTCTCCTATTAAGTTAACACAAAATATTACCATTTGGAAGATAATAATGCTGTTAAAATAGTATTAAATAAATTTCCACGCAAAGAAGAAATTACTATAATAAGGCTATGTTTTAGACACACAAGACTGACCCATAGACAACGATTTCAACGGAACATAAGCAAACAATTCCAATATTGTAACACCACCATATTATATTGTAAATGAAAATTCATCGTTCCTAAGCAAGCCCTCACCTTAGTATTACTTATCTGATCCATCTTCAGAGAATTTTCAAGTTCTTTAAAATAGCAGACATCATTCACCTATTAAATATAACATAAATCCCTAAATTATATGATTTACTCTCCTTATTGTATTTCCTTTCAAAAAAGATTCAACAAAAATTAAATTCTTGTATTTGCAATATTCATTACAGTTTCGTCTTTTATATTTTGTATTCAAAAGAACGATTAAAGAATGAAATGGCATAAGTAGATTGCTTCAAGCTCAGTATTACTTGATTTGTTATAAAACTACAATAGGATTAACAAATATAAACCGAAATCAAGTGTAAAAAATGGTTATTTGAATTTCGTTAACTTTTCATTCTCCTTATCCAAGATCCAAGTAGGAGTATTAATTCTCTTTTTGTGTTTTACAAATCACAGTCTACTTAATATATTGTAAGTTAAATTGAATTGAAAATTTCTTGTAACCCAATTTAGTTTCACTTAACAATTACTACCAACTCAAGCGCACTCAGTACAATCAACGGAATTAGGTGAAATTTATCAAAGTACTCGTACTACTACAATATATAATATATTTCATGCCAACTATGCATTTTTCAAATATTTCGTGCCTGCAATTATGATTATTGATTTTTTCCTACAAACACAAACATAATCGTAGATTGCCAAGATTTGCTATAAATGCAAAAATTCCTTTTATTAAAGAATTGAACTGAAAACTTTTTGGTAAACATTTGCAAACCCAAACAACCAACTACCCAATCAAAGAAAATTGTATAGTTTATCACAAAATGCATCTAAAATAATCATAAATATTTCAACAGCCAAACACTTGAAAGTTTATTTTTATATTTTTTTATTATGTTTTGTTCTTTTACTGCTCTGGTTCACTTTTAAAGTGGTTTTCATTTCATTTTCATTACTGCCGCCGCAGTGATGAAGGCAATGTTGGCCACTTGAAAAAGTGAAAATTACATTGGCATAACAGAACAATTTTCAACAAACTCAAATATAATTCACATGCATTCAGTTATGATTATGATAAACGTTTACAACACATTTCACTGATTTAGTGTTTCGTTTAGGTAAAAGTTGAAGTTCGTTGAAAATCAATAAAAAACAGTTGTGAGCGGCTATTGCCAAAAAGTAGACTACAGTTTTTTTTAAATTGGTTTTTTAAGTTGTTTTATAGGTTAGTTCCTTCTTTGATAAAAATCAATGTAATCTGAGAAAAAATATATCATAACTTTGCTAAACTTCTTAAGTTAAAAATTCCATGATTGAAGAGCATTAATTTTGCTCTTGTCAAGTTTAAGTAAAAATGTCTTGTAAATCATTATTTTAGAAATTTTATTAATTAATAGATAAAATTATTTGTTTATCTTTTTATTAAGGGGTGAAATTTTCAATTACAATACAATTGATCTCAATTGTTTAGAGATAAAAATCTTATGACCTTTAATATTTAACACTAAATTACTTTATCAAAAGTGTGTTTAAAGATGTAGCCTGAAATTTGAAAGAAACCTTATAAACTTAGATGAATCCAGGTGCATAAACATAAGTAGTTTCTAAGCCAGTTTAGTGATGACTTTTCTTTCATGCAAGGTCAGAAATCTCATAATTCTATATGAACCATAATAATCAGACATGGTCAGACTCAAGTACTTTATTTGCAATAATTATGCCGAAGAGAACGGATGCAAGGCACCTTCTATGTTCTGATTTTCCCACATTCTTGTGAAATGAAACTTGACTTTATGATGATGAAGAAAATGACTCAAAACATTGTCTTCCTTAAAGCACTGTTCATTATTAAGGACTTTCCATTGATGAGGTACAAAAGGATTTAAATGTTGGTGCCAATATTGTAACCGCTCTTTACTTACGCTCTTTACGCTCTGACTTATGTTAGCGAAGTATGCTAATGATACTGGTGAATACTGACAATGATCCGCCCGTAGCCGCAGCCTTCCTATAGAACTACAGAGCAGTGAATGAAGAGGTGCAACATAAGCTTCAACGCTGAGAATTCACACACATCACATTCACACTAAATCACATGACATGTCATTTGCTAGTCAAAATCGGGAATATCAGTCCAAGCAGAGTTACCGTAAAGTATCTTTGCTTAACCCTTGACAGGCATCCCACTTACTACTACTAAGAATGAGTTGACTTCTCTGACCGAAATCATACATAATAATCAGTCTGAAGCCGATATGGAACTCTGGTATACAGTTTCGGAGCACTGCTTCCAATTTATATATAAAAATTCTTCAGAAGTTTCAATTGAAGGTTTGCCGAGTCTTGAAGATTCCAATTATCAGAAAAAAGATCATCATGCACAGCAACAGTCACAAAAACTCACGGTTGGAGGAACATGATAATCAATCGGCAATCAACTCCAAGAATTGTTAGCAAGTTTTATTGTTTTAAGACTATTCGATTATGCTAATTTAATTTAATGCAACTAATTTTTAACTAATTCAAATTTATTCAAATTTCAAAATAATAACAATTATATAATCATCATACAATAATTTGTGCATGTTTATTGAATGAAAAAATTAACTTTTTCGCATATTTTATTGTCTAGACAAAAGCTAAAAGCAAAAATATCCAAAGTGCTCGTACATATTTAAATAAAAAGTTCAAAAAACAGCAAGTACAGTCTCTCCAACGCAGCCAGTCCATCAGATTCCTTAAACCACACCACCACCATAATTCTGAAAGCACTTAAAATTCCATGATTTGGTTGAAATTCACTTGCGTAAAAGAAGGGCGCTACAACTTTATGCAGAATTATTATTATTAAAAATTGTTTTCGCATTGTTTTTTTATTAAAGTTATTAAACAATTTTAATCCCCAAGCACACACACACACACACACACACACACACACACAAGCAGTCACTCATTAACTCAAATATACATTGCCTAAAAGCAGACTATATAACTTTGATTTTTGTTTTTGCTTACTTTTCGGGGTCCTTCCCCCAAGTTCACTGTAAGACTCTACAATCTACTCTAGAAAATAAATAATTTTTTTGCAGTTTGCTTTCTTAAGCTTTGATTTTTTTTTTTCAATTTTCTTTTTTTTTTTATTTCTACATTTTATCGACGTTCTATAGACTTTGTTTGTAGTCTTTTTTCCTTCAGTACTCTGTTTCATTATGTTCTGTTCTGTTCTGCTTTGTTTGTGTATCCTTACCAAGCAAATTGTTTAGCAAAAATGCGATTATTATTGTTTGGTTGTTGAACTTGTATACTTATGTTGTTGTTGTTGTTGCAATTGTTGTTTTTTTGTTTTCTTTTACTGAAGGGAAAATGATGAAAATCTATTTCTTAATGCAGTTAACATGTAACATCCTCACTAAACATACTGTAAACCCAGAAAATAATCCAGAAATATGTTGCATACTTTTGTAAACAAATCATGAAGGTTTCAGAAAAAACAAAACAAAGAAAATTATCAATACCAATCAATTCTTAGAAATCCTTTAATTAATGTATTGCTAATATGCAAAGTCCTTATGAATTAATGTATTGCATATTAAAGTCCCTTTAAACTGAAACTCATCTATTTTAGCACTAAAAAGTAGGCAAACATAAATCACAAAACAAAAACATTATAAATACTTACATAGTTGTATTGCTAGAAAAAACCAAAACTTCAGAATACAGTGAATTTTTCGCATAACCATACTTTGTCCTGCAGCTACGGAAAACATGCTATGAAGACATGCGCTGCATACATTATTATGCTGCGGCATGCGGCCCAAAAGTATGCCAAAGAATTCAAAATGCCTCAACATGAAATACTGGTCAAGAAGTCAAGTCTTGGATAATGTAAGAAACAAAAAACAAAAAACAAAAAAATAAACGAATAAAGCATAGTGAGACTGGCAACAGTAATAGTCACAATAAGTTCCAACAAGTGTAGCTGACTGAAAGTATGCTACACACCAATGGACGTGAGGAAGGTTGAATACAGAACAAGTAGCAATACTGTGAATTGGTTGGTCAGTCATTCATTCAATCAGTCTGTCATTGCTTTGTATACAGTATGTGAGTTATTTAGGTATGCCGAGCGCCTTTTAAGCGCAGTCACTCACAAATTAAATTTAACTTTGCCTAGTTCTAGGCGCAGTCGTGTGCTGCACGTCTGTGCTTAGAAAAGAACCTTTGAATTTTAAGCTTAATAAAAAAAAAACACGCACTCTTAACTAATTTCCTTAATTGTGTGTGTGTGTGTGCGTATCTTCTCCCGCCAGAAGGTTTCTACTTTTGAGGTTTACCAAATTAAAATTTCTTAGCTAAAGCCACGATTTTCATCAAGTTTTTCCTTTTATTTACATGTATTTCCTCCCTTTCCTCCGCTACTTCACTATTTGAGCTTTATTGTTTTTCTTTTTACGAGTTTCCATTTCGCTTTTGCATTTAAATTAAATAGAAATTCTACCAAAAATCTAATTTTAATTTCAAAGCACTCATTTAGAAGTACTTAATGATGTAAAAAGAAAAGGAAATTTCCCATACATTGCAGAAGAAGAAACGTTTGATAGACGCGTTTCTTGACTTTCCTTCTTTCTTTAAGGTGAATGCTGCAATTGGGTTTATTGTGTGACTTTCTATTTTGTTGAAATATTCGTATGAAAATCACGTACGCAGGATACCACAGAAACGCACACACACCACCATTACAAGGGAAGACAACAAAGTACACGAAATTGAAGACATGGGTTAATGGAAAAGAGGGCAAATTTAAAAAAAAAAACAAAAACACAAAAAAAAAGCAATATTTTAAACCGCAAAAGTCGGGACTATCATTTTCACCAGTGATTTTTTTGTTGTTGAGAAATGAAACTCATGTAAACCAAATAACAAGAAAATGAAATATCTTTGACTTTAGAAAATATTTTTAAAGAATTTTCTCTTTAATTGTCCCAAAATCCTTAGCCCAAACCGTGACTAATCAGTTTTTCATGTAGCATTCTTTAAGGTGCTCCAAGTCCTTGTATTGTACAATATTTCTACAACAACGACACTCACAGCGCTGTAGTCATTACGTGCCATTAAATTATTCCCTTTCCTGTGCTTTATTTAATTTTTTGTTTTAAATTTATTCCAAATTTATTTAAAGAAAAAAATAAAAATAAAATTAAAATAAAATGAAATTTAAGCATTGCAAATGAGCGAAATGCTATGCTTTGAATAATTTATAAATTCCAATTAATTTCCCATTACATACTTAGTTCCGGGCATAGACCTCTTAATATACAACATTGTTATCCTTAATGGAATTTTCATTATTAATAAATTCAATTTTTTTCTTCCTTTTTTTTTGTTTTTTGCTTTTCTTGCTTGTACTTGATTTTGTATTGATTTAAATTAAAATTCATGTAAAAATCATTTTCAATTGATTATTGAATTGTTGATTAAACTAACAAAACATTAGTCAAGCATGAAATTTTCAATTATTTAATTATAATGAAAGCGGAAATTGATTTAAAAAAAAAAAAAAAATACCTATACTCGTATATACTTTAGGGGAGTGTAGGCCATTGATCTCCTGACAGAATGATAGGGAAAAAGGTAAGTAGAAGAATTTTTTATTGCTTTCAATTAATATTGAATACTTATTAATTCTATTAGAAAAATGTTGCGTAAGAGTAGGCGTTGTGGCACGAAACACAAAATTTTAATGACATTATATAGATGATTTGATTTGAATTAAATTGAATTGAATTGAATTGGAATTGAGGCGTTAACGTGCGGTATCGATTGCATGCTGATTTAAGGCTGTAAGTTGAGACTCTTTGTCAGACACATGATTTTTCATATAAAGCTATTTTTATTCGGATGGCAAAAACTGCTGCTGCCATTTGACATAAATAAATTTACTGGCTGTAATATTCCAATATATTCCTCGTGTTCTGGTGGCTTTCGTTTTATTTTATTTTATTTTACTTCGCTTAGTCACTTCTTTATATTCTTAAATTCTTTGGTATGTATTTGGTATTGTTCTTGTGGTTGTAACTGTTTTATTGTTGTTGGCATTGCGTGTGCGTGATGAGTTTATTAATGTTGTCTTTCATTGCGTTTGTTACATTCAATTACTTTGTCGTGTCGTCTTCATTTCTATTATTTAATTTTAATTTTTATTCTATTTGTTGGGAAAATTAAGAAGTAATAGCAAGACACTGGTATCACTTAGTATATTAGTATGTTATGTTTCAAAGACTAATTAATATTTTATTTATAAAACTAGCATGCTAAAGCCACAAAGGTGTTTGCGTGTGGCCTTTTTATATTAATCTTTTTTTTATTTATTATCAGAGACAACATTTTAATTTCTTTAAAAAAGACAGTTGATAATTTTAATTGTATTTTTTTTTTTTTTTTATTTACTTAATTTTTAAAATACTTTCAATTTAATATTTTGATTTCTCTGGATTCATGAATGCAATGGATTTGGAATCAAATTAGAGATAAACGCAGTCTATTTTAGAAGAACATTAATTAACTTAATCTACAAAAAATTTGAAATTGAAAAATTGAAAATGAAAATTATGAAATTGTTTGCAATTTTGGAGAATTTTTAGTGCAATTTTTTTTTTTTAATAATATTATTTGGTTATTCTATTTTTAGATTTAGATTTCAAAACTGAATTAAGCATTGTTTTAAAAAATAAGGGAAAAACAGCTAAAGTTAGGGGACTAGTTTTTTTATGTTCTTAGCTTTTGAGAGTTAAAAAACACTCATCTTTTACCAATAAAACTTTTATATTATAGCGTTCTGTCTGTAATTGTTGTAAATACTCTGCATTTAGTTCTTAAAGTGAGTCTTAGGCCTTAGCTAGTACTCTTTTTTTTTAATTTTAATTTTAAGTGTAGTATTTAATTTTATATCTAAATAAGTTCTTAAAGTAACTGTAATGTCTAATTATTTAAATAATATAGACAAAGCTGCGACCAGACCTGAAATTAAAGACTGAACTTCATGTGTTGTGTGTGTTTTATTTTCACCGATGGAAATGATTAAAAATAAACATTAACAATTCATTGTTAAATTATTTATATATGGAAGATAATGCAACGATATATCTATTATACAAATTATTCGTTACTTTTGCGTCCCCATGGAAAAAATAATAAGCCATGTGCTTAGTACAATTGTATGAATTGATTTTATATGTTGGGGAAAAAATTTATTTCACTTATAAGTTTATACAACATTTTTAATTTTAAAAAAAGAGACACAAGCATTACAAACTGTAAAGAAAGGGATTTCTGTTAATATCAATCAAATCTATCTAAGCTAACCATTCTCTGAAAGTTTTCTGAATCTATATTGAGATATATAGAGTTTTTCTTACAGATTTATTAATTTTCAAACGCTAGAGCCTAGTAATACTAAATCTAAAATTATATATTTTTGTAAATAGAGCTAATCAAGTAAACATTTACTAACGAAGGGAAGAATTAAGGCTAAGGAACGTACGTTATAACCTTTCGGTCCATGGCCAAAACCTATGGTAGACGCCACTGTTAACAGATAATAATATAGTCACTATTGTGAAAAATGGCCCATTGCAATGGTGGCCAAATGGCCATTTCAACAGTCATCGAAGATACACAATCTCCTCCCAAATAGTTTGATAAAGACTAGCTCGTACCAATAAAGCAGGATGCATAAAAATTCAGAGGAGCCTTTGGAGCAATTCATTCGAATGGTTTAGACCAGCAAGCTACAAAATGTATTAAAAAAAATAACGAATAAAGTTATAACAAATTGGTCATTTCTACTGAAGTAAATAGTCATTTAAATCACATCTTATTTTCTCCATGACTTTGACAATTCGCATTAAGCCCTCAGTACTCTTATTTTAGCATATTTTGTATTCACTTTCAATTAGACTTCGTATAATTTATTGGTGCTCTGAGTGATTGCAGAGGTATTATTTACCTTAAAAGTTGATGTGGCTTTGTGTTGTTGTTATTTGCATTCTTTTCCAACCAATTGCATCAATAAGGAATGAAGCTTTAAATTAATATGTTCGGTGAGGCTTTGCACATGACATATCTTTTGACAAATTCGATGCCAAAATCGTTTCTCAGGTTGATAACACAGACGTATCAGGGTGCATTCACAGCACATCTTAGTTTCTTATAACATAAATCCTTGTACTATTTGCATTAAGTTGCTGGAACGCGAACTGTCGCATAAATGGATGCTATAGTAGCTGAAACTTTCTAAATTTTTGTTCAAGTTCTACCATTTTCTTCTTCACGTTCTTCGTTCTATTTAAGTAATTTCGATTTTTGTCTTGTTTTAGAATTTCCTTATAGTAAAGTGTGGATTCCAGTTTTTGTTTTGAATTCTAATGATTTTAATTAAGTACAATAATTTACATACAACTGATTCTACATACAAAAGTATAATAAAATATAACTTAAAACGATTATTCCAACAGTTCTGGCATAAATTTATTTTATAAAATACATAAATATGATTTATGAAAATTATTTAAATGCAGTTTTACTGCTTAATTAAGCGTTTCATTAAGGGGATTTTTCTCCCTTCGTTTAAGGCATTTCTAACACCATTCAAATTTCGTATTGCCCAATAAACTAATTTAAAATGTAAATTTACCATTTCTTGTTTGTTCTCTCCCCCGTTTTAAATCCTTTCTCCATTGTTACTAAGTAAACCACAAACGAAAATTTATTGTGGTCGGTCGCATTTTTCATTCAATGCCGTGTTTCATAATTATGTGAAAGCAAAAACAACGTTTAGCTAGAAAAATAGTTGAAATCGCATGACATTCGTCGTCGTTCGCTGCATTTGATTTATTTGTTTTACGTTTATATGCAATGCATTGCATTGGTATTGGTATTGGTATTTATACTTACGTACATACGTATATTTGTATAGATGTGCATGTGTATCTAGTTATCAATGTGTGTATTGTGGCATTTTTCAATGAAGCACAAAAGTATGCAGCAAATGCCACACGCGCTTACCCAAGAGGCATCGAACGGACAGTGGGACAATAGAAGGACAATAGCAGGACCCTACAGGACGAACAAAATAAACGCTATCGTTGCCTCGTCGTTCGAAAGCCACTCAAAGTAAATTGAGTGTGCAGCTTTGGCGCCTGGCGCCGTTGCGCTTTGTGCACTCTGTATGGCCTCTCTTTAACTGGACATTATTGGGTGTTGCATAGTTTCAGGCTGTTGCACTTTTGCACATCTGATAAAGAGCACTGCGCTCCGCTCCATTGTGTAATACATAGTTCACTCTTTGGCATGTGTGGTCTCCGTGTGTATGCGTGTTAGTAGCGGAAGTTATTTCAGACGTTTTTACGACTTTTGTTTAGACACTTTGTGGCCCCGAGGGACTTTGTGCCCAAGGTCTGAGGTCTTTTCGTGTACCGTAATGCCGTTACTGATAATCGTTTAGCCTTTGCAGACATTTTTTTAGTTGCGACACACACACACAGACACACACACGCACGCAAACAAACAGGCACAAATGCAGTCCGGAAACGGAAGTTAAAGCGCAGTTTTGTGTTGTATAGAAGAGAAAACAAAAAAAAAACAACAAAACAAAAGTGCCACACTTGAAATATGTAAATGAAAGGCTAAACAAAAGATTTAATATCACCAAAAGTAAGTAAAAGTTTAAGCTCATAAATAATATGGAAGACTTGAAAATTAGTTTTAAATTCTAATTAAAGTTAAATATTTGCTTTCTTAAAAAAAAACCTTTCACCACATTCTCTTCAAAAACAAATCTATTGTTTTTCTAGACAACCTTGAACCCATTTCAAAATTATCCGAATACAATAGCAAAGTGTTTTTTAACTAATTTAATTAATAAAGCATCCTTGTACTTTGTGTTTGTTGTATGTACTTTCCCTCTCACAACAAACAATGCCCCAATGACGCATTTAATGAGCACTTAACTCAAATTAATTACACTCACTTTGGTCCTGATCGCCTTTGGCTGTGCTGTCTGCACTTGTAAAGGAAACTCATACTATTGTCCTTGGTTATCTGAAAGAATGAGAATGGATGCCTTAAAGTTTTCACACTTCTTCTATTATTGCTTTGCCTGCTGCTGTTTCCGCTCTGCGTGTGCCAAAAACACCTTCAAACTAAAAAGAATGTCAATGATTGAAATAAAAAGGGAAGAGGAAGAGGGAAAAAACTGTCAACAGAAACAAGTAGGTGACATGTTTCACTTGTCAAAGTTTCACATCACCAAAACATAAAAACAAAAAAAACCAAAATAACCCAAAACAACCCAACGGAAGTATGAAAGGAAGAAAGAAACCCTTATTAATATAAAATAATAAAAAAAGAAAAACCCTGAAACTTTTTCCCCTTTGCAAAAAGTGTCCTTAGAACAACATTAAAAAAAAAATATTTGGAACTGTGTGTTTAGGGGGCAAAAGTAGGATCGAACAAAGAAAAAAAAAAGATAGAATCTAATATAAAAAATGTTGTAATGCCAACAAAGTTTGGACTCTTATTTTCTCTTGACTAGCATGTTGAGTTCCTTTCCTTTCCACTCCACTCCTACGACAACTGACTTTATTTCGTGTAAATCGCATTGAGGAAGCAATAAAAATGTCGCTTAATTGCTAAAAGTTTTGCTTAGACTCTCATTATTTTATTGCATACTTTACGGCGTGTTATTGTGTTAGAGGCTGAGCTTGTCGTATAAGTTTGTGTATTGTATAATCAAAACCGTGAACATATTTTTTCCTTCAACTTTTACTGTTTCTTCTTTCGACATTTTATTCCTTAAGTTCTTAAAAAGTTATAAATCTTTTGCTTTTGTAGTAAGCGCGCTTTAAGGCTTCGGGTAGAGTCTTTTGATTTTATTATTGGTCATGAAGACGGCAGGAAATATTCATAATTCATTTTGATTGCAGCCAACTGTGGTTTGACCAAATCTGGTCGCTGGTCAATGCTTTTGAAAGTCATGCGTGACACTCAAAGACTTTCATCTTTTGGTATAATAAATAAATATTTTGTATGTGTGAACAATGGAAATAAAAGTCTTTCAACTTTGTAAGATTGTTTTTCGAACAATATTAATTTGGAAATAAGTTAACCGATATAATGTTTAGAAATGATCACATACGTGAGATATTCAATAATAATTTATTAGGTTTTATATGGAAAAGAAATTATTTCAAAAGATTTCTGGATTTATAACCCAGCGGTTCTTAAACTGTGTTATAACTGTGGCCATGCAAGGCAATTCGGACATCAATTTTACATTATCAAGTAGTCAACATTGCACCAGCAATTATTACATTTAATAACCTTCCGACTAGTTATCCGTTGCCCTTATACGAGGTAAAAGGCCGACAGGGGCCTTTCTATTTATATCGAATTTGTATGAAAACTGCATTTTTTAATTTTTTGTTTTTTGTTTTGTTTTATTATTATTTACTTATTATAAATGTATAATGATTTTTAGAAAGCAAGTACATATAAGGAAGAGTATGCGCAGGTAACAAAAAGTTAAGGTAAATTCAAAGACCTCGTTTGAAATGTGTTCAAACAATAAAACAATTTAAAACAAGCCAAAAAAACTAATCTTTCAAAATCTCAATGAAACGATTCTACATAAAATTTCCTTAGAAGACATGTAGGAGTCGGGTATACTTTCCATGTACATCAAGGAGTAATTTCAGTTCGAAAATGAAAAAGGGACCCCAGGGACCTTCTCTTTCATCGGATGGCTAAGAAGGTTAATTCAACTGTCCCGCTGTATAACTTACTCATACCTCAGGAAGACTCAGTTCGCTACCTGGGTATGGTGAATATCTGGTACAAGCACATTGACAAAACGGCTGCAACCTGTCGACAATAACAGCCGAAACTGAAATGGCTCCTGCCGCCCAAAAGACCTAAAGCCTAAGTTAGAAACTAATAATTTATAATCTATTTCATAAAGAAGATGCTCATTTCTACCCCTCATCAAAAAGTGCGTAATAATGTAATTTTCCGGGACCCGCGAATCCTCCCTGTTCGTAAGCGGATCATGTATCACACAAGCCGGTATAATGAACAGTAAAGCTCTGGCTACAAATACCTCCAGAAAAGGCTGAAACGCCTTCACTCTAATGAACTCTAGACTTTAAAGAGGATGAAGGCTCCTTTTCAAAATAGCAATTGTTTTCCTTTTAGTTCTCTTTGCCATATATTTCCTCTGTAAAGTACTTAGACTCCAAGTCATCTGCCATTATGCAGCTCTTTCGTCAAGTTAATATAATGCATCTATTAAGTCACTGCTTAGTATTGTCCAATTATAACAAAATCGGAAAAAAATAAAAGCATGGGTTACCCAAATATAAGTTGAAGGAACATTAATCTAACCACTTAAACTTAACTATACTCTGGGAGACATCCATTGTAATTTAGGATCATAACTAGTGATTAAAGAAAATATTTGATTTTGATTGCTTTGAAATCTGATTCAGCCAACAAAAAAAAATAAAATAAAATAATTCTGCCATTTCACTTCACTAACAGCTTTTAATTTTAAGAATAACTGAAAAAACTGAAGTACTCTTACATGATGTGTAACATAGTATTTCTTATTTAACTATAAATATAAACGATGTGTTGCGTGCATTCTTAAATTATTGTTCAACTTTGTTTTGCGCATGTAACTTTTTTTTATAAGTATACATTATTTAACATAAAAAAAGAAATATAAAAATAAAAGAAAAAATATAAACAAAAAATGTTATTTTATTAATTGGTTTTGTCAACCACTTAACAAAGTGGGCCATAAAAAGTAGCTAAGTTAATAGTTATGTTTCAACAACGAAAGTTAAATATACTTGTAATTTTCTGTTTCAATTAACTTTTTTTACCAAACATTCATAGTGCAGTACGAAGAGACATTATTACATTGGCATGATAATTGTAACACATGAAGGAAATAATCAGAAATCAGCAGGGCACCTGATATTCTTTGATTCACACAATTACTCAAGAAAAATGTACTCAGGTCCTTAATCTGTGTAATTTGTTAAATAAATTCTATATTTAGACATAGAAATTTTCTGAAATTATACAAAATATAAAAGGTATAAAATTTATGATGAAACTGAAACTAAAATTTATGCTGCCTTTTTTTGTTTATATTTTATAATTTTATAAAAAAAATATACACAAATATTATTTTATGTTTATGACTGTTCGTTTGTTGTTTACTTAAATGGGAAAATTATTTAAAAATGCTCAATTAAACAGCAACAATTTTTTTTTTCTTTAGAAATACTCATAAAAAGTTTTTTGAATATTTTTAAAACAATTTACTATATTGTTGCATGTACTGAGCATGTTGCAATTTACATCAAATTCAATTCGCCACTTGTGTTAGTCAATTACATAATTTTTAAAGAGTTTTGAATTTAAAGGAATTTCAATTTGTATATCAAAATTGAATTTAGATACAAGTAGAAGTGATCAGAGAAGGTCTCTAAATGGTATTTGATTAAAATAATCATGCTATTATTTACTTTGAATATCAATTTCATTAGTTTTCCTCGATCTTGTTCTCTCACTAGCAATAATTAATGAAACATTATCTCATCGACCGACATAGGCCACTCACAACTTTCCGCACCCAATTTTTAAGTAAACATCATGAACATAGTGGAAATAGTAGTATTTATGCATCAGTTCCCCTGCTTTCATCCTTATATTACTTTAATTTGTGAAATTGGATTGTAGTAGGAAGTCACTTTATTTTGATCATAATTTTATATACTTATAGAATCTGCATTGTGCAACTCTAATCCGATGATATGTTTTTAAAACGTGACATTTAAAGCTACATTTTTTATGAAGACTATTCTGTACATCATCCCTCGTGAATGAATGAAAAATCTGAAGAAATACACTATGTGATGCTTTTTACATTACAAAACTAAAACCGCTGCGGTTCACGGTGCTGAAAGACGCCTTACGCAGGAATGCATTACTCGAATCCACACCAGAAATTTCTACGTCACTGAAAAAGCCGATAAAATTTTGGAACTGGAGGAGAATAAGAAACGCAAACGATTATGGTTAATGGTCGGTGACCCTCTACAAACGCCTTCAAAGCCTGAACGGCACACAAGTTTCTATTGAGTGTTTGTTGAAATTGAAAGGTAAGTGGCTATCACGAGCCACTCTAGCACAGTAAAACCGTTAATTTGATTCTCTACTGCTCACAAATGGACCGCTTTAAGGAAGCACTCAAGGAGAGCGGCAAGAATTGACCAACAGAAAGAAGTTGTGTTCCATCATGACAAGCCCACGTCACACACTTCTTTGATAACATAGAACAAATGGACGCAACATGGTTGGGAAGTTTTGATGAATACATCTTATAGCCCGAAACTTGCACCATCTGATTACCATTTGTTACGGTCTCTTAATGATAAAAAATTGGGCCGCTGACAATCACTAGGCCAAGTTTCTCGCTGATAAAGCACAGCAAGTTCTGCACTGATGGAAAACTGGCACAAGGTCATAGATAATAATAACCAGTATCTACTTGATTAAAATTGACGTTTATTAAAAAAATTATTGTTCAAAAAATTACCAAAAACCCGTGAACATTTTTTATATCACCTAATTTAAAACCAAGTAGAGATTCAATCAAAATGTATCCTTTCTTTTAGTTCAATCTATATTTTTTTTAGCAATTTTTATTATCTCTTGAAATTTTGGATCATAAAATTATTATATGTATATCTCGGTATTTATATTTAATTACGAAATGCAACCAACAGAATCATTTTAACAAATAAAAAAAAAAAAAAAAAAAAAAACCTAGACATTTCTCAAGGATCCTTAACAACATCCAAACTACTATGGTTTTTTATATTTACACATATACGAGTACATTTCTCCTTCTAAAATTATGCAAAACTTTCACAGCAAATGACATGCTTGAGACGTGTTCATGCAAAACTGTGTATGTACAACTGGTATATGCGTTTATTTATGTACAAAGATATAAGGGTACGATTACAGGACTAAAGTAGAGAACAGTAATAGCCGATTTAAAAGCGCATTTATTGCCGATCTATTTAGCCAACTATCAAGCTGCTACTCCTGCCAACAACATAAGCAAGATATAGCAACGTAAGTGAAGCATCGTCGTGAACATGACGTTGATACATTTCCACACGTGGATATGTGTATCCTTAGTACTTCACATTTATTTATGTGTACAGAATGAAAATATGTTTGTGTAGAATATGTCATTGAAACTAATTGAAAATGCGACACATCATGTGACGAGAATCTAAGTAGCACTGAAGAAAATGGATAGTAAACTACAATCCCAGTTTCCACTTCCCATACCTTCATACCTACATACAGAACTTATCGCAGACGAAGTTTGCCATATGTGTACAATATTTTAAATAGTCCCAACTCTATTTTCTCAACACCTCCTTATCTCTGCATCATCTTTGCATTTTATTAGTAAGAATTACGAGGCAACAACATTTAGGTTCTTTTTCATATTTACCCAGTCTGAGAGTTACATCCCACCACCATACATCAACAGAGACATTCGTATGTAGTATCTGCAGCATCTGTTTATATCTTTTTAGTGAATGCAGCAAAACTTTCTTTTACATGTAAGATTCAGACTCAGACACAGCACAGCTAAGTACTTCATCTCTTTTATTTATGTGCATGATTTATTGCAAAATGACATTGATCGATTAAGAATTGATGGTGTAGAAAAGAATAGCTAAAGTTTTATACAAAAAATTACCACCGGATTTTATCTGTCTGTGTGTGATGAAAAACAGGTTTAAAGTTCAATTGTAATTATTTGAAAAGCTACCTTAGCAGATACAAAATACTGTAATCTTTACCTTGAATATCAATATATTTGATAATATTATCATCTTTATATCTGTTTAAAATTCCGCAGTGTTCGAAATTTTCCTCATCCGGCTTGACCGGTTTTGATGAAATTTTTGAAGTGAAAAGTTCTTTAGATCCATGACTTCTCACTTGAATCAATCAAATCATCAGCAAGGTGGACATCAGTCGGTAAAAGTTGGCCAAAAGCGAGAAAGAATTCAAATGTCAGCTGCCAATTTTTTATTTTGTTCACCGACTATCCTACGAAAGATAAAACAAGCAATAACGAATCCAACATGGCATTTATTGTATATAATAATTGAATCGATTGAGTGCAGAAGTACAAGTAGATAAAAACAATAAATAAATTCAGTAAAATACACTTCCAATTCCAGGGAAAGAATTTTTTCTCAAATGAAGAAGTAATTGTCGAAACTGGAGTTTATTTTGAGAGCAAAGATAAATAGTTCTAACAAAAAGTCATCGAAAAAGTTAAATGTATTGAATGTTGAATGTAGCACTTTTGAAGGAGACTCTCATGATTAATAAAGCCGAAAAAATGGGGACTGTTGAAAGAAGCAAACAACTGGAAGATTAAACATTTAGGTACAATATAATTTTATCAACTTGACAACAAACAAAGATTTCTTCCTTCAGATCTTTTCGTTTTATTTCATGCTACTTTTTTGCATCTCAGACATGTTAGAAAGATACTTAGGTACTTGTGATATATTGCAAGGATAATGATAAGAAAATAATGTTTAACGAAAGTATAATCACAAAGTAACGCATACTTTGATTCGTAGAGCGACTTCTTCCAACTTCCTTGACAATTCACAAAACGACTGCTATTTTGTTTTCGGTGATGCGAACTCATTAGTTTTTCCCTTATCCAAAAGCGGTCAAGGCACCAAAAGAACTTCAAATAACCTCATTGGAATTGTTTGATAAATCATATTAATCGCATGATTTTAAAGGAAATTTATTGGATGAAATGTATTGATATTAAAAGCAAAAGGAACTGTTACCTAGCCATTTATAAACTTGGGTACATTTCTTGAAAAGATTATTAAAACTTTACTCGTTTTATTTAATATTTTGAAAATACAAGTGTGCAAATTCAAAAATTGAAAACTGAAATGAATTATTTAAATTAATTTTTTTCTCCAATATTTTTTTTTAGCAATAAATTTGTATAATAAATTCCATTTTATGGTTTCTGCCATTTTAATAAATTTTACAAATTCATTGATTACAGAATTATATATTTTCTTTCTCTCTTTCTCTTTCTCTTTGTTTCTCATTCATGTTATTCCCCTCTCTATATACCCAATATTTTCCGATAAACTTGCACCAACTGAGTTTGATTGACTGTCTGTCAATCATGAATGCCAATATTTTGTAGTTATTTATTTACTTTTCATTTAATTTCAAAACTTTTTGTATTTTTTTTAATTTTTTGTATATTTTAACCAATCAACTGGAAGTTACCTATAAAATTATTTCTCTCAAACCCATCCCCCATTCCCTGCTCGACATTCTTTTATAGTTTGTAGTTTTTTTTTTTTTATGTAGGAGTCACCTTTTCTTATTTTATGGAATTTTTATGTTGCCTTTGTGCACTTGGCTTAACCACCAAATTAAAATGAATGCAAATCAATAAATTTTTGGTTTTTTTAACCTCAAAAAATTGCATTTTCCTATTTATTTCCCTCACAAAATTTTGGTTGAAAAATCAATGCATCTTTTACTGAAAGCTTCTTTTTTCTATTTTTTTTTTTTTTCTTTGACTTGTACTAACATAATTTTTGAAGTGTGGTAAAAGTTAAAAACAAGAATTAAGGTCAACATTTTTTAAATAAAATCTCTTATTCATATTTCATTAAAATTGCATAATTTTTCATTTACAATAGTTTTTATTAAAAAAAAAAAACTCTTTTCAAAACATCAACATATTGAGTGAGTCTGTCAGTTTGTCAGTCAGTCAGTCAGTGAGTCTTGCCTCATTAGTTTAATTTAAGAGGCTTGAGTTAATAGGTTCGTCGGTAGCAGCAACACTTGTTGTCCATATTTCTGCTGCTCCATTGTCATGGACATGATGATGATGGGGCTGGCTGGTTTGATGAGACTACTACTTACTTATTGCATTGCTTGACATTTCGACACGTAGTTCTTTCTTCTTTCCTTGGTGCTTTCATGATGCTTCCATGTCATGATGCTTAAACCCAATACGCTCAACAACAAAAATAAAAAAAAGAATCAACAACAGAAGCAGCAACATTTGCCATTAAACAAAGTTGAAAGCTGCGAGACAAGCGTTAAAGCACGTTCTGGGTCTATGCTTTCCACTGCCTCTGCATTTCTCATCATGAGACTCACCCTGCTACCTTGAACGGTCCAAATACTGTTGCATTTTCTCAACTCATTGCTTGGTTACTTGCTGCTTTGCTTGCCTGAGTGCGCCTGCCATGCACATGCTGCAGTAACATCATTGGCATCGTCCTCATCATCATCATCATCATTATCATCATTATCATTCAGCCTGTGCCAGTCTCATATCCTTTCTTCGTTGCCCATACTTTTCTCTATTTGCTTTTGCCAGCATGTTTATCCTACTTCGTATGAAATTCAAGTAGTTTGCAGTTTGTTCACTCGTTCGGTTCATTCACTCGTTTCCTGTTTTTCAATGTTTTCACAGTTTAATGTCAAAAATATTATACTATTTTCTTTTCTTCCTTGCTGCTGCACAAAATGACGTTGATGATATTTGGCGTACTTTTGGCGCACCCTACACCCCATATTAATACAATAGTTAGTTACTCTCTACCCCAATGGTGATCATGGTATTGTTGGTCGGTCCAAAGCATCTAATGAACTTGTCGAGTAGTGACAACGACTCTGTTCTTCCTTCATTCATTCGTTCATATGGTCTGTCTATCAGTCTATCTTGCTGACTAGTAGCCTCCCTGCCTGCCTGATGGCTGTTTGGCTTCACTTCATGCTCAAAGTGCTAATTAGAAATACGTGCTGGAAATATGCACTACCAAGCAGTAGTGGCATCATCGTCATCATTGTCGTTATAGAATAGAAAAGCAAGAAAAATAAATGTAAGCACCGAGCGAGCTACTTTTTTATGCATATAGATATAAATTTTAATATATATATTTATGTACATTGGTGTGTAAATCCTTATGAATGCAAAAATTGGCAACATTATGGCGTTAGTTTTATATGTCAGTTTAGTTTTGCCTGATGTTTGTCAAAAGGAATGCGAGTGCAGGATAACTTTGAAGTTGCTGCGATAGAAAAGAAAAATAAAATCTAAAAGTAAAGCCATGACACAAGCGTTGAGTTGTGCATTTTAATGTCGTTTGATTTTGTTGAGCTTATAAACTTTCCTGACACAAAGACTAATACAAGTTTGATGTTGAGTTTAGTGACCTTATTTTACATATACGAGTATAGATATTGTATATAATACAATAAAGTAATAGTAAACTATAAAAATAAACAGGCAATCATATTGTTCAGATTTTTCATAGATACGAATATTTATATTTCAAGCATTGTTTCTTAACCACAGAATTATGTATTTTAAATATTAAAACTAACAAATTTGACGGCATACCAATGGCAGCTTAAGGCATATAGTACAACTCCCATGAATCAGTTTATCATTTACAGTCCTCAAGCATCAAATTCAAATATAGATTTTCATTAATCTTGAAGCAATTGTTCGGCATTGATGGCACTTTTCAACAACTTAGCATACTAATGTTGCCTTTGGGTAGAGACACATTGAAGGAAAGCTATTACATTGTGCTACTACTGAGTATGAGGGGGAAACTATAGAAAACAGATTAGGAAAATTTGTAAACAAAGATTATTTTGAAAAATTAAAAATTGTGGTAAAACTAAGAAAGACTTTACAAGTGACACGTGCCTAAAGTTTTAAGAAAATCCTCAAAGGCCAAATAATTCTTGTTGCTTAAAAATATTACAACTTTTCTTATGTAAATCGATTTTTAAGAAGTATTTGCCTGAGGTCTTTTAAAGGAATTTTTGTATATAATTTAAAGCGTCATCATTCTTAAACGTCATGAGAGATATGAAAAAAATAACGCAGTTTTGAAGTGTCACACACAGACATGTACACACTCATATTGAAGTAAAAGTTAAGAACAAAAAATCGGGAGAGAAATGGCGATTCTGATAATACACATATCATAACAATATTTGCTTTATGTTGTTCGCGTTCAGTTTGCTTTTTCCACACAATTTTCATAGTAAAGAAAAACCAAAATGGCGTTAGAAATATACCACTTAACTTTGTTTTTTTTTTTTGTCATTTCCGTAGTCCTTTCTATTGCTCTTCAAAGGTTTCAACGGTGTGCAAACAAAATGGCGTTTAGCATGTTCGGCAGTTTAGTCGTGTGTATGAACATTTAACAACATACTATATATACTTTATAGATACATAGATACTCATAGATATTCTACAGCTCGCGTGTGCAAATATTATGCTATTTCCGGCCAAAGTGGTTTTTGATAGTCGACGTCGTCGCCAATGTCATTCGTTTCGTTCGCTTTCCTAAAGCTTCTTCCCTAACTTCATAAATTTCCCCAAATGCCATTTTGAAGGATTCTTCAAAATATCGATTTGTTATAATTCAAACCTTCATCTTCTTCGCATTGCCTTATCATCGGGAGATAGGAAAATATTCTTCATCATCGTACACATATCGAAGATTGTGTGCTGTTTACAAACGATTTAACTGCTTATTTGTGGTTATAGTATATGATGTGATTGAGTAAGTTAGTTGGTATATGTGTGTATATCTGTGTAAGCATATATTCCCCATAATCAGATTGCTTTTTGATAGTTGATAGTTATAAGGTGTTTCGAACGTTTTGATTTTAATTTCTTTATTTTTCTCTTTAATATTTTTCGAAATTAAAAATGTATGATTCGTTTTAGTGGTTAGTTAATTTTTGATCTATTCAATTCTTCCATGAAACTAGTATAAACTTTGTCTTCATAAGTTCTAGTCATATGAATGTTTGTTACAATAAATGAAAAAAGAGCTTCGCTCTAATATAAATTTTAATTGTAAAAGTGAGGTAAATAAAGAAATAAAAAGTTTTTGTTAACCTTAAATATAAATTATCAATGTCTCTAAAAGAAAAAATATGGTATGTATTCGAATTATTTATTCTTTTCAATGCAATATTACGTATACGACACTAGTGCCACTAATATATTTTTTTAATAAAATACTTTTATTTACAATTAGTTAATGTTTTGAGTAGAACAATCATTAAATCACGATAGATAGTCATAACATAGTCAAGTCGATTTGAGTTGCATCCGATTTTGTTGGAGATCTTATTGCAAGTCAAAAATATATAGTAGTTGACTTGCTTTCGCCCACCTTGTTAGTCATTTCGCAAGTTGACTATAAGTTTCACAGCTGTGAACTTCCTGGCGATGGAATGTTGCTTTTACAAGTGAAATTTATCCCACTATTTGCATTTCAACTTATTGCAATGAGAACAGTAGCCTTTAACTTTTAAGTACAAACTTGATTTCGTTGCTAGTTTCATAATTTAGCATTGAACACACTCTTGCTCTCTTCAGTTATTGTACATCTTATTAATATTCTGTGTTCAATAACTATTCGATGCACATGTATGTATGTCCCCACAAGACCCAATGATTTAGGGGAACCTTAAACTAGGGGATATTTGTATTTTGTTCAAGGTATGCAACTCTCATATGTTCCATAGTCTCAAACAGATTTCAGTAAGCTTTGTTATGCCATTCTTTACACCAAACTTCGATTGAAAATCTGTTTTCCTAGTGGAAACTTAATGAAAATTATAAGAAAAAAGTAGTAAGTAATAGTTGTAGAAATATTAGTACTAGGCAAAAGTTCTTTACAAACACAAACTTATCTTCTCTTATACAATAATTGTATCAATCAAAATCACCCTTCGTAATAAAGAAGGCGTTTTCCTTTAACTTGTTCCTCAGTATTTCATTTCAAGAGAAAGTTTTTATACTTAGTTCGCCTCAAATTAAAACCTTGTTAACTATTTAACTACATACATTTTACTGCTTATTTTATGTAAGGATCGCCTTTGAACCCTTTAACAAATTACTGCCAACAAAAATTGAAAAAAAATAAAAGTGAAATGAAACTTCAAGTGGAAGAAGTAAGTTTGTCAGCAACAAACTTCTCTCCTTCTCTGAGTTTAACTAAAATCTCAACAATGAAAAGTAATTACCACACAATTTATTTCCACAAAAAAGAGCCTACAACATTAAATTAACAATATGACTTACATTTAACTGTAGTAAATAAAATGAAAACTAAGTTCTTTCTAAGCGCAAGCAAAAGTTAAAGCGGCCAATTAGGCGTCGCATTCAGAACATTTTCACTTCTTTTATTTTAGTAGTCTTTTATTTTATTTTATTTTATTTCATTTATTTTTAAATAAAAGTTAAGCATCATCAACAACAGCAACAACAGCAGCAATAACATTAAATTAACATTGCTTTTTTTGTTAATTAAATCAAAAAATGTGGAACACATACACAAACACTTAGGAGCAGAATGAGTTCATGTTCAGTTTAGAAAATGTAGTACAATAATAAAGATGAAGGAAAAAACTGCAAACAACAGCAATAAAAGTAACTCTGCGGCATTAGACTTCAGTGGCCTAACTAACCTTTTTATTTTGTTCTATGTACGAGTATGTATTGTATGTCCTGTGTGTAAGCCTTATCCTGCATCTAATTACCACTAAAAGCCATCACGCCAGACAGCTGTCAACTCTGACTATAGTCAAAACTATAGGAGCGAAAAAACTAAGTTAACGTTGGTTCAGTTGAGACACGAGTGCGCTGTACTGCCTAAACATGGAGATAGAATCGAAAAGAAGAAAGTGAGAAAAGGTTAGGAGAAACTGCGAAGAGTTAAGAGTGCTTACCAAGTGTGTGGCATGCATTAACGCGGAAGAACTTGAGTATAACCAAACTGTCAGCTTAACATACATATGAAGTACACTACATTATTTTATTTTTATACTATTTCATTCTATTCGATTACAGTATATACATAGTGCACAGGCTCTCTGACGGCTGTAACAGAGTTGCCAACTCAACAAAAATTCCATGACAATTAAGATAAAAGAAAGAAAGAATGGAATGGGATGGGATGGGATTGGATGGAAAGGATATTTAAATTATGTATGCACGTCCATAAATATATGTATTTTCACATGGCATGAATTTAACACAAAGTAAGAACTAATGCCGCCATGACTCAGTGACTGAGTCAGTGTGAAAAAAACCAGAAAATTAAAAATGAAAAGCATAGTGGCAAGCAAAAGTTTTTTCACACAAACGCACACAGATATATTTTTATGGCGGCTTTTGGGATATGTGAGTGCTTCGCATATAAAAAGTGACAAAAGAAGCTGTCAGTCAGTCATTCAGTCAGCTAGCTATTCAAGTCCTTTTTTTTATATTTATGTACATTTCTAACAAATGAAAAAGTCAGACAGACAGCTCCCACGTGTGTGTGTGAGGTATGAGAGATAGTGTGAGTATCTGTGAATATGTATGTGAGTATGTGTGGTAAAAGTTCTTTATTTGTTGTTCTCTGTATGCATTTAAACTAACTTTTCTCTGTCTGCATTAAAGTTTTTGTTTGGTTTTGTTTGTATTTGAGGTGCTGCGTGCACAAACACACACACACATAAACTACCAAACAAACAAACTAACATTCCTCCGAAAAATATCCTTTGAGCTTTTGATGAAATTATCTGCTTCTAAGAAAACAGAATAAAAAGAAGTGTCTATTTACTTCTTTATTATTTTAAGTTGGTTTTAAAGTTAAAACTTGCAAAAAGTGTGTTTTGTGTCTGAGAGGCAGAGAAACCACATACAACAAAGATTAGAAGAAGATTAAGGAATACGTGCATTCAATTCTGTTTTTTTTTTTTTTTTTGGTGTGTTGTAAGATGATGTCTTTCATCATAATAACATAAAGAAGAGGTGAGATTATGTGAGCTTATAAGTTTACTACTTGTATTGGAGAACAAGTAAACTTGTCTAAAAAGATTTGTAATACCAAAAATTTACTATACACCTATAATAAATATTCTTCACTAAAATTAATATTTTGAAATTTAATATTTTAATTGGTTTTATCTTCTGAAATCATGGAAGTTTATATCTAATCAACTAACAGTACTTTAAGCTGTGTTCTTAGCCTAAAAATTACAGTCGGCGTGACGCAAGGCAAGGTTCCATCCTAACTGCTTCCTGAACTAAAAAAAAAAAGAAAACAGCTTAGGATACAAGCAAATAATTGCAAGAGAGGCAAAACACTTTTGTGCAGAATCAAAACTAATTTAATGAAGTAAATTGAAGATACGAGTGAGCAAAGAACAGAGCTAAAATCTATAGTTAACAGCCACAATACACAAGAGATAGTAATTAATACCAGGACACCAGTATTGAAAAATTGTTTCTTTCTTTTTATTTGATTTTGTTTGATTTTATTTTATTTAACTTAATTTAATTTAATTTAATTTAATTTATTTTAATTTAATTTAACTTAACTTAATTTAATTTAATTTAATTTAATTTATTTTATTCTTTGATTTTATTTATTTTAATTTTAATGCTTTTATTTTATTATTTTTTGTGTTTTTTTTTTTTTTGGTTCTATTTTATGTGATTTTATTTTATTATATTTTTTTAATGTATACAAATATTTTATTCTATTCCATTTGATTTGATTTGATTTAATTTCATATTATTTTCTTTGATTTTATTTGATTTTGTAAATTTGCATTTGATTTTATTTTATTTTATTTGATTTAATTTTTTATTTATTTATTTATTTAAATAAAGAACTTCCCGGCTGAAAGACAACCAATGCGATGTCGGCAAAACTTTTAATTGTCATGAAGAGAACACAAAAGCCTCAGATAGAAACCGATAATGCTGACGACCGAAAGAATCGATATAATATAAAGATTAAGATTAAAAATTGGAAACGGATAACAACGAATCGAGTCATATGGAAATGCAGCAGGCCAAAGCTTACAAAGAGATGTAGCAATAAAGATGATGATGATTCTCAAATATATTGTAGTTATGACCCAACTTCCTAAATGGATAATGTTTCATTTAAGTACAATAGACTTTGTCGGTTGATACAACTGTGCCCATAAAAAGGTTAAAGTTTGTCCGTTCATCCAATGTAAACTTTCAAAGTCTAACTATTTATCATAGATAAAATAATAATTGTAATGTTATATTTTATGTGGCACATTTTTCTGAATTTCTGTAATTTTTTTCAAAGTCTATTGAAATCAGAAGATTGAGAGCAATTTCTTTTGGCAAACGGGAAATCATTATCACGTATACTATAATAATAATTTTCTATGACTCTATAATATCAACTATATACAATTGTATTCTTTAACAAAACTTTGACACCCACAATCGCCTGACTTACTCCTCCTTACACTTCCTGAATTAAGCATAAAACTAAGAAATCATCAATAAGAACAGAAAATAAGTAATGAAATGAATGTTCACACCTTCTTCAATCGCTTAAAATTCAATAAAAACAGAAAATCACAGTAAATAATCAACAAATGAACAGGAAATGTTACTTACTTACAAAGAACGATGTTCAAAGAACTACGAACGAACTATGACATGGAAGACACGAATGAAGGAATGAAATGAATTTACTTGGAATTAAATTAAACAAGAACAACAACTAAAGGCAAAACTGGTGATGACTTGCCGCAACAATTTAACAAGTTACTGAGTCATTCACTCATTCAGTTTGTCAGTTAGCCACGCTTTCACCCGCTCACACCAAAGCTACATCCACTTAATCCACCTAACCCATTTAGCCTAGTGTAGTGGGTTAAGTATTTAGTTGCCTAAGAACTCATCGTCTCAGTTCAAGTAGAACACAGCCTACTATGGGTCTATGCGTGGACTAACTCAGCATGATTTCTCCATAACTCCATTTGGCTTGAGCTCTCCACTTGTGCAAGAGACAGAAACTGCAATTATACACGCGATTTAATGCCAAGGTGGGGGTGTCGCAACACTCATACATACATTAACATGTTGCATGCCACCTATTACTTAGGGTTAGTAGAATTTCTATTATATATAGTGGCAGTATTTCTATGTCTAACAATAACCAACACCTACAAGTCTATAACTAAAGAAGTCTAACTTTGGTTGACTTTTTTGACATCATCGCCATTGCCATCACTTCGAACCTTCAAACGTAGTCAGGTCCTTCTACCTGCCATAAAGCTTAACTTGGAAATATCCTAGTACATGCAGGGATGTCTGTCTCATTGGCCCTTAACAAAACATGTAATTGCCGCGCATTAAAGTCATGTTGCTATGGCAGTTGCTAATGTTTCTTCAACATAGTACATACATAGTTGCAGTTGTTTCTGTTTCGTCTGCTGGGTTTTGTTGTGTTGCTGATATTTTATTATACTCACATGTATGCAAAAATTTTGTAGTACTTAATGTTCTACTCAATGTGGGTGTTGTCGTTACTATTCTCAACTTCCTTCCGTCCTTCCTTCCTTCCTTTTTACATACATTTATCGTTTTTATAATATTTTGTTTTTTTTTTTTTTCTTTTCTCTTTTATTGAGGTTTTTAACATATTTTCTTGCCCTTCCTTTTCAGAGTTAAATATTAACAATATTCATTTTCATTGAGTAAAGTGTTGTCGGAAGTTGGCTGAATGAATGAAATATTAATGACAAAAGTGATTTTAAATAACTTTCATGATTTCATTTGACATTTTTTTTTTTTTTTTTTTACTGCCATTAAATTTCCACTTTTACCACTTTTCCCACATTTGTTCTTCGTTGGAAATTTCCACCAAATTTTTTTTTCTTCTTGTGCATACAGAAAAAAAAAAGAAAAGAAAAATTAAATAAAAAATTGACTTTGTTAGAAGTCGAAAGCGTGTCTATAATTAAATTGTCGTCAGTCTTCTATGTAAAAAAGTTGTTGCTTTTATATATTTCACTCTTTAAATAAACCACATAGTGACTTTCATGATATTTAAATGTAACTTACTGTAAATTACAGGTCTCTAGTCGTTTTACTAGGAAAGGGTGTTACTGTGGCTAAAATGTATGAAAATTTGTTAAACTAGAACATTTGTGTTAATGTCATGTACTAAAACAAATGCATATTAAGTGTTTAAAGGCCTTTGAAAAACACGGCATCAAAGAAATTTTAAAGTCAAGGAAATTCATTCAATCAGATGATTGTAAAATTTGTTGTAAGCCAAACTGTAATATTGCTCTATGATGTGAATAAATATTTTGGAATGTGAAGGACCCGCAATTTTGTGGCGCAATACATACCCTAAGCATTCGAATTCAAAAGATAAATGCTCAGCTGTCTTTATCGACATTATAGTAAGGCACTAGGATTAAGGATTAACTAGGACTAGGATTAAGTGAAAGAAACTCCTCACAGCACTATGCTACATGGTCATCAAGTCTTATCTTAACAAAAGAACTTTTTATGTGAGAGCATGGAGTGGCAGAGTGTTAAGGCCAAATATATGTACCCTCTGCAATTCTGACCCTCTGACTCTAAGCGAGAACAACATGATGATCCCTACTTACACTGACGACATAGCCCCCATGCCATCGTACTCAATATTGCAGAACCAGCAAAACTTAATGAACCATACCACAGGAATTAGAACATTGGCTTCAATACAGAAAAATCCACACATGTCACTTTCACTCTTAGACACAAATCCTGTCCATCGGTCCAGCCAAACAGGAACAACATACTTGCATATAACTCATGCAAGTACTTTGGATTGACACTTGATAGGTTATGTCATAGAACTCTGGGGCACAGCATCAAAATCAAAGGCCTTAATTATAGAAAATTTTCCCTCAAAGCTCCGTCATTCACAGAAACATTCACACCATCTGGCTTAAAATACACAAAAATCGTCTCCGGATTTTTTATAGAAGACCATCACCTAATAAGATGTAGAAGAAGATGCAAAAAGTGTTGCCTTTTCAGGAGACGCATGTGTTCGATGTAGTTCATAAGGTTAATTGTCAATTGATTATCATGATGTTCCAACCTTAAGAAATGTCTGTCTGATCGTTGGAATCTTGAAGTATCGGTGAAGGACCAAATGTCTGACGTACCACGCTGCACCGAAAAACACTTGTAAGAATTTAGATTGGAAAAACTATTTAGAGAGAATTTCAAAGCAATCCTCCAAACGTTCATGGTGGCTTCACTTTGGTCTTATATAATAAAAGCTTGTTACGAAGGTTCCGCTTTAATTTCGGATCGAGCTTCAGATCCAATAGTTTTGTTTTGGTTCCTATATCAGGTTGAGATGCCTGTCAAGACCAGATTAATTAATTGACTGACTATTTTAATAATAACTTAAAATGTATTGTGACTACTAACTCATAACTCTAAATATATTCAATATTCATTTGTTTGTAGATATAAAAGGATATTAACACAATTATCAATATTCTAATTTTGACTTAACGAATAAACAACAATAGCAGAACCAAATTAATACTGTAACAAATACAATAAGAGCATGTAAGTGAAAGTCTAAAGCAAGAACAGGAAAACAACAAAACAAAAGTACATGAGTATTAATACCATAATAGAAATTCCTAATCAATCTTCACGATTCATTCATGCAGACGCACAATACTAATTACGTTCTACTAACATAATCAAAAATACATTTACATACACATATGTATATACGAGTAGATGCATTGAATTAACCACAAACCAATACTCACAATTAATCTGTGTGCATGTGTAAATATCTATGTATCTATGTATAAATAAGCTTCCACTACTATGTATATACAAACGATTAACTACGTTCGCGGCTTTCTCAGCAATGTTTAGCGGTTAATGTTGTTGGCATTACTTAAAAACATTGATGAGCATGTCAGAAAGAGAGAAAAGGAGAACATGATAGACAGACAGAGAGAGGGAGAGAGCGCGAAAGAAGATGCATACTATGTATGTTTATATGTGTATATGAGTTTTGCAATTACAACTTAAGCACACACTATCATTATCATAATCCTTAATCGATATTATGGCTTACGATAACAGAACAGACGCTAAAGCTGAGGCAGCACCGACAGCAGCAGTAACAGCCATAAGTGTGGCTGTGTCGGCAACATGACTGACAATGACAACAGCAACAAAAAACAGCCACATGAGAGCAATGTAAATGACAATGGCGGTGAATATGCATGACAGTAACAGAAATGACAAAAACCCACATACACGCAGAAACATACATATTTATAAATACATCTATTTGTATAGACAGACATGCCGTGGCTTTTAACCGACTTCCGTGGCTGCTTCCTCATCATTATCATCATCATCGTCGTCGTCGTTCGTCTTCACCATGATTATCGGCAGTCATTTTCTTCGTTGTTGTCTCCATTATCGTCGTCATCATCATCATCATTCACTGACTACTTCCGCTTTTTGTGCTCATATCAAGCTAAACTACACACACCCACACCCACACAGACACAGATACAAATATGCACACACTCATATGAAGTTTTTGTTGTAACACGTATGAATATGAATTAATATTCCGCATACGCTCCTTAAACAGCATCAGCAGCAGCGGCATCACATACAAAACTCTAATATGTGCTATTGACTTTGCCATCTCCACTTTCTCATCTTGATCATTATTCGCGAATTTTTTCTTCCCTTTTATAAAATAATATTTAGTGTTAGAGACATCAAGACAGACAGGCAGACAGACAGATCGACAGATATAGAACCCGCCTTCATAACTGCTTGACTGCTTGAAAGTATATGCGGCAGCATTAAAAAGGATATGCTTCCTTAAATGTTTGTCTATCTGACTGACTGTTTCTTATAGGCAGATTTGCCTATAAACACAACGTAATCCTTCTTAATGGATGTGCTACGTGTCAATATGTATAAGTAAGTAAGTATGTATTGTATATGTGTGAGTGTTATGTGTGTCAATGTCCTTGAGCACGACACTGCCGTTGTCACAACTTGGCTTTATCGCCCGCGTTCATTCATTGTATTCGCTATTTGTTTATTGCTACCGCTGCCAATGCTGCCTGCAGAATAACTTTCCACCTTAAACCATCACGAACTGATGTTCCCCCACATTTTCCACTCTCCCTATCTCTCTGAGTATCCATGGCCACGTTAATAGTTAAATTGCTGTTAACAAATTTAATGTCCTTAAAATTTATTGCTACTTCCCTAGGAGCAGAAGCAGCAACAACAAGGACAATAACGACAATAGCTCTGCCGGATTAAATGCTAAAAAGGTGTAAACGTTCATTTGGCTTTAAGCCTGTTAAGGAGCAAACGAGCAGCAGCAGCAGCAGCAGCAGGAGCATCTCTAGCAACAACGTGTTAAAGTTCACGATGCCAGCAAACAAGCGACCAAGTGTCAACAAGCTTTTGTTGCTTTTCAGCCTTTCGAATTTGTTCTCTCATCATTGACGTCGTCCTTGTCATTATTATCATCATCATAAGCAGCATCAGCCTCACAGATGCCGATGCCGATGCCGATGCCGCCATCATCATACGATAATAAGCCAATGTTCTCCTGCTATATTCTTTGCGTTAAATGAAGGTTGAAAAATTTGATATTATATTCTAGTATGCTGACATTTTTCACTTTATTCTTTTTCCAATCATTTTCATTTTCCACTTTGTTTTTTTTGTTTTGCTCTTTTGCAAATATCTTTTCTTTTTTGAAAACTTCCCTCTTTTCATTGTAAGCAGCAGCAGCATCAACATTCTTATGCTTCTTTCACCATGATAGAAGTTGTGTCAATCTTTATAAGCAGCACAATGGGGCGTGTGATTGTAATGGCATCATTGCATAGATCGTATAGAGTTTTATTTTATGATAACATAGTTGATAGCAAAGCTATTTCAATAAATTTAATATCCTTCTGAAGGACATACTAAGATTGAGCAAAGCTAATGTTCTGAATTAAATCATTTATTGTTTACTATAAATTTATTACTTTACAATGCTTAGAGATTTACCTTTCAAATTTTATATACTAAACATAATTATTGACACTAAGGATGCATTTATTTAAACTTATATTATTAATTTAT